>JANAVB010010997.1:1974991-2287491 GCA_029216955.1 Iris pallida
TATATATATATATATATAAATATATATATATATATATATATATATATATATATATATATATATATTATATATAAATATATATATATATAGATATATATATATATATTAGATATATATATATATATATATATATGGGAGCGGATCAAAAGCCCCCTTAGAAACCCCCTAAAAAATCCCTCACTCTCAGCCGTCTATTTAATGTTAATATTAATGTTAATATTAATGTTAATTTTAATGTTAATATTAATGTTAATATTAATGTTAATGTTAATGTTAATATTAATGTTAATATTAATGTTAATGTTAATATTAATTTTTTTATATTAATGTTAATGTTAATATAATATTAATTTTAATGTTAAGTTTAATGTTAATTTAGTATTTAATGTTATATTAACATTAATATTAACATTACATTAATAATTAACATTAATGGACGGCTGAGAGTTAGGGGGTTTTCTAAGGGGACTTTTGATCCGTTTCATATATATATATATATAATATATATATATATATATGTATGTATATATATATATATATATGTATGTATATATATATATATATATATATAAAATAAATATATATATATATATATCCTTCGAGGTCGAGCCCCCTCCGGCGCTCTCCGCTTCAGCGCCGGTGCCCTCCGCCCTCGTCGCAGGCCGCGGAGCCCCGCCCCTCTAGGCCTCCCCCGTGGGAGCCGCTCGCGTCGACCCACCCTCCTTCCCTGGCGGCGCTACCGCATTCCGTCGACGGATCTCTCCTGCCGGCCGGAGGGGACCTCTCCGGTCGGCTCACTCTCGGTTCCCTTTCGCCGGAGCCGCCTAATCCCCCCCCCACCGACCTCCCCCGCCGGAGCGGCCCCCCTGGGGCTCCACGCTGCGCTGGGGGGGCCCAATGTCGCCTCATTTCCGGCGCCCCCTTGGCCAGTCCACTCGCTTTGGACAGAGAGCCCAGCCTCGGGCCTTGCACCCACACGTACCCCTAGGACCCCGTGTGGCTCGGTCCACCGTTTCAAATTTTTTTGAATTTTCGTGTTTCCGTTTTGACGGTTCCGAATCGTTGTGTTATTTCGGGTTCCGATATTTTGAAATGTTTCCGTTACATTTCGAAATTTCGATCCTCCGAAACCTCGACATTTCTATGCTTTATTTGTACTTTTCGATCCTACTTTCTCAGGGCCCTTTTGTTTTATGGTCCGGTACCGGTCTGTAAGGCTCGTCTAGAGCCAACTTTACTTTAAATAAAATGTCTATTGTTGAATATATATATATATATATATATATATATATATATATATATATATATAAGAAAAAAAAGAAACAAAAGAAAAGAAAAGAAAAAAAAAAAGAAAAAGCAACAAAAAAGGGGGCTCGAACTCGTGCCTATGAAACAGGGGGAGGGGAGACTTAATATCGCTCGGGCTGGCCAGGGGGTCAGCTCGAGTTAGCTTGATAAGGGTAGGGCTGGGTTCATTTTATAGTGAAATAAGATAATGGGTTGGAAAACAAACCAACTCGATAACTTGTTAAATAACCAAAACCTATTAGCTTAATGGGTTTTAAACCCAATAACAGTTAATTGAACCCGTTAACCCATAGTTCTGTGCCATCGTGTCCTGACAATTAGGGACACGAAGACACACGAGTCTAGTGTCCGAGGCGTGCACGACACGTATGACACGAGCTGGCCGTGTCTGAGCACATCAGTGAACTCCTCGTGTCAAGGTGAGTCCATAAACGTATACACGAGACACGAAAGCAAAGCTGACACGAAGTGACACGTACGTATCCGGCACGAGGGAGCTATCGGGGGTGCTATACGGCGGAGGAGACGTCGTGGTCGGCGGCGAAGGGTGGCGCTGGGTTCGTCTCGTCGAGGCGAACAAGGTGGTGGTGGTGCGCGACTACGGCAGCGGCTAGAACGACGGCGACAGCTCTGCGTTTAACTCCGGCGAGCTCGTCGAAGAATAAGGCTGCGTAGCGGTGGCTAGGTTGGTCGGGGTGGTGAGTGGGGTTAGGGTTTCGGTCGAGGGATCTATTTATAGGGCGGGTTGGGTTCGATTAGGGTTTAGATTAGGGTTCAGGCCGAAATTTAGGAATTAGGGTTAGGGTTTTGGCCGGGTCGTCGGGGTTAGGGTTTAGGCGAAGGCGGTGGTCAGTAGGGTTTGCAAATCCCGCCATTTCATGAATAGCACAAAACCCCCACCGCCATAGTTATGTGCAAAAACGAATTTGCATGATACCCCCCCCCCCCCCCCGCTCTGCTCTGTGCAAGTAAAATTTGCACAGACAAATTAAATATTATAAGCTGTATTTAAAACATTTAAATATTTGAAAAAGTAATTAAAATAATTTAATAAATTACAAATTGATATTTGTGGCTTTAAAAATCAATTTAAAAATCATTTAAAAATCCTAGAAAATTCTTAATAATTATAATAATTTATTTTAAGGATATAAATGATATTTAAAATTAAAAATAC
This sequence comes from Iris pallida, assembly GCA_029216955.1. Classification (NCBI taxonomy): domain Eukaryota; kingdom Viridiplantae; phylum Streptophyta; class Magnoliopsida; order Asparagales; family Iridaceae; genus Iris; species Iris pallida. Next base: position 1,977,477 of record JANAVB010010997.1, read on the forward strand.
TTATTTATTTAAAAATATTTAAAAATAAGGGCTTACAATTTTTTCCTCCTTGAAAAATTTCGTCCTCGAAATTCACAAGAATAGAAGACTCTACAAACATTTAATATAGCAAGCAATGCAAAAATGACTAAGGCTACTATTTAAGACTAACCTCTACGGTATCAAGCGGGAACGGATGGTTCCCTCGCGGCTGTTGGGTCGAATAAGTAAGGATATCTCTTCCTCATGTCCGACTTCCTCTCCCAAGTAGATTCCCCCGGAGAGTGACGGCTCCAAGCTACTCGTACCAAGGGTGTAACTTTGTTCCTCAGCCTCTTCTCCCCCCGGTCCAATATCTCTGCTGGCTGCTTAGTAACCGTAAGGCTCGGTCCGATCTCCAAATCTGAATGATCTAGCACATGGCTGGGGTCTGGAACGTATCTCCTCAGTTGAGACACATGAAAGACATCGTGAACTCCTGCTAGGTTGGGTGGAAGTGCAACCCTGTAAGCTACCTCTCCGATCCTGCCGAGTATCTCGAACGGTCCAATGTATCTGGGGCTCAACTTGCCGCCTCGTCCGAACCGGATCGTCCCACTAGTAGGTGATATCTTCACCAATACCATATCTCCGTCAGCGAACTCCATCGGTCTGCGACTAGCATCGGCCCAGTGTTTCTGCCTGTCCTGAGCAACTCTGAGTCTGTCTCTGATCATCCTGATCTTCTCTGCCGCATCAGTGATCATCTCTGGCCCAAGCATAACTCTATCCCTAACATCATCCTAAAAGAGCGGTGTACGGCATCGCCGTCCATATAGTGCCTCGAAAGGAGACATACCGATGCTGGCTTGGTAGTTGTTGTTGTATGAAAACTCTACCAAGTGGAGATGGCTCTCCTATGATCCGTAAACTACCAGAATAAGGCACTTTAGCGACGCCTAAAGATGTCGCTAAAACGCCAAAAGACGTCGCTAAACCATTGTAGCGACGTATTTAGCAACGTTTTCCTCTTATCGCGGAAACCTTAGTCGCTGTTTGGAAAGACGTCGCTGATCGTCGCCAATATCGACGTTTACCGATGCAAAGATACGTCGGTAATATACTGACGTTTACCGTCGTTTCGCCGATGAAATAGCGACGTTTATGATATCGCTATACGTCGGTATTCCCTGAAAAAATTATCGATGTTTTTTGATATCGCTATGCGTCGGTATATAGTACCGACGTTTTGTGTTGTCGCTATACGTCGGTATATCCTGGATAAATGAGGTAAAATCCTGGGATATATAGCGACGTCTACCGATGTTTACCGACGCATACCGACAAAACTGACGTCGCTATACGTCGGTAGCCTGGAAATATATGCCAGTTTAGCGACGACTACCGACGCTATGTGCCGTCGGAAAGCGTCGGTAAACGTCGGTAGATGTCGCTAAATTTTGAAAAAAAATAAAAATAAATAAATTACATTATACAGTTTTCTCCACAGAATCATTTTCTTCCTGCAGTTTAACCTGAAACACAATACACAAGCACATTTTATCCCTGGGTTCGCCGACCCCTTCGGTGGAACAACACCGCCGATAAATTAACATCCAAATGAAATGAATAGTCTAATACAAAAACAACCCAATATAATCCAGAGATTGACACAGTACTAATTCATATATGTAGTCCAATACAAATAGTCTAATACAACAACAACCCAATACAAATAGTCCAATACAAATAAGTACTAATAGCTAATGAGAACCATGCAGCTTACGTAAACGCTCAGTGATACGATCACGCAACCACCTCGAATAAGTGGGATCGACGGCTGTCACGCCCCAGAACCAGAATACTGGAGAACGGGGGCGTACATAGCCAGCTACGTATAACGGAGTGGAATCCACGCCGCTATACGGTCACGGCTGTCTAGATATGTGAGGGTTTTACTACAATCCATCAGTCTCTTAAGGTCATAAAATAGCCTATTGTCTCAATCTCAACCAACTAATAATAATTATAAGATGTCAGACCACCAAATACACAATAGTAAGACGTCCCATACATTACATATTCGGAATGATCATGAAGCTAGTCATTACAAAATGTGAGGACTAGCAAGAGTTCAGTCATACATGATCAACCCCCGGGGCTTGTCAATCATGTTACAGCCCGTAGGCAGACAGTAAGTAAGTACAACCGAGCTAACACTTGCTCGTCGGCTAAACGCCTCAAAAGAATAATTTATAATATTACGGTGGGAGAACAAAAGAAACCCACTCGATGCCCTGGTTACGCCGGGTGACCACCATCGGGCTGGAAAGCAGGGAGATCCTTTGGTGCTGCTCCGGTATCTGGCCATACAAAACCAGCTGGGTCAGACCCCAGAAAGAGCAAGTGCCACAAAGGAGGCTTCACTTAGGACTAAAACCAACAAATCATCAGCATTCAACATGTAAGAAAATAATAAGTAACACAGATTGAGGTTTGTGCACTACCAATGAACTTGTCCCAATCAGAGAAAATAATTAAGAGAAGCATCATTGACATAAGACAACTGGAGAATCATGCTAAAAGAAATATAGCTGGGCAATATATGAAGAGAAGATGAAGGTACTATTCCGGAAGCCAGGTTACAATCCTTAAACCAAACAAGGACCGAGATTGTAACCCTTCGCCTTAACAGAGCTTAGTCTCTGATCATTTATTGCTAAAGGTGACAATCATTAAGGTGAAAATGAGAGAGTACAATGATAAAAGTGACAGTGAAGAGTACAATACGCTAGAGTGACAATAGAGTACAATCATTATAGTAACAATCTGGAGTGACAATCATTATAGTGACAATCTGGAGTGACAGTCATTCAATCATTCTAGTACAATCTTGCAATCAATCACTTCTAGACAATACTATACTGGACTAGACTCCATCCAATCAATCACGGCCAATCATTGCCTACGGCTTTCTACATTAACTAACTAGGGTTATCACAATCCTAGTTACTAGCAAGATGTAATGAGATGCTCCAAGTAGTCACAGGCCCTGCAGCTATCCAGGTTATCTAGGCAATCATTATAGTGATAATTTAGAGAGTACAATGCATTAGAGTGACAATAGAGTTCAATCATTAAAGTGACAATAGAGGGTGCCCCACATAACAGTGGGCTGGAAATGTGCCCTACTCGTCGGCAGGCTACAAGTCCAAACATTTGCGGCCGGGATAACGGGATCGCCTGTAACTGGGGAACATCTCTTCATGTCTAGTGAATTATACTAATCATTGACCTTAGTCCATTTCAGTAGGTACTCCTGACCGTGGTACTCAGGAGTCCCCTCCTAGACATGCTGCAGGACAGGACTGGATTATTTGTACAAGCAAGCAAGCAGGAACACCCACGGTGTCAGAGTTGGTTATACAAGTCAAGTTGCAAGTTACACGTTAAGTCAAGTCAGGAGTGCGCCGCCACGGGCCACTATCAAGTTATCAAGATAAATCATGTCAGGGTACTTGTCGGGAGTGCGCCACGACGGGCCACTATCAAGTCAGGTTGGTCATGTCAGGAGTGCACCACTACGGGTCACTGTCGTGTTATGCTAGTTCCTTGTCATACCATGCCATGTACAATAGTCATTCCAAACATATTAAGTAAAATTAAGTTCATGACAAAAGGCGTAAGGATATAAAATGGACGTAAAATATCAAATAAAATATCAATATACAGGACTATAGAAGAGCCAAGCTTAAGGAAAATAAAACCAAATCTCCATGTTTGGACAGATTGCGCAAGGGTCCCTGGGGTCGGGTTGCGCAGGAGTCAAGTGCGCAGGGGTCAATTGCGCAGGGATCAATTGCGCAGGGGTGGAGTGCGCAGGGTCCAAGCGTGCGGGGTTAGATGGCGCAGCAGATGGATTGCGCTGGATCAGGTTGCGTAGGAATGGATGGCGCATGGATGGATTGCGCAGAAGTAGACTGCGCAAGAGCCATGCGCGCATGGGGAAAGGGAACGCTGGGCTAAGAAGCGCCAGCGCAGTTCAGCTCAGCGCAATACGCTGGCCGAGGGGATGCACAGTTCACCAAAGGGTGAGCTGCGCAATCGGCCTTGCGCTAAAGAGCGCAGGCCGAGAGGTCTGCTCCTCCAACCTAAGAAGAACTCCAAGAACTCCAAAACTTCAATTCTTCATATCTTTGTCAAATCAAAGCCAAATCTAGATTTTCAAAGGTCTAACTTGAGTAAAATTGAATTCTCTTCCACATGGAACAATCAAAACATGAAAATGAACAAGTTTTATAGATCAAAACCACCAAAATCCAAAAATACTTCAATCCCAGATCTACAAAATTCTAAGCCCCAAATGGAGAAAACCCAAGTTCTAATGTTGCTTAAAATAAGCTAATAAAGCTATTAGACAAATAAAATGTAGCCCTCAAGTGATAGCAAGATGCAACTTGCCTAGATTGGTGGTTGGTGGAGAGAAAAGAGTAATGAGGAAGAAGATGAAGAAAAATAAAAATGAGGAGAGAGAGAGAGGGAAATTGATATTTATGGTGGTGGTGGTTCTCCATGTCAACCCAAAATAAACCAAGTCAAAATAAACCAAGGTGAAGCAAGTCAAGGCCAATAAACCCTCTCTCTAGTAATTTAAACCAAATGAACCATAAAATAAACCAAGCCTCACTAATCCAAAATAAAGCAATGAACCATTAAAACCAATTGAACTATCAATGCCAATTAAAACCAAGCCAATGCAAAATAAACCAAGATAACTAATCATGACTAAATAAAATATGGGTCCAAAACACGTATACGTATACTAAATACGTATCACGAATTTGGGACATTACATCCTATCCACCTTAAAAGAATTCCGTCCTCGAAATTTAATCAAGTGGCTAGAGATGTAAGGGAAAGCTATTCTATCATAGGCAATCTACCACTACCAATCAATCATACTATCATTCATGCAAGCAAGGATTCGAAGCATAAGGCATAAGGAAGATATTACACCTTACGAGTCAAACCAGCCGGGATGACCTGATCAGATATCATCCTCATGCTCACAAGTTTGACTCTCCCAAAGAGGGATGACTCTAAGCAACACGGACTGAACAGATAGTCTTGTGCTTGAGGTATCTCTCTTTGGTCAAACATGGATACGGGCCTCTCCTCATACGAAAAGGTTGGTACCAATAACCAGTTTCGAATGACCTAGGATATGGCTCGGGTCCGGGATGTTCCGTCGCAATTAGGATACATGAAATATGTCATACACCCCGCATAATGACGGTAGAGAAACAAGATGAGAGGACACATATACCTCTCGGCCGGTTCTGAACCTGAGCCTGGACTAGGGCAAACTGCCGCGGGTTCTGTTGCTGGAAAGTCTGGGCCTGAGTCGGCAATGGCCTCGGGAACAGGAACTGCTATTGCTGTACTGCCGGCCGAACTTCTTCTGGCTGATCAACATGAACGATATCACTGAAGCAATGACATCAGGGATATTAAAGAAGGACCAGGATAGATCAATGATACAAGCATGTTATCAAGTCAGGAATTCAAGAAGATATGAAGATACGAGTGGAGATCAAAGGAGAGTACAGATTGAGACATCTATCCGGTAAACCCTCACATATTTTGATTTACAAGACCTGCATGGGCCACCACTTAAACCATGTCACGCCCCAGAACCAGAATACTAGAGAGCGGGGGCGTACATAGCCAGCTACGTATAACGGAGTAGAATCCACGCCGCTATACGGTCACGGCTGTCTAGATATGTGAGGGTTTCACTACAATCCATCAGTCTCTTAAGGTCATAAAATAGCCTATTGTCTCAATCTCAACCAACTAATAATAATTACAAGATGTCAGACCACCAAATACACAATAGTAAGGCGTCCCATACATTACATATTCGGAATGATCATGAAGCTAGTCATTACAAAATGTGAGGACTAGCAAGAGTTTAGTCATACATGATCAACCCCCGGGGCTTGTCAATCATGTTACAGCCCGTAGGCAGACAGTAAGTAAGTACAATCGAGCAAACACTTGCTCGTCGGCTAAACGCCTCAAAAGAATAATTTACAATATTACGGTGGGAGAACAAAAGAAACCCACTCGATGCCCTGGTTACGCCGGGTGACCACCATCGGGCTGGAAAGCAGGAAGATCCTTTGGTGCTGCTCCGGTATCTGACCATACAAAACCAGCTGGGTCAGACCCCAGAAAGAGCAAGTGCCACAAAGGAGGATTCACTTAGGACTAAAACCAACAAATCATCAGCATTCAACACGTAAGAAAATAATAAGTAACACAGATTGAGGTTTGTGCACTACCAATGCACTTGTCCCAATCAGAGAAAATAATTAAGAGAAGCATCATTGACATAAGACAACTGGAGAATCATGCTAAAAGAAATATAGCTGGGCAATATATGAAGAGAAGATGAAGGCACTATTCCGGAAGCCAGGTTACAATCCTTAAACCAAACAAGGACCGAGATTGTAACCCTTCGCCTTAACAGAGCTTAGTCTCTGATCATTTATTGCTAAAGGTGACAATCATTAAGGTGAAAATGAGAGAGTACAATGATAAAAGTGACAGTGAAGAGTACAATACGCTAGAGTGACAATAGAGTACAATCGTTATAGTAACAATCTGGAGTGACAATCATTCAATCATTCTGGTACAATCTTGCAATCAATCACTTCTAGACAATACTATACTGGACTAGACTCCATCCAATCAATCACGGCCAATCATTGCCTACGGCTTTCTACATTAACTAACTAGGGTTATTACAATCCTAGTTACTAGCAAGATGCAATGAGATGCTCCAAGTAGTCACAGGCCCTGCAGCTATCCAGGTTATCCAGGCAATCATTATAGTGACAATTTAGAGAGTACAATGCATTAGAGTGACAATAGAGTTCAATCATTAAAGTGACAATAGAGGGTGCCCCACATAACAGTGGGCTAGAAATGTGCCCTACTCGTCGGCAGGCTACAAGTCCAAACATTTGCGGCCGGGATAACGGGATCGCCTGTAACTGGGAAACATCTTTTCATGTCTAGTGAATTATACTAATCATTGACCATAGTCCATTTCAGTAGGTACTCCTGACCGTGGTACTTAGGAGTCCCCTCCTAGACATGCTGCAGGACAGGACTGGATTATTTGTACAAGCAAGCAAGCAGGAACACCCACGGTGTCAGAGTTGGTTATGTCAGGAGTGCACCACTACGGGTCACTGTCGTGTTATGCTAGTTCCTTGTCATACCATGCCATGTACAATAGTCATTCCAAACATATTAAGTAAAATTAAGTTCATGACAAAAGGCGTAAGGATATAAAATGGACGTAAAATATCAAATAAAATATCAATATACAGGACTATAGAAGAGCCAAGCTTAAGGAAAATAAAACCAAATCTCCATGTTTGGACAGATTGCGCAAGGGTCCCTGGGGTCGGGTTGCGCAGGAGTCAAGTGCGCAGGGGTCAATTACGCAGGGATCAATTACGCAGGGGTGGAGTGCGCAGGGTCCAAGCGTACGGGGTTAGATGGCGCAGCAGATGGATTGCGCTGGATCAGGTTGCGCAGGAATGGATGGCGCATGGATGGATTGCGCAGAAGTAGACTGCGCAAGAGCCATACGCGCAAGGGAAAAGGGAACGCTGGGCTAAGAAGCGCCAGCACAGTTCAGCTCAGCGCAATACGCTGGCCGAGGGGATGCGCAGTTCACCAAAGGGTGAGCTACGCAATCGGCCTTGCGCTAAAGAGCGCAGGCCGAGAGGTCTGCTCCTACAACCCGAGAAGAACTCCAAGAACTCCAAAACTTTAATTCTTCATATCTTTGTCAAATCAAAGCCAAATCTAGATTTTCAAAGGTCTAACTTGAGTAAAATTGAATTCTCTTCCACATGGAACAATCAAAACATGAAAATGAACAAGTTTTATAGATCAAAACCACCAAAATCCGAAAATACTTCAATCCTAGATCTACAAAATTCCAAGCCCCAAATGGAGAAAACCCAAGTTCTAATGTTGCTTAAAATGAGCTAATAAAGCTATTAGACAAATAAAACGTAGCCCTCAAGTGATAGCAAGATGCAACTTGCCTAGGTTGGTGGTTGGTGGAGAGGAAAGAGTAATGAGGAAGAAGATGAAGAAAAATAAAAATGAGGAGAGAGAGAGAGGGAAATTAATATTTATGGTGGTGGTGGTTCTCCATGTCAACCCAAAATAAACCAAGTCAAAATAAACCAAGGTGAAGCAAGTCAAGGCCAATAAACCCTCTCTCTAGTAATTTAAACCAAATGAACCATAAAATAAACCAAGCCTCACTAATCCAAAATAAAGCAATGAACCATTAAAACCAATTGAACTATCAATGCCAATTAAAACCAAGCCAATGCAAAATAAACCAAGATAACTAATCATGACTAAATAAAATATGGGTCCAAAACACGTATATGTATACTAAATATGTATCACAAATTTGGGACATTACAACGGCGGCAGGAGAGATGTAGTCCATTGCAAGTGCTGGATGAATAGAACTCTCGGTCTCACTAGCTACCGGTGTTGGATGAATGGAACTCCCGGTCTCACTAGCTACCGATGCCACTTCCTCCTTAACAGTAGGAGGAGCCATCTCAGCAATCTGTGTTTCCCTCAAATGACGTGTCGCTACTCGGGTCATGGGTGCCATCTGGTAAAATCAATATTCACTGGGGGGAGCGGTTGAAAATGAATGAGAGAACTATCAGAGAATCACATAAAACTAACTAGAACTGAAATACAGTAATTGACAAATAAATGAGAGACACAACTAAGTAGCACTTGAACTTTAACAAAGTAGCACTTGTAACTAATGTTCAAAATCACCTATTGATACGATGTAATGATCGATTTTAATTACAGTAATACAAAATGACAAAAATATAATACGTATAAAGAATTAGAAAACTTACATAAGCTTTGGCAGCCATCTTCTTCGTCATCTCTGTCCAGAAATCCGCTCTGAGTCAATCCTTTGCCCCGGAGCTCGAGTGGACATCCTTGAGTAGAGCTCGAGCAAGAGGTTCCTGACAGCCTGGTGGTCTCATTTGTCAAAGAATTCTTGCTCGTCCCACAACCAATCGAAATTTTTTTCATTTCTAATATCTTGAATATGAAACTCTGTTTCACATTTGGTTCTTATATACCAGAAGGTAGAGCCAAATGTGAAGCAGAGCTTCATATTCAAGAGATTAAAAATGAAATTTTTTTGATTGGTTGTGGGACGAGCACAGATACTTTAACAAAGGAGACCACCATGCTGTCAGGAACCTCTCACTCGAGCTCTACACGAAGGATGTCCACTTGAGCTCCGGTACAAAGTTTTGGCTCAGAGCAAGAATCTGTTGACGGAGCACATCCACCACGCTGTCAGAAAAACATAGTAACGGTGAGAGACCCATCTGAGTAGGACGTATACTCTGATAATATCTCCTCCAACACTCAATTCCACTACTGATATCATTCTTGTAAAGGTGATCTCTCAGAGTATACGTCCTACTCAGATGGATCTCTCAGAGTATCCTCTCTGGTTGTTTGTCGAGCCATAGGGTACAGTCTCTTCCGGCCGAGCCAGCCCCACCGGTGATTACATGTCATTACCTACATTAATGCTTACCTATACATTACATTTCATATGTTATCCAAACATTGCATTTATAACTTGCATATATCCATGTATTCCCATTTGTATACATATCATAGGCACTGTATAACATGTGTATATGGTAGCCTGTGAATATTGATTTTTTTCTTTTCTTTCTGGCTTTTAGTGCTTAACTGCTTATAACAATGTTCGTTTGTCAAGTACATCCATTTTTTTCACTTTAATTTCACTTGATCCAGGGTTGGACATGCCTAATTTTTGTATATACGATCAATTCTGATATGTAGATGAATACGAACACTGCCTATTATCTTGAATTCAACTTTCTTTGACTCTAATTTGGAGAATGTTAGAGCTGAAATGTTCGATTGTAATTTGGAAGCTAAACGTTTTTGTCACATGTCATCCTGCAGCTACCCCCTACACGTTGGGCATTGGGGACAACTGTTATCCATGGGGGCTTCGTATGTGAAAGTGCTTTGTTTATTGTGCGAGTCCCATGCTAATGTGTTAGTCTTAAGAATTGGTGGCACATGACAAATATACATTATTTTCAAAAGACAAAAATAAATAAATTCCCTTATTCAAGACTTTGAGCTTTCATACATGTATGATTCTTGCAATAGATAACTCGTTAAATACTGCTAAAGTGTATAAAAAGGGCTAGATACCACCAAAGTGTAAGATACGGTCTTCCAAAGAATACGTTACTTTCCTGGGTTATAATCTTCCCAAGTACAAGGAGGACTTTTAAGGTTGACCCATTCAAAAGGTTAATCAATTTGTACACTACCACCGTCATATTATATTAGACCCGTTGCATTTCTTTGTGATGGAGAATATAAATGAAAAAAGTCCCTCGCAAATCCAAATTCAAGTTTGATAATAACAGACCTGAAAATGGTCCTTTTATGACAATAGCCATCGTTCACTCTTTCTAGAACATAATTCACAACAAAATGGCCTAAATAAAATAAATCCACATGTATCATAATAGGTGCATCTCCAATGTTAGCATAGACTCCATTTCATGCTTGACCAACGTCTTACCACATACGCCCAATTCATTAGACAGAATAATACTTGCACAGCACCAAAACTTTTGATTTGTTGTAATTTCCTTAATTAAGAGTAAAGCCATAAAATCGGTGTCACTGTTCTCAGAATTCAGGTTGAAAATGTGTGTGTGTATAAAATCGATATTCACAGGTTGAAAATGTCTGTGCCGTGTCAGTGGGAGATAGGGTTAGGGATACGTATACCTGGACTGGGTCGGGAATGGGTCGCCGAAGCGTAGCAGGGGACGAGGGGGTCGACGGTGGAGGAGCGACGACGAGGTCACCAGGGGGCAGCGGTCGCCGGAGACGAGATGGTGGAAGGCAACGCCGGAGGGAGGGGTAGAGAAACGAGAGGGAGGGGGGAGAAACGAGAGCGCTCGGTGGGAGAATGAAAATTTGGGAAATAAAATGAAATCGATCAGGTTCCCAGAACCCTAAATAAAAGTTTCTAGCGACGTTTAAGTGGGACGTCGCTAGACGTCGCTATTTAGTAATAGTATAGCGACGGACATGATTAAATGTTGCCAAACGTCGCTGAATAAAATACATCAGCGATGTTTTGCGACTACATAGCGACTTGTTCTTTCCACACTATAATTACAGTCGCTACTAGTCGCTAAACGTCGCTGATAGTGACATTCAGCGACGTCATTTACATACGTCGCTAAATACACAAAACATAGCGATGTTTTCAACTGGCGTCACTAAATTCGTCGTTAATTTGACATATTTTGGTAGTGGCCAAAGTCTAGCACACAAGTCCTCATCATGTCCTCTAGTGTCCGAATCGTCCTCTCGGACTGTCCATCTGTCTGTGGGTGGTACGCTGTACTGAACTTGAGCCGACTTTCCAACTCCTCCTACAAGCTCCTCTAGTAATAGGACGTAAATCTGATGTCCCGGTCCGATACAATGCTCACTGGTACTCCGTGCAAGCGAACTATCTGTTGTATGTATAGCTCTGCCAACTTCTCGGTAGAGAGCCCCACCTTGAAGGGTATGAAGTGAGCACACTTCGTCAACCTGTCAACGATGACCCATACGACATCTTTCCCTCGTTGGGAACGAGGAAGCCCTGAGACGAAGTCCATCGTAATATGCTCCCACTTCCACTCGGGAATGGGTAATGGCTGCAATAGACCAGCTGGCCTCTACCGCTCCGCCTTGACCTGCTGGCAAACTAGGCATCTCAAAATGAAACGTGATACATCTCTCTTCATCCCGTGCCACTAAAGATGTTCTCGCAAGTCACGGTACATCTTGTTGGCACCAGGATGAAAAGAACATCGCGATCGGTGTGCCTCCTATAAGACTGCCTCTATCAGCTCTTCCTTTGGCACGTATAACCGGCTGCCATACCTCAAGGATCCATCCTCTGCTACGATGAAGTCATCAAGCAATCCAGCTAAAGCCTGAACTCTGAGTCTGCGGAGGCTCTCATCTGTAGACTGAGTCTCCTTGATCTGCTCCATCAAACCTGACTGAATGTCTAGCGCCATTATCTGAATCACTGATCCTACCCGAACTATCTCGATACCGAGCTTCTCCAGATCGTCCCGCAAATGTCGATCTATCATCAGATATCATTTCCATCGGATGCCTGCTCAGCGCATCCGCCACCACATTTTCCTTCCAGGGGTGATACTGCAAATCGATATTGAAGTCCTTCATCAACTCCAACCATCTTCTTTGCCTCATGTTCAACTCCTTCTGCGTGAACACATACTTCAAGCTCTTGTGGTCAGTAAAGATTTCCACTCGCTCTCCATATAAGTAGTATTTCCACAACTTGAGTGCAAAGATCATCGCAGCTAACTCTAGGTCGTAGGTAGGATAGTTCCGTTTATGAGTCCATAATTGCCTAGATGCATAAGCAATCACTTTTCTATCCTGCTGTAGGACACATCCTAGTCCCTTTTTTGAAGTATCGCTGAAAATGGTGAAACCTCCAGATCCTGAAGGTAATGTCAGAATTGGAGCGGTCGTCAGCTTCCTATTCAGCTCCTCAAATGCTGCCTAGCAGTCCTCTGACCAGATGTACTCTGCGTCCTTCTCTGTCAGCTTCGTCATGGGTTCAGCTATCCTAGCAAAGTCCTGGACGAACTTCCTATAATAGCCTGCTAAATCCAGAAAACTCCTGATCTCTGAAACTGATGTCGGAGCCTTCCATGTCTCGACGGCAGCAATCTTTCTGGGATCCACTGAGATCCTCTCTCCCGTGACTACATGACCGAAAAACTTCACTCGGTCTAAAAAGAACTCATACTTCGACAATTTGGCATACAACCTCTCCTGCCTCATAATCCCCAAAACTGTCCGTAAGTGCTCTGCGTGCTCCTCCGGCGTCTTCGAGTATATCAGGATGTCGTCGATAAATACTACGACAAACTTATCCAGATACTGGTGAAATATCTTATTCATCAAGTTCATAAAGACAGCGGGCACATTTATGAGACCAAGTGGCATCACCAAAAACTCGTACTGCCCATACTTCATATTGAACGCAGTCTTCTGGATGCCTTCAGCCCTGACTTTCACCTGGTGGTAACCGGATCTCAAATCTATCCTGGAAAATACCTTTGCCCCACTCAACTGGTCGAACAAATCATCTATCCTGGGCAGAGGATATTTGTTCTTAATGGTGATGGTATTCAACGCCCGGTAGTCAATGCACAACCGGACTGTACCATCCTTCTTGGGCACAAAAAGCACTGGCGCTCCCCATGGAGAAGCACTAGATCGAATGAAACCCTTTTTTAACAGGTCGTCAATCTGCTCCTTCATCTCTATGACCTCCTTGGGGTTTACTCCATAGCAAGCCCGGGATACTGGTGGTGAACCCGGTACTAAATTTATAGTGAACTCCACATCTCTATCAGGCGAAAGTCCTGGAAGATCCTCTGGAAATACGTCCATAAACTCCGTGATGATAGGGTGTGGTGGTGCTAACTCTCCAACTGTCGTACAACAGTTCGGCTCTAGGCTGATCTCCGGCCCTGTCCTCTTAACACTGAATGATGTCGTGCCTGGGAGACTGAACAGAATACTACCCTCATGACAGTCGATAGTTGCGTGAGCATAGCTAAGCCAATCCATTTCCAATATGATATCATACCCGGGAAGTGACATCACAAAGAATCGTCCCCCAAACTCTCTCTCGGCTATAGTAATAGAGCATCTATAGATAGCCCTAATGGGTACTGGTCCGCCTCCCGTCATTACTCTATTCATCTCCTCGGTAGGGGTAGCTACTAAGTGGTGTTTATACAAAAACTCTAATGACAGGAAGCTATACGATGCACCAGAATCAAACAAGCATAGAGCTAGAAAAGTATGCAAATAAACATGACCTGTGATGACGTCGGCCAAATAATCTGGCTTCGAAACCTGCTCCGGCTCTGCCTCAAGAGCTAGACTATAAGCCTTCCCCTGGGTCCCTTCTGCTGTTGTAGATGTTGTCCGAACCTCTGCTGCTGCGTCGGAAGCAGCGGTCCTCTAGATGGGAGTCCAGCACCTGGTGTCTTCGCTGTCGGGTAATCTCGAATCTGGTGGGTGGCAGACCCACAAACTAAATACTGCCCCAACCTCTTCCTGCAAATGGCAACGTTATGCCCTGGCCTCCTACAGAATGAACACATGGGGTCCCTCTACTGTCGTGGTCCTGGAGCTCTAGCTGGTGGGTTTGGGTGATGTGGTGTGGGAGGACGATATGTCTGCTGGTGCGGCATCGGTGCTCTCGGCTAGAAAGCCTGGCGCTTGGAAGGTCACTCGTGATGTACAGAAGCCGGACTCTTGCAAGACAGAAGACGCTCCTCTATACTCCGGGCTAACTCCAGGCTCTGGTAGTAGTCAGTCGTCCCGTTCACCACTAGGAGAATACCAATGTCTGAAACTAGACCATGGCAAAACCTGCACGTCATCTCCTCTGGGTCTGCAACTAGACTAGAAGCGAAATGACTCAAACGACTAAACTCTGCCGCAAACTCGTCAACAGAATGGTTCCCCTGCTGGATGTTCTAGAATTGTAGCCCCATGGCTACTCTAGCGGTGGTCGAGAAGAATTTCTTCTTGAACTGGATCTTGAATTGATCCCATGTGGCCCTCCCTCTCGTGAATAGTGGCTCATTTCTGAACCAAACTCCTGCCAAGTCTGTCAGCAAAAATTCCGCTGCCTCGACCTGAAGGTCACCCGGTAACCTAGCTCCGAGGAGGTTCCTCTCTACCGAGTCTAGCCAGTCATCTGCTACTATGATGCCTTCAGTCCCCATAAACTCCCTGGGTTTCAAGCCCATGAAGTCCTTGATGTTCCTCGCTCTCTGTCGTGGCTCTATCGGTGGTGGGACCATGGTACGTTCCTCAGAACGCTCCATGCTCTGGCGGAGTAGGGTGGTCTGCTCCTGATGGGTCATTAGGAACCCCTGGATCAGAGTGAGTAGCTGGTTTCCGTCGAGAGTGACGAAAGCCTGGGCAGGTATACTAATAGGTGGTGGTGGGAGTATCGGGTCCTACTGGGACTGTGATGTGGAAGGTGGTGGAGGCATCTGGGTTGGTGGATTTGTGGAGTGGGGGAGTATGGTCGATGGAGGTGGAGGTGCATCGGCCAACTGGTCAACCGACTGGATAGGAAGTGTGCCATTTTCAGGTGTGGCATACTGGGACGAGCGGGTGAGCACCATCTAATAAATAAAAGAGCTTATAAGGACTCTTTTAAGTAAACAATCATAAACAACAAGAAAGTCTAATTTGTAATAATGTGCATATGCTGCGATACGATTCCTATGTTGTAATCCTAGTAATCCTCTAGGTGTTCTAAATGTTATTCCTAGTATTATCTAGTTACCTTAAGTTCCTAATTGCAGGCATGCTTGGTACAATGACGTAACCAAACAATTTAGTCAGGACCTGCATGGGCCACCACTAAAAATATGTCACGATCCGCTACCCAAATTGTTGGGCCGGGCCGAGTCATGTCCAGCCTACGCTAGAGATAAAGCGTAGTAAGCTATTCTAAAGACAAACAATATATATATAATCAAAATATGCTAACAGTTCTATATGTCATGTGAGTCAGAATAATATCCCAAAAACAAAATCATCTCGTATATAAATATGTTCAAAATACATAGCCAAGACATAAAACTGGATACAGGTCTAGTATCAAAATACATAGTCTAACAACATGACTATTCTCAAAAGTTTCGAGCAACTACACAAACTAGATGAGTTTCCCTGCAGGTACATCATCGTAAGGCAAAGTCTGATCCTCGACGGCAATTCCATAGTAGAAATCACATAGAAACTCCTTCTCGGTAAGTATACCTACAACGTTATCCTGTCAGGACGAAAACAAGTACTGAATCTAACAAACTAAAAATATGAAGCATGTAATGATCTGAAGTGTAATAAACAGGAATCATGGCATATCACAATATATAATGGTAAGGACACATATGTCATAGAGACAGATGTATATGTAATGTTTAAAACTGTAGCAGGTACGTGATTGTCAATAGGTGTACAATGTGCTGAGGCACATGTAAATAAAATGTATATACGTACAAGTGTACAAGCATAGGTGTATATCCGTACAAAAATGTGGGGTAATGGCCTACGATAAGATATGCATATAAAATGCGACCTTGCTCGGTACAGTAGAGGGGGCATGATCACGTACTCAACTATCAGTTTTTCCATAACCCAGATCTAAACATGTGAGAGATACGAAAACCGTATAAAACATGGTGGATACTAAGAGCAGTATAAATTATATAAAACATGGAGAGATATGACTTGCAGTTTAGGTATCGGTATTTAACATGGTTTATACACAATTCATTTTATGTAGTAAATAAAGTTTGTAGAGGTACTTGTCTCTAGCAAAACAAGGTAGTGAAGGAAATGCTATAGATGTCCTGGTGTCTCGTCACTGTAGAAATGATGCATAAATTTAGTTTTTATACTAAGCTAAATACTAGGACACTAGTGGTGTGACACGACTTTCTAACATGACACCTAGCCAAATGGTGATTTTAGCATAGGAGACCAATGTGGGGTGACACAATACCTAAACCAACTTCCTAGGGCCTTAACACTATGGTAGGTCAACATTTTAAATACTAGAAATACCCAAAAATCACAAGTCATGACTTAAAAACAATTATTAATTAATAATTCTATTTGTGCACTTCACTCTAGTAATTATTAAAATAGTTATATAACTCTAATAATTACAAAACAAAGCTGTAAACTCAATCTTGTTAATTATACAAATTTATACTAGTTTTTCTGGAATTTAAAACCCTCACAGATATTTATTAAAAATCAGTAAACATAAGTATCCTGCAAATGAGTTCAGTTTTCCTATTTTTATAAAATGCCAAAGTTACTAATTAAATCCTAAAAAAATTATATTAAATTAGCTAAATTAACATAGTATTTAAATATAATTTTTCCCATATTTTACAGCAATAAAATTATATATCTAAATTCAGAAACAACAAGTTATAATTTCTGGAAAATAAATAATTAATATTTTTATATTTTATCTACGTATACAAAATTGAACAGGAGTCCAGATACGGGACCCAAAGTCATGAATCAAGTCCAATATGACTTGTACAGACCTTGAATATATTTAGACACATTTGGGCCCAAAAACCCATGCTAGATTTGGACACCAAATGGCTATGATTAATAAAATACAATAATGTATACATATATATAAATATAAGAATTTATATATATGTATAAGGAAATAACATATAAATATAATTATAAAAATAGTATATATAACATATATTTATTTATATAATACATAATATGAATATATATATATATATATATATATATATATATATATATATATATAAATATATATATATATATATATATATATATATAAAAATTATATAAAAATATATATATATATATATATATATATATATATATATATATATATATATAACATATATTTTTTTATATATATATATATATATAAAAAAAAATATATATATATATATATATATATATATAAATATATATATATATATATATATATATATATATATATATATATATATATATATATATATATATATATATATATATATTAAGAAAATAGACTATTTATTGATGTATCAGGCACAAAATGCCGAAGCCTATACAAGAAAACGCGCCTCGCGCGAACCAGAAAGGAGAAGGCGAAAAGAGAGTGCTGCCCGCAAAACGGCTACACACCGGGCATCGAAAGGTAAGAAGGATATCCCAACCTACAGACATCTACGCCCAAAGAAGGCCTAGATTCGGGGGTCGAGTTTCGACCAGAATGATCTTGGACTGTGGGAGCACACGATGCTCCTTTTGCGGCATTGGCGGATGACTTATCTGATGAGTTGGTCGGGTGTGTATTGGTGCCCTTCGTATTTAGCCTTGTTGCGGTTCTTCCAAATTGCCCACGTGGCTGCCGCTGCGACGATCTGGTGGCCGTGGGAGGCTGAACCCCAAGAGGCCGCGAGATCGTGGAAGCGTCCCCCACTAGGCTGCATGCTGAGAAGCTGGTTAATGTTCCTCCAGATACTGTTGGGCAGGTTACCCTGGTAAAAGATATGGTCTATAGTCTCGGTCTGACGCTCGGAGCAGCACGTACAGGCTGATGCTAAGCTGATGCCGATGGTGTTGAGGATATCGTCGGTGGGCAGTTTCTGTCTGAAGACTCTCTACATCAGGAATGACCACTTCTTCGGAATACATGATTGCCAATAGGGCGCTATGGAATGGTGCGTGTTTCTGGTACCCTGAACGACGGCTTTCGCAGATCGCACCGAGAATACCCCCGAGGCTTCGAGGGCCCACCTCAGCGCATCGGCCTCTATGCCAATACTCAAACCGTGCTGACGGATGATATCAGCCGATTCATCACCAGACCAATCCCTTATTTTATTCCAGTCCCAGTCGAATGTGGAGGGGTTCCACAGGTCTTTAAGCCCTTTGTCTCTCGGGGTCTCTCCGAGGCATGGGATCAAGCTGTCCCCCACCCATCACTCCAAGAATGGATCGGAATCGCCCGTTCCTAATTGGAGTCTAATCGCGGGCTCCTTCAGGTCACGGCCGATAAGGATGCGACGCCAAGCCACTGAGGATCTGCTGTTGGAAGTGGCCATAGTAGGGTGGGAGTGCTTGAAGTATCTGGCCTTCAAAAACTTGGTCCATAGGTTGTTGTTGGTGAGAAGTTTCCACCATAATTTCATCGAAAAAGCTTTGATGATATGAGAGAGTTTGGGAAATCCCAACCCCCCCTCTGTTGTTGGACGAGCCATAGAGTCCCAGCTAGCCCAGTGATGCTTGTCTTGACCGTTGTAGTGTCCCCAAAAGAAATTACAGAAGATCTTCTCGATGGAGGAGAGGACCTTAATGGGCGGGGAGCAAGCGGTCAGGGTATGTATAGGGATAGAGGAGAGCACGTGGTTGATAAGGATTATCTTTTCGCCAGGGAAAAGAGTAGCATTATGCCACCCAGCGATCTTCTTCCTAATTTTTGTGGTCAAGTTCTCAAAGATGCCAGAGTTGGACTTTCCATACACAAGAGGGCAGCCAAGATAGTCGAACGAAGGGTGGTTAACAGAAAAGGATGTTAAGTAGGAGAGGTTTCTGGCATGATCTCTCTTGATGTTATGGTGGGCGTAGATGACGCTCTTGGAGGGATTGATCTTCTGGCCGAAGCATCTAGAGTACCTCTGTAGGGTATTGTGGACCACCTCTACCGCTCCTTCGTCCCCGGATGAGAAGATGAGGAGGTCATCGGCGAAGGCCAGATGGGTGATGACAGGGCATCCACTGGAAGTGTGATAGTACTGGAAGTGCGGGGTGTTAATCATGTTGTTAAGGTTCCTGCTCAGGGCATCAGCTGCAATGATGAAGACGGTGGATGATAGAGGGTCACCTTGTCTAACCCCTCGCTCTGATTTGAAAAACCCTTTCGCTTGGCCGTTGATGACCGTAGAGAACCAAGAGTTGCTGATGGATCTCCAAACGATGTTGGTCCAGTTTTCAGAGAAACCGAATGCCCTGAATACCCAGATCATGAATTGCCAGTCTAGTATGTCATAGGCTTTCTCCATGTCAATTTTGATGGCGATATTGCCATCTCTCACCGAGAATTTCATGCATGTGATGAGCTCTTGGGCCAGTATAATATTGTCTTGGATGTTTCTCCCTCGGATAAATCTGCTTTGTTCCTCGAAAATGATCTTAGGAAGAAAATCAGCCATCCTGGTTGCGATGATCTTGGATGTGATCTTGTTGGTGAATGTGCAGAGGCTGATAGGGCAAAAATCACAAAATGTTTCCGGGTTATCTTTTTTAGGGATAAGGATCAGCTTGGCGCCGGAGATGGCTCTGGGATAAGTGGCTCCCTCGAAGAATGCGATAGCCGCTTCGGTGATGTCTTGACTGATGATGTCCCAACACATGCAGAAAAATGCTCCTGAGAACCCGTCCGGACCCAGAGCACTATGCTCGTTCAGCCACATGGCCTCTTTTACTTCCTGAGCGGTGGGGGGTTTCTCCAACTAGGCGTAGTCGGCCGCATTAATGAGAAGGGGTATTTGGTCGATGAATGAGTTGTTTTTGTGAACCGTCTCTTTGGAGAAAAGTTTGGAATAGAAAGCCGTAGCCTCATCTTGGATGCTTTTTTGATCTGTCTTTATGGTCCCGTTGTCATCGGCGATGTGGTGAATCGATAGCTTCTGTCTGCGACCGTTAACGCAAGCATGAAAGTATTTAGAGTTTTTATCCCCTTCGCTGTCCCATTTCAACCTCGCTTTCTGCTTCCAAAAGTCAGTCTCAACTTTGATTCTGAATTTGAGCATAGCCTCAGTAAGATTCAGAGCTTTCCTAGCCGCAATGGAGCGGTCCGTTGCGAACATGGCTTCAGCACGGGTGACATCGTCCTCTGCGATCCGGACTGCTTGAAAAATATCTCCGTACGCCTGTTTGCTCCAATGGGATAGAGCTCTCCTAGTTGCTTTAAGTTTGTTGCTAACCCGAGAGAGGGGGTTGGAGGAGTCATCGCTGTTCCACGCTGCCGCCACGATGCCCAAGAATTGTGGGTGCTCAGTCCAGAATTCGAGGAATTGGAAGTTTTTTGGACTGGGTTAGTATTGTGATTAATTTCAACCAGCAAAGAGGCATGGTCAGATTCAGAAGAATTGAGGTGGGATAGGTTGGTATTAAGCCCCATTCCGTACCAAAATACGTTCGTGAGGGCTCTGTCTAGCTGGGAGTATTGGCGACGATCGCCTTCCTGCATGTTGCACCAGGTAAAGGCATTGCCTGTGAACTAGAGGGAAGCTAGATTGGCATTGAATATGAAGTTGTTGAAGTCTTGCATGGCCGGCAATGGAGGAGGGCGTCCCCCGATCTTCTCTTGTCTACAGGTAATTGCGTTAAAGTCACCTATACAGAGCCATGGAGAGTTGCTATGAAGAGGTGGATGTCAAGAAGGTCGTTCCAAAGGTGTTTTCGTTCTGCTATATCGCAGCTGCCGTGAACGGCTGCGATAATGGCACGCTCTAGGATCATGGGGTGTTCAAACCAACAGGAGAGGGCCTGTCTGGCGTCCTGGATGAAACTGATGTTGACGTCCTGCGTACAGAGGATCCAAATGTCGTGTCTTCCAGCAATGGCCGTAGGAAGGCCTAGCTGCAGCTGGATAGATTTGAGTCTTTTGGGAGGGATTTTAGGTTCAATAATAATGAGGATGTCGATCTTGTGGATTTTTTGTAGGCTGGTTATTCTCCTAATCGTAGGTTTGTTCGCAAGATCGTGGACATTCCAGGATAGGATGTTAAGCATTAATGGGTTTGAGGGAGGAATTTTTGTTCCGCCTGGCGGCGGATCTAGTTTGGATAGATGTTGTTTCGGCAAGTTCTTGATTGACTATGGCCCCGGATGTTGATGCTCTTGCCTTAGTCGTAGTGGGTGGGTCGCTAATAGCTTGCTCGTGTGAGACCGGGTGGAGGCTGACTGGTTCTCCTGCTGGGTCGCTAATAGCTTGCTCGTGTGGGTCTGTGGGGATACCAACTGATTCACCTTCTGAGTCCTGAAAAGGCATCTCGAGAGTTATCATTATAGAGTCGTTGGTACTTCCTATCCTCATAATGGTTTATTATAGAGGATAACCGGCGGCTAGGACTTGAAGTCCTCTCTGAGCTTGGTCTGGCCCTAGGATTGCTAGGGCTTCTGCTACAGAGTCTCCATTTGTGCAATGTTGGTCTACGTCTGAGGTGACGTTGGTTGCTTCAGCTTCCTCCTGGGTTCTGATGAGGGCACGATCTTCTTGTTGGGGTTCTACCTCCGATATGGAAACCTCATCTGCCAACTCGAGAGCGTCGAATTGGTTGGAGAGAGATAGAGCCTATGTGTTGTAGGGGATCAAGGCTTTGCTGGAGGGTTCGTTCTGATTCGGCTTGCCGTCGCTGGAGTCGAAACGAGTGTGTTTGTTCGGGAGTGGTAAAACAGGTAGCTTGGGAGTCCTTCCCTCTGCTGGAGCGTTGTCATTCCGGGTTGATTTCTTCTTTAGTTCTGGGTGAAGACGGTGGTAGTGTTTTGGAAGGTGGCCTCTTAGATGGCAGTGGTTGCAGAACAGGATGTGGTTATCGTAGAGGATTTGTTGGTTGTGGGTATGATTCTCCAGCTCGATGGTAATATATGTGGGCAGTTCGGAGGTGAGGTCTAGTTCCACACAGATTTTTGCATAGTGTGTCTTAGTGAGGTTGCTAGTCTCTGGGGCTGTTGCCACATAAGTGCTGATGGAGTTAGCGATCTGCCTAAGAGCAGCTGGGACAAAGCAAATGAGAGACAGGTTGGGCAGGGTGACCTAGGCAGCGACTTGAGCTGAGTCTTCTTTGGTGCTAAAGCCTGGTGACCACTTGATGATCTTCATCTGATGAGAGTCAATTCTGCAGGTGCCTTTATACCATACGGCCCTATGGTCTACCTTGGAGGACAGGTGTAGAAGAATGTGTTTGGGGTCGAGGGGTGCCACGCGATAATCTGCTAAGAGTTTCCAACTAGCAATCAACTCCTGCACCCTGGAAAGTTTAGGGCAGCCAGTCGAGAATTTAAGGATAAAGGATAAATGTGTGGGGAAAGGAGGTGGATAGAGAAGACACTTCCACTGCTGAAAACTGAACCAAAGGAACTGGGGATTCTTGAGAGAACTAGATGTCCGGGAGGTTGACATCAGGGAGCAGGGGCCCTATATATATATATATATATATATATATATATATATATATATATATATATATATAGGAGATTGCGGAGGCCTTGTGTTGCCGCCTCTGAAACCCTAGTTTTCTTGTTCACCGACACCGGCGTGGCCGCTGGCCGGGCCGGCATCCCCCTTGGGTCACCGAACCACTTGGTCGGTGGCTTTCTCTGTTTTGCTTTGTTTAGGGTTATGGTAGCCAAGACTTTCATCGAGGCGGTGATGGGGTCACCACCGACTGTTGTGGCTACCACTATACCTCCGCGTACGATCACTTCATTCAAAGGTGTTCCTGCTATTTCCTTTACGGTGGAGGAAGAAACTGCTCTCTCTGATCCACTACGGTTCGCTTTGGTGGGTAAGTTCTCCCATAATCGACCTCCGATTGAATTGATTCGTAAGGCTCTCTCAGGATTTGAGTTTTCTGGCTCCATTAAGGCGGGTGTTATCGACGATAAACATGTTCTCATTCGGCCATCAACTGTGGTGGATTTCCTTCGACTCAGATCTAAGGATCTATGGTATATTGCTCGTGCTCCTATGCGAGTTTTCAAGTGGGATCCCGATTTCACGCCTAATCAAGAATCGTCGAAGATACCCATATGGGTGACTTTACCGAATCTTTCTCATCATCTTTATGCCAAAGAGGTACTATTTGCTATTGTATCCGTTTTTGGGACTCCTCTTAAAATTGATAAGGCGACTGCGGAATTATCGCGACCTAGCATGGTCAGGATATTCATGGAAGTAGATGCTTCTAAACCACTGCAACTCCGCATTAGAATTAATTTGCCAAGTGGTAGTTTTTGGCAGTTGATAGATTATGAATCCACGCCGCTTTATTGCTCTCACTACCGTCACCAAAGGCATTGTGTCGACAACTGTAAGATTAAACAGAAGGACAAAGGGAAGGAAATACAGCAAGATGTTCCTCCACGAACTCAGAAGTCTCCTCCAACTATTGTGACTCATATTCTTCAACGTGAAGATATTGGCCAATCAAGTGAACAGGTTGAGCATGTGATCCCACCAACCACTCAAATGCCGGTTAATAACCAAGGTGCTACTGCAACATTGCTTTCAAATGAGGAAGGGATATTACCCAACAATGCTGATAGGACTGTTTCGGATAGTGTGCAACATAATAACGACGGGACTGCTCCAGTCCGGGAGTCTCCCACACAAAGAGATATGGTTCTTCCTCAGGGAGTGGCTGATCTGGCAACTGTGGAAGGGGTTGAAGACGACATTGCTCCGGATGAAGCTGGGGTTGAAGACGACAGTGAAGAAGAAGGGGAGCTTCGCAGCTGGGTGGACGAAGCAGATGCTGAACAGAATAGGGAGAGGGAGAAGGCCTCCGCTGTCAGGCCTACGACCCAGAAGAGGAAGAAGAAAGTTCCCGAGCCATCTGACCGGGTCCTCCGATCCTCCAACTTTAAATCTGGTAACCCCCAAGCCTCTGCTAATGTTTAACACACTGTGTTGGAATATTAGAGGAGTAGCAAATAAGATGGCTTTTACAAGATTAAAGAATTTATGTCGGGTTAATAAGATCCAATTGCTCATAGTCATTGAACCGAAGGTGACAAAGGATCAAATTTCTCATTATAAGCTCAAACTGGGGTTTTCGACGGCGGTTTGTAATAATAGAGGCAATATTTGGATCATGGTGAGATCGGGATGCATGATGTCAGTGCTTGATGAATTTGAACAACCTCTCACCATTTCCTTTCAAAATGAGTATTTGTCATTACCTGTTATGTTCTCCTTTGTTCATGGTCATGCAAAGAAGGAAGGTAGAAGGGAATTATGGAATAGACTGATACAATTGCAAACGGTTCATGCTCTTCCTTGGGCGGTGGGAGGGGATTTCAATACAATATCTAGTTCGGATGAGAAGATTAGTGGTAGGCCTCCTTGCATGGTGTCTATCCAGGAGTTCCTTAACTTTCAAACGGCGGCTGGGTTAACTGAACTTCCCTACTTGGGAAGTAAGTTTACTTGGTTCAAATCTAATGAAGGTGAGAGGCAAGGTTCTCGGCTGGACAGAATGTTGGTCTCGAACGATTGGCTTCGTTTGGCACCATCAACTGTAGTGGAGCATTTGAGTCGGACGGAGTCGGATCACGCACCACTATTGATCAAGCTTCTTTCTCGGCAGGACGGGGGCCGGCACAGCTTTAAATTTCTAGCTTTTGGGTTAAACATGATGGTTTTATGCAGGTGGTTGAGCAAGCTTGGCAATCGGTCACACACTCTAATGGACTTATTAGGGTTTGTTTGCGTTTATCTGCATGCAGGAAGGCTCTATCTGCATAGAGCCACAGTACTTTTGGCAATATTTTCCAGGAAGTAGCTATTGCGGAGGATTGTGTACTTGCTGCCGAATTGGACTATGATTGTGACAGATCCATCATGAAGAGGGAGAAGCTACAACATGCTACTGCTCTTTTGAAACAAAAGCACTACATTATTGATTCTTTTTGGAAACAAAAAGCACGGCTGCGTTGGGATGTTGAAGGTGATCGTAACACTAAATACTTTCATGATTGTGTTACTAACAAACAGAGAAAGCTGAGAATCAATCACATTGTTGATTCGGAAGGGGTTCGTAGGGAGGGATTGCATGATATACAGCGGGTGGCGAATACCTATTTTGAAGAACAGTATCAAAGTGAAACAACAAACGCTGATGAAGATCTCATGACGGCCATTCCTCATCTCATTTCTGCTGACGAGAATATTATGCTTACTGCATCCCCTACCAAGGAGGAGTTGTTCGAAACACTACAAAGTATGGATGTCGATAGTGCAGCTGGTTTGGATGGTTTTACTGCTCTCTTTTTTGTCAAATGTTGGAACATTGTTGCTGACGACATTTTGGAAGCTGTGGATTTCTTTGTTGCAGGTTTTGAGTTGCCTAAGGCGATTACAAGCACTGCATTGGTATTAATCCCTAAAAACACCAATCCATCGGCTATGATGGATTTCAGGCCGATAAGTTTATGCAATGTGTTAAATAAACTTATGTCTAAACTTCTGGCTCGTCAATTAAGTTCCATCCTTCCAAAGCTGATATCACTTGAACAAAGTGGATTTGTGCAGGGCCGGGAGATCGTAGACAATATTTTACTTGCTCAAGAATTGATTAGCATGATGAATGTCAAAAATCGAGGAGGCAATATAGCTATAGAATTGGATATGGCTAAGGCATATGACATGTTAGATTGGAGCTTTCTAATGGAGGTTATGCGGCGGTTTGACTTTGATGAGAAGTGGATTAGTATGGTATTCAGATTGATCAATAATATCTGGTATTCGACCATTATTAACGGTATTACTTCTGGTTATTTCAAAGCTTTCAGGGGTGTTCGTCAGGGTGATCCACTATCACCAGCGTTATTCATTCTTGCTGCGGAAGTTCTATCTCGAAACCTCAACAAGTTGCTACAAAACAACTCTTTTGCTCACTATTACTCTCCTAGTGGATGTCCTGCAATCAGTCACTTGTCTTTTGCCGATGACGTACTCTTATTCTCATCAGGAGATGTCAGATCAGTTCAGTTGATCCATGGTATGCTGCACCATTATGAACGGGTCTCGGGCCAAAGAATTAATGCGGCAACTTTGCCTTTCACTTATCTTGGTTGTCCGATGACAGTTGGTATGCGGACTGCTTCTGTGTATGAGGAGCTAATACAAAAGGTGAGAAGAAGACTTGAAGGCTGGCAACAGAAGACTCTATCCTATGGAGGAAAATTGGTGCTTATTAAATCCGTCTTGACATCTATTCCTATGTACACCTTAGCCGCGTGCAACCCTCCTCAAACGGTGCTTAATCGGATTGAGGACATAATGGTTAGATTCTTCTGGGGTTCTACTGACGGCATTCCGAAGCATATTTGGACCAGTTTGAGGACTATGGCAAGGCCGATTGAGGAAGCGGGACTTGGGATTCGATGTTTGCGTGAGACTATGAATGCGTTTACTGCTAAGCTATGGTGGAAGCTGAAGACTAAGGATGGGCTATGGCAACGGTTTGTTTTAGCGCGTTACTGCAAATTTCAACCCTTGGAACTTGCAGGCGCTCCTCAAAAATGTTCACATATTTGGAAACGACTGCTCCAGGGTCAGGTGTTTTCTGATCAGTTCATCAATACTGCAACCAATGGAGATTGGACTTGGACTACATCGAGTTCGGGGCGGTTCACAGTTTCTGTAGCATGGGAGGCTATTAGGATACCTACAATTCAGCAGGTAAAGTTCAAGAATATCTGGAGTTCCTGTATGCCTGTGAAGTGGTCGATTTTACTTTGGCGTATTATGCATGACAAACTTCCGACAGATGAAAAGGTACATACAATGGGTTTTTATCTACCCTCGAAGTGTCATTGTTGCATTCAACCAGACGAGGAGACCATGGAGCACATTCTCGGTGATGGCGAGCTTGCAGTGATGATTTGGACTATATTCAGTACCGAATTTCGGGTGCCGGTGCATCATCCTTTTATATTGCAACAGTGTTTCAATCTTTGGTGGCACAAACCTAATCTACATATGAAACAGGTTGTGGTGGGCGCTATCATGTGGGTACTATGGAAGAATAGGAATAAATGGAGGTATGAGGAGTACAAGTTCACGGCTATTCAGATTGAAAGAGAAGTTAGACGGCAAGTGTCGAAGGTGCTGACTCGTTGCAAACACAAGTTGCATATCCCCACGAATTTTTTAGTTTTTGATTTATGTATTTTCCCTTTGTCCTGTTTCTTTCATTCAATAAAAGTGTGTTTCGTTAAAAAAAATACAAAAGAAAAGAAAAGAAAAAAGAAAAAGAAATAAAATCGAGCCCAAGGGGGCTCGAACTCGTGCCTATAAAACAAGGGGAGGGGAGACTTAACATTGCTCGGGCTAGCCAGGGGGTCAGCTCAAGTTAGCTTGATAAGGGTAGGGCTGGGTTAGTTATATAGTGAACTAAGATAATGGGTTGGAAAACAAACCAACCCGATAACTTGTTAAATAACCAAAACCCATTATCTTAACGGGTTTTAAACCCAATAACAGTTAATTGAACCCGTTAACCCATAGTTTTGTGTCTTCGTGTCCTGACAGTTAGGGACACAAAGACACACGTGTCCAGTGTCCGAGGCACGCACGATACGAGCTGGCCGTGTCTGAGCACATCAGTGAACTCCTCGTGTCTAGGTGAGTCCACACATAAGTACAAGAGACACGAAGGCAAAGCTGACACGAAGTGACACGTACGTGTCCGGCACGAGGGAGCTGTCGGAGGTGCTATACGGCGGAGTAGGCGTCGTGGTCAGCAGAGAAGGGTGGCGCTGGGTTCGTCTCATCAAGACGAATAAGGTGGTGGTGGTGCGCGGCTACGGCAGCGGCTAGAACGGCGGCGACACCTCTGCGTTTAACTCCGGCGAGCTCGTCGGAGAAGAAGGCTGCATAGCGGTGGCTAGGTCGATCGGGGTGGTGAGTGGGGTTAGGGTTTCGGTCGGGGGGTCTATTTATAGGGAGGGGTTGGGTTCGATTAGGGTTTAGATTAGGGTTCAGGCCAAAATTTAGGAATTAGGGTTAGGGTTTCGGCCGGGTCGTCGGGGTTAGGGTTTAGGCGAAGGCGGTGGTCAGTAGGGTTTACAACCCTCCCCCCCACATTTCATGAATAGCACAAAACCCCCACCGCCATAGTTATGTGCAAAAACGAATTTACATAATACCCCCTACCACCCGCTCTGCTCTGTGCAAATAAAATTTGCACAGACAAATTAAATATTACAAGCTGCATTTAAAACATTTAAATATTTGCAAAAAGTAATCAAAACAATTTAATAAACTGCAAATTGATATTTGTGGCTTTAAAAATCATTTAAAAATTATTTAAAAATCCTAGAAAATTCTTAATAATTATAATAATTTATTTTGAGGACATAAATGATATTTAAAATTAAAAATACTTATTTATTTAAAAATATTTAAAAATATCTAGGGGCTTATATCATCCGCACTACTGGATCATCTGTGTCGAAGTAGTCGATCCCCTGCTTCTGAGAAAATCCTTTGGTTACCAGCCTTGCTTTGAACTTGTCAATAGTTCCATCGGCCTTCATCTTCTTCTTGAAGATCCACTTGCATTCGATTGGTTTAGCTCCTTCAGGCAGATTGACCAACACCCACGTATTGTTGGAGGTTATAGAGCCATACTCATCATTGATAGCCTCCCTTCAGAAGACAGCGTCTTTGGTCTTCATCGCCTCATCATAGGTAAGCGGATCAGCTTCCACATGATAGATGACGAACTCATCTCCGAAGTCCTTCTGTCTCCTCACCCGCTTAGATCTGGGTTCTGCGAGTTTTGGTTCAACAATTGTCTCTGGTATGACAATTTCTTTTTCTTGGACTGCATCTTCTTTGGAAGTGATAGCCTCCTGTGCACTCACATTATTCTTCGGAATGTCCGCGATAACAATGTTCTTATGCCTCGCTAATTTATCTTCAAAGAATTCGGCGTCGCAAAATTTAATGATTTGATTGGTTTCAACATCAAAAAACCTCCGAGCATCACTTTTCTCAGCATACCCCAAGAAAATCGTCTTTGTAGTCCTTGTCCCAAGCTTCTGAATCTTCAAGTCCGGAAGCTTCACATATGTCAGGTACCTCCACACTCGATTGACGTTCAAGTTGGGTCTGACTTTGAACCAAAGTTCATGAGGAGTGACTTCGGAACCTGCGTATGCCACTCTGTTTAGAATGAACGTAGCCGTTAACGCAGCTTCTTTCCAGAAGCAGTTTGGAAGACCTGTAGTCAACAGCATTGAGTTCATCATCTCTGTCAACGTCATGTTCTTCCTTTCAGCTACTCCATTTGATTGAGAAGAATACGGAGCAGTTGTCTTATTGACAATTCTATGTTCTTTGCAGAACGATAAGAATTCAATAGACCTGTACTCTCCGTCTCGATCACTTCTGAGTCTCTTGAGTTGTTGCCCATAACTCAAGAGAATAACCAGAAGAAGAAGAAAATGCATTAATCATTTTTGCAGGAGTTACAAGATGAAGTTTGAACATCCTTTCGGTACAATATGCTTTTCTGAAGTATGTTCCTTTGTAGGACATCACTATTTGCCCAGCATTGACGTCCATCCTCAAGCCTGCGTTACATAGCAGACTTCCAGAGACCAGGTTCTTGGCTATCACCGTTACATACTTCACATCTTAAAGCGTCAGGGACTTCTCCGAAGTCAGGTTTAGTACCACCGTTCCTGTCCCCAGTACTTCAGCTTGTATCCGGTACAAAACCATAACCTTCTCAGATGTAGGCTTGTATGTGGTGAACAACTCCTTATTAGAGAAAACATGACAGGATGCACCAGTGTCCACCCACCAGTCGGTGTAAACACCAGCCGTGACAACCTGCACAATCATGGCAACCTTGTTAGGCTCACCTTGCTCTATCTATTTGGACTTTGATCTGCAGTCTCTACGATAGTGGCCCTTCTTTCCACAATTGAAGCAAGTCACATCTGACTTGGGCTTTGGCTTTGACTTGAACGAAGCTGACTTCACCTTCAGATGGTTGAAGTCCTTCTTCTGGTTGTGAGAAACCTTATACTTCCCTTTGGAGTCCCCCGCATGCACCAAGTTGGCCTCTGCCAACTGTTTGGACAACGTGTCTAATTTATTTTTAGCCATCAACTCATCTCTAACATCGATGTTGTGAAGTAGTTGATCTAGGCTGATTTGCATCTTCTTCATGTGTATGTCCGTGATAAAACTGCTCCATCCTGACGGAAGCTTGGCAACTATACCCCCTACAACAAAAGCGTCGACAAGTGGCATGCCATCGTCCTCAAGTTTTTGACGTAACTTGAGGAACTCCTTGACTTGAGGCAACATTGCCTTGTCGTCCTCAAATCGCATGTTCCAGACCTTCTCAGTCACATGGATCTTGTTGCGGTTCCCATCTGCTTGATAATGCTTCTCTAGAGACTCCCAAACGACCTTAGCTTGGTCCGTCCTGCTGTATGACTCCGCCAAAGTTTTCTCTATAGAGTTCAAAATTATCAGCTTGCAGAGATTGTTGTCTCTCCTCCATTTGTTCTGCTTTGTGTTGCAATCACAACTGCCCGAACAGTAGCATCATCCACATCTAGAAACTCTGATTCTGGTTCTGTTAGAACGTAGTCCACCTCTGCCAGTTGCAGATTCATGCATACCTTCCTCTTCCAAGAGTTGTAATGATCCCCGTCGAACTTCTCAAGTTTGTTGAAACTTGTATCCAGAAGTTTTGTATGGCTGTTCTCCATCTACAAGGATCTTGCTTTGAGATTGTTAGTCCTGAGGCTTTGATCAAAGATGGTAGAACTAAATGTCGAGATCAGAGGTTCAAACAAACGTTCCCCTTCTGATTATTCTCGAGATCCACGAGGAACACTATAATATAAATCTGATTACAAAAGCAACAATAATCAGAAAATAAATCTCACGTTCTTTTTCGTAATCGCAGTTGCTAACGAACAGAATTGAGTTACAACTCAGAGAAAAGAGAAGAAAGAAAAAGATGAAAGGTTCTTGCTGGGGTGATTAAGATCACCGTTGCTCAAAGCAAGATTTGCCCCACCACGATTTGCTTCCAGGAACCAGCAAGTTTACAAAGAACTTCTGGAATGCTCGTATGTCAATATTTGAGAATTGAACGGGCTTTCTGGACTTTACGGACTCCCTTAACTCTCTTCTTGGTGCATCTTCCAAAGGAGGCCAAGGGGCACTATTTATAGAGTGGAGTGAGACTTCAGCTTTTCTCCTATCCGATGTGGGACTAAAATACCAATACTCAAAAATAGAGTTTGATATTTAGATCATCCCACAATCAGCATAGTAGTGTGCCAGTCCACGCCTAACCCCGAACATTTTCGTGCATGCACGAGACAACCTGGAGTCCGTGTCCGAGTCCGAGTCCGCACAACAAAAATCAACTTGCATCCTTGTTGGAATTAATCCTTTTTGCTTCTAGGAAAATACTTCCACATGGCACACACTTGTGCCCCACTACACCTCATGTGCACACCTCAACACAAGCAATGCATTATATGAGATACTCACCATTTGGTGTAGCCAATGTGGGACTATCTTTCCTAGTCTAAAGGCAAAAATACCAACAAGATTGATTCATCAAAACAACTCATTCACTAATTCAAGCAATCAGTCCAAGAGAGAGAAAGAGAGATTACCTTCGTTGTTTTGTTCAGTTCCTACGGGTAGGAAGTGTTGTTACCGGAAGAGTTTCGTTGCATCCTGGCAGTTTAGTTTTAGTTATAAATGTTTTGTTGTTTGATTTTCTAGGTTTAGTTAGCTAATTTGCGAATCTAAATAATTATTTTATATGGTTTTCATCTTATTCTGAAATTTCTTTGATCCCCAAAATATATTGATTCTTTCATTTCTTATAATTGTAAAACAATATCTATATTTTACAAACACGCATTTCTTTATTGACAAGCACTAGGTGCTGGTCGGCCGGGCACATCGCCCGCCTAGGTGGGCGCAGTTAGAAAAATATATAACCTCCCAAAAATATATTAAAAGTTGCAGAAACTAGTGTGTTAAACTATATGTCAAGCATATATATTTTTTGATAAAATATTTTAGTATAAATCTTATATTTTTAAGTTCTTATGAAACTAATGTGTTAAACTATATGAAATGTTCATGCAGTAATGGCTCGTCTTCATTCAAGTGAGAGGAAGAAGTTTGATTGCCGTATATACTCATTGGTTGCACAGTTTGAATTTACTAAGCTTGTTTTTTCAAGTTGTTGCTTCTACATCTATGATGTATGCTAGAAGAATGTCTTTAGAGAGACATAAATATGCACTTAACTTCTTCAGAAATTGGAAGATAGTAAACGAGTTGGTTTATAGGAGTGAAACTCATTGTATTGAACAATTAAGGATGAGTAGGCGTGCTTTTCATGTTCTGTGTGAAAAAGTTGAAAGAGATGGTGGTTTAAAGGTATCAAAGAATCTATTGGTGGATAAGAAATTGTCAATATTTTTGCATATCATAGGACATGATATGAAGAATCAGAATATTAAATTTTATTTTAAGAGATCGGGGGAGAAAGTTAGCAAGTATTTTAACAATGTTTTGAATTCTATCATACGTCTGCAAGAAGACTTGTTGAAAAAACTAGAACCAATTCCAGAAAACTGCAATGAGATGGAAATATTTTAAGGTATGAAGTATAACCATGTATCATAATATGTAGCATCTTCTTAGAAATATTGTATTTAACTACTCTCATTATCTTTTCTCTAAATATATAGAGATGTTTAGGGGCACTAGATGCATGGGACACCTGTTAGTTTGAGAGTTCCTTTAGAAGATCAAGCTAAGTTTCGGAATCGATGTGGAAAAGTTGCAACAAATATTTTGCGAGTTTTTTCTCAAGATTTACAGTTTATTTATGTCTTGGCCAGTTGGGAAGGTTCTGCTGCTGATGGTAGGGTGCTTCGAGATGCCATTAGTAGGAGAAATGGTCTAAAAGTTCTACATGGTAATTTACTATTAAATTGTGAAGTACCTTTTTTTTCTTTCAAAAAAGAGTTTTAAAAATTATTATCTTATGTAGGTCAATATTACCTTGTGGATGCTGGATATGCAAATTGTGAGAGATTTTTAGCTTCGTACCGAGGAACACGTTATCACCTTAATGAGTGGAGAGAAGGCCACCAACCCAATACTCCTAGAGAGCTTTTCAACATGAAGCATTCAAGAGCTAGAAATGTGATCGAGAGATGTTTTGGTGTACTTAAGAGTCGATGGGCAATTCTTAGGGGTCCTTCGTTCTACCCTGTTAAGACTCAAATTCGAATCATAATGGCATATTGCTTGTTACACAACTTTGTTAGGAGAGAGTTGCAAAATGATATGCAACTAGATCCACTAGAAATGGGTATCATTGAAGATGTGGAACACAATATCCCTTTTGACGGTGATTCTATAACGACCATTGAAACTTCAAATGAATGGACTATATGGAGAGCAAATTTACCACAAGAAATGTACAATGATTGGCTGGCAAATAGACCCGCATGAAAGACTTAATTTAGAATGTCATGAGTTATATATATTTTTCCTCTTTGTTGTAGTAAGATTTATTATTCTCTCTATGAAGTTTGAATGGAAATGTAACTTAACACTTGGCATCATAAATTCTGTTACGACCCGCACCCTAGAGTAAGGGCACGAGACGTGGGTACATCCAGCCTACGCTGCAGTGTCGTCGGTAGAACGCTGTCCTAGGTCAATCATCTAACAATATATAAGGTACCTGTACAGTATACACTCCGAATGGAGGTGACATAGCAATACAGTCTCAATCACATCTAAGGTAGAATACGATTAAAAAGATAGATAGATATGGAACGAAATGAATCCACAGAGATACAATCAGATAGAAGTCTAAGTGCTTAAGATAATATCTCCATAAACATCAAATAAAACAAACTCCCAGTATATATACAATAATGTATCAATGAGAAAGACAATGTAAGAGTCTAAGCTAGCAGTCTAAACCACTGGTGGTAGATCCTCTACTGCAAGTGGGTCCAAGTCACAAGTGTTGTCTAAGCTGCACCATAATGGGTAGACACCAGAGCCTCATCATTCTCTGTAAAAATTTTAACAGGTCCAGTCAGGACAGGAGCGAGCACAATACATCTCAACAAATCATAACAGGATAGGAAATATAATCATGCTAGAGAGTAAGATACATGAACTGAAAGAATAACATGATATATAAAAGAGAGAGAGACTGTAAGTAAATATCTACAGTATAATAGAGAACTAATCAGTGACTAGTGATTCAGAGTATAAGATAAACATGTGAACAGCTGGAGGGTGATTCATGACTATACTAAAGAGGTGATTCATGACTATACTACTTTGGAATTATCCACATGTTCATTTATACTCCCCCATCCCCAATCAATATACAAGGATCCAGTCAAGTTACGTTAAGATTCATGACTATACTACATTGTCCATAAAGGGTGATTCAAGAGTGATTCATAAAGATTCGTGAAGGCTCTATGATTCATGAGAGTACAGGAATCACAAGCTGATACATGAAGATTCATGATAATAGAAGCATGAGATACATGATGTAAGTGAAACACACGAGACAAGTGTATCTGATGCTCCCGAGGAGGATAACATCTCATGAAAGGATCCATATAGTACCAATCTGTGTTACCAACGTGTCAGCATCAAGTAAGGTAATCTAAAGCAGGAAATATAATCCTAAACAAGATATTAAATGATTAGAGAATGTACTCGCCTGGTATCCTAAATATCTGAAGATAATATATTGTCCGAGGAGTGGTGTCTGCCTCCTATAGAACAGTACAAGTCACTACATGTCTAAAATAATAAAATAAACTGCTACAATGCATCTACATGATGTTTGGGGTCAATCTAGGCTAAAGTCAACCTTTGGTCAACTCTAGTCAACCCTAACAGTCAAACTAGGTCAACACTAGTCTAGTTAGGTCAAACAAGGTTAAACACGGTTAAAAAGGTTTAACTAGTCTAGATTGGTCTAACCTAGGCTTAACAAGTCCATCTAGGTCACTAACCAATTACCATACAAGTCACACTAGCCTAGTGATACACTAACTCAAGTGTATCCACACCACATGCCATAGACTATTCTACCTAGGCCATGAGCCATATACACAAGGCCATCCACATAGACAAATACAATAATTGCACTACCTTACACATATTACGTTACACATTACCTTATCACATTACAAATATATATATATATATATATATATATATATATATATATATATATATATATATATATATATATATATATAGAAAGAGAGAGAGGGAATATGTAAACCAAGGCAAATGTGTGTGTGTGTGTGTGTATATGTGTGACAGAGAAATACAGTATTGTGCAATGTGTGTACATAAAGTGACAGGAATTAGAAAGGGTGTTGTGTGTATAGTGAATGAGAGTGTGAGGGTATATAGGCTATTGTGTCTCAGATTCTGTGTGTGTGTGAATGTGCCTTAGGAATCATGTGACAGGGAATTTATGTGTGTGAGGGTTAAATGGGAAGAAAACAGTTTCAGTTAACAGTATAGAGGTGTGTGTGTAGGAAGGTGTGACAGGGAATTAGAATAGTGTGAGTGTCAAGTGGCTGAACAGTGTAGGCTAGTGTGTGTGAGTGTTTGTGTAATATGTGTCCATAGGTGACAGTTAGGTGATGTGTGTGTGAGTGAAACAGTGGCTTGTGTCTCAGATTTGGGTGTGTGTGTAAATAGGTTTATGTGACAGAAAATGTAGAATAGAGTGTGTGTGTGTGTTTAGTGTTTAGGCATGTATGTGGAGATAGGTTCATGTGACAGGAAATGTGTAACTGACAGGAATATGAGAGTATGGTGAGGGTTAAACAGTGTGAAAAATCATGTCAAAAATCAGTGTCATGTGCGTGTGTGTGTGTGTGGAACAACCAGTGTATGTAATCAGTGACAGAAATTTGTGTGTGAGTATGTGTGTTACAGTGTGTGGAATCATGAATGTGTGTGGATGTGTACCTGTGTGTGTGTATGTAGAGGGTGCATGAAAATCAGTCTCAGTTTTAAGGATTTAAGATCAAAGTGAAGATTAAGTGACAGATCTAAGAAATTCAGCAGTTAGCCAACCAAAAACCAAATTCGAAACCCCCATTGCTCACACAAATCACAACTAACATGAACATCAACCCTAACACATGTAGGTGAACTTAACTAATCATTAACATCACTAAAATCAGTTTAAAAATGCAATTTAAATTAGAAAAATCAATTCAGTCAAGGGTTATCAGTGCGTATCAGACTTTTAGGGGAAATCAAGAATTCGAATCTAAATAATTATCAAAATTATAAATCAAGAGTTGGTAATAGGTGCCACATATGTGTACGTGTCCTGTGAGTCAGTTAGTGTCCAACAAGCACGACACAGACGTGTGCACGACAATAAAACCCATGGCGTGCACCCAGTGTAGCACAGCGTCGTGCACGAGTGCACACGCGTATAGGACACGACATACGACACTTCGTGTCACGTGCACACACCATGTAAAACCCATTATAATTTAAAGGAATATTTAAATTATTTTTGGATTTTATTTAATTCTAATTTATTTTTATCTTATTTATATTATATAAAAGGACTATAGCCATGGTTGAGTTTGAATATACAAGACGACTAGAAAGTATGGCATGCCTAGCATAGTCGGGTGCTTTAACTAGTATGCTAGCCATGTTAGGAATGCCACGGTTATATTGTAATCTCTTGCATATTAACCATTCAAATTATGGCACAAGTTATATTTTTATTTAATTAATTAGTTAAGAAAGCCTTTATGACTTTTTAGGAGACCCGGTTGCACAAAACCTTCCCAAACCTCTTCCAAGCCAAATCCAACCCTATGTAGGCATGTTGGGCATTAATAAATATTAATAATTATATTTATTTGTATTTAATTCAGATTTTGTAGTGTAATTACATAGATAGAATTAAATAGTTCTATATTAGGAAACTCCTTTTTAAATCCTCAATCCAATCAACTTGTCAACTCACCAAACAACCAAATCATACCAAGTGGACCCCCACCATGATAATTTCGGCCAAGCAACCCCCCATGTCTAAATGCATCAAATTAAATAGGATTTAAATCCTAGATTGCTTAAAATTTATTTAAGGATACGTTTAAATATACCAACTTATCCCAAATCTTAACCAAATCCAAATCTTTCTCTCCCTCACCTTTGGCCCACCAAAACCCTCTCCCTCTCCATAATTTCAGCCGCAACAAACTCTCCATAGTCTCCATACATCATCTCCTCCATTGCACATCTCTCCATCCTTCACAAAAACTCATCTCCTCCACCATACATCCCCGAAACCCCTCAAAACAAACCCTAAAAACTCCATCTCCCCCATCCAATCCTCTATAGACATTATAAACTCTTCCATACACACCAAGAGAGGATTATCAAGCGAGAATAGCGGAAAAGATTGGAGATTTGGTGAAGAGAAGTCATCATCACCCTTTCTAGCAAGGATCTTTGGTAAGAACCCTAATCTTTTCTTCTAAAAACCTTTGCTAAAATTTTGTAGAAAATATGTTATTAATTCTGTAAAAATCATATTTTGATGGCTTTTTTTAGGTATAATCATCCATAAAGATTTCATAAAATATAGGCATAATATTCATGTGTCGGTAGGATCAAAATTAACCCCATTGTGAAGGAACTATGAGTTATTGGTGCCTATTTTTGAAACTGAATTTATGTGTGTTTATATACATAAATTAGGATTTTTAAGTATTTTTCACGATTTTAGCAACTCAAATCTGGTCGAAAAAATTGTAGGTCAAAACTAGCTAATTTCGGCTAATCGGCTGACCTAGAATGTCCCAAACTTGTAGTATAACTCAACCATTGTACCTCTGATATTATTCTATGAAATAAAGTATTTTATTGCTATTTAAAATATATTTTTGATTATTTTAGCAATTTTGAGTCATTAACTATGTTCCGGACGAGT
This sequence comes from Iris pallida, assembly GCA_029216955.1. Lineage (NCBI taxonomy): Eukaryota > Viridiplantae > Streptophyta > Magnoliopsida > Asparagales > Iridaceae > Iris > Iris pallida. The sequence continues at coordinate 2,016,056 of JANAVB010010997.1, forward strand.
TTCGGGTAGACTAGCTGACTTAGTAATCAACCAGTCGTAAATGTCTTTAAAAATATTAATTCTGGAATTTCAGAGATAAATCTGTAGAAAATTAGTTTAAATATTATTTTTATGATTTTTATATAATTTTTAAGTATGTTATTGAAGTAGGGGCATAACCGACTAATTAAAAGTTAGAAACCCTAAAACTGTGTTTCGATGTCTCGTGGAACCTGTGTGTGATTGTATGGATCTAAATGGTTCCACGAGAGATTGAATATAATTTTAACACATTACTTTGACTATTTAAGTCGTGTCGTAAGTTTCATAAGTAGTAACTTAATTTAGTTAATTAATTATCTAGGAGCGTCGGGTTCCGGAGGCGTGGACGCGGGAGCGGCATTTCATATTTACAGCACAGAATCAGGCAAGATACCTTGCCATTATACTGTTTACATTCAGTCTGCATTTATTTACATATCACTGTTCATTATTTCCAGTTATTACAGTTCTTGATTTACTACATGCTCAGTGATTATTAGTTACTTTGTTACTATCCTTTGATTGCAAATGAACTTAGAGTTAGGGGACTACCGTTTGTAGTGTATTGCATATGTCTCGACACAGTTGTACCACGAGGATGTGTGAGACGAGTAACATATAGAGGTCCTTGCGTGTGGGCTGATCCCCCATGTGCATACGTTAGGGCTAACTGCTAATAGAGGCATGTTAGGAGACTTAGCAGTTAGTAGAGGTATACGAGACATGGATGTGACTCTGTTAGGCATTGGATGGGAAGAACAGTTCCTTGACGTATGGGTCCTTATGCACTTTCCTATTACTGATACTGCTGGCCTCTGACATTCGAGGAATGTTACGCTAAAAATCAGCAAAAACCAGAAAATGACAGAAAACCTACGCTACAAAATTACAGGCCACAGAGAAAAATAAAAAAACTGGGCTTATGCCCGTTACAATTTATTTTACATAAATTGAAATAAGAGAAACAGTTGTTAGTTCTAAAATTATCCTACAAATTAATTATGAATAAATTAATAATTAAAATAAATTAAATTAAATTAATAATGAGTCTCAGATATTGGTCCAATCGTCATATAGGCTAATGCCTCAACGTCCGGGCGAAGCCGGTTTCGTTTGCACTTAGCCGGGGCCCATTGACCAATACGGTCGTCGCCCAAAATCCAAAATATTAATATTTTCCAAAAACCATTTTAAAATCATTTTAAAATTATAATTAAATTTTATGGAAAATTCGGCAGCATTTCCTCTATTTTCGGTCAACCCAAAAATGGAAAAGTGTGCCAATATTTTCCTGCAAGTATCCCAAACCAGGGAAATCCAAAAAATATATATATAAATAACCACAATCATTCCCAATATTAATTCGGAACAACTCGAAACAAATTCGGGAATCCGAAACCAACCCAGAAAACATCACAGCAACAATTCGGAAGAATCCGAAAACTAAATATTCCCAGAATTCATTTCCGAAAGTTTCGAAAAATCAAAACCAAACTAACAGAGGCTTTCCCGAAAGTTTTTCGGAAAATCTCGGAAACAAAACGTAACCCAAAAATCGAATTCCCGAAGGAAATTCGTAGACCAATCTCATCATAGACACGGGAGGGACGAACTACTATGATTAACCAGAAATTACCCAAAACGACGGAATCCGAAGGGTTGCCATGGACTCGGGACACGCGAATCCACAGAAACGAACTCGAAATCCCGTGGACAGCGCTGGATAGATCAGCGGGGGCACGGGCTCGGGGTGGCGACGCTAGGGCACGCAGCCGAGGAAGGCTCTGGACGGGCTGGGTGCGCCGGAGAGGGTGCTGGCCGGGCACAGGGACGGCCGGCGGGAACAGCACGCGGGGTGCGGGCTGGATCGGGGTCCGGCGGGTCGCGGGTGGCCGCGGGGTGTGCTGGAAAGGGGGCGCGACGGCCAGGAACGGCGGGCGGCGGCGATGTGCGCCGGGAAGTCGGGGCGCGGCTGCGACTCGCGGGTTGGCGGAGAGACCGAGGGTGGACAGCGGGAGTACTCGGCCGAGAGGGGGAAGGAGTGGTGGTTTGGTGGTGTTAGTTTTAGAATGAGAAAAGAGAGTGGGGAGGGTTGGAGTAGGAGAGGAAAATAAGAGGGGTTATGGGGTTATGCTCTTGGCTGAGAGAAGTGAACGTGTGTGTGTGTGTATATAATGGAGAGAGAGTTGAGGAGGTGAATGTGCTGGAGCGAAAGAAGGGGAGTGAAATAAGGGGGTGAGAGGAGAAACGTGGGGTGAGGGGGAGTTGGTCCACGGGTGGACCAACTCAAAGAGTAAAATTTGTTTATTTATTTTTTTTAATAAATAAAAATCAGAATTCAAAAGGATGGGTTAGGATCGGGTCTGGGTTTCGGGAACTGGTCCGGGCACGGGTCAGGTCAGCAATCAAAAACTACTTAATTTTTGAAATAAAATTTTAAACTCTTAAATAATACTAATAATAATAGTAATAATATTAATAATAATAATAATAACCTTACAAATAAAGTTACACTACAAACCAATAATTAATAATTCTAAAAATATGGGTTTCACAATCTTTCCTCCTTTAGAAAATTTCGTCCTCGAAATTAAAGACAGGGTTAGGGGTTACCTTAAGTCTCAAACAAGTACGGGTATTGCTCCCGCATCTGGTCTTCTCGCTCCCAAGTCGACTCGCCTGGTGAGTTGTGCCGCCACATGACTCTGACTATCGGCGTCACAGAGTTTCTGGTTCTCTTCTCGCCTTTGTCCAATATTGCCACTGGCTTCTCCGGCACTGTAAGGCTGGGTCCAATTTTCAGCTCTGAATGGTCCAAGATGTGGCTCGGGTCTGGGATGTAGTGTCTCAGCTGCGAAACGTGGAAGACATTGTGGACGCCTTCGAGACTTGGGGATAGAGCCACCCGATAAGCCACTTCTCCAATCCTGCTGAGTACTTCAAAAGAACAAATATACTTGGGGCTTAACTTTCCTGCTCTGCCGAAATGGATAGTTCCTCTGGTAGGAGAGATCTTCACAAACACACTGTCGCCTTCTTCAAACTCCAAAGGCCGTCGGCTGCTATCGGTCCAATGCTTCTGTCTGTCCTGGGCAATCCTGAGCTTGTCTCTGATCATTCTCACCTTCTCTGCTGCATCGGTCACCATCTCAGGTCCAAGCAATACTCATTCTCCGACGTCGTCCCAAGCAAGTGGAGTGCGGCAACGATGTCCATAGAGTGCCTCGAACGGTGTCATACCGATGCTAGCTTGGTAGCTGTTGTTGTAAGAGAACTCTACCAAGTACAAATGGTCTTTCCAAGACCCTCCAAATTCCAAGACGCAGGATCTCAGCATGTCTTCTAGCGTCTGGATTGTTCTCTCTGATTGTCCGTCAGTCTGGGGATGGTAGGCGGTGTTGAACTTTAGTTGTGTTCCCAAACTGTCATGCAAACTCTTCCAAAAGTGAGAGGTAAATCTAGTATCTCTGTCAGACACAATACTAACCGGAACTCTATGAATCCGGTAGATGTACCGCATGTACAGTGCTGCCAACTTCTCGTTGGATAGACCAACCTTGAAGGGGATAAAGTGAGCTGACTTCGTCAGTCGGTCCACGATAATCCAAATGGCATCCTTCCCTCCTTGGGATCGAGGCAGTCCCGACACAAAATTCATTGTTATGTGCTCCCATTTCTACTCCGGAATGTCAAGCGGCTGCAATAGTCCTGCTGGTCTCTGTCTACTAGCTTTTACATGCTGACAAATTAAATATCTAGCCACATACCTGGATACGTCTTTCTTCATTCCGTACCACCACACTATAGTCCGCATATCCCGATACATTTTGTTGGCTCCAGGATGTATGGAATACTGCGACTGGTGCGCTTCATGCATCAGCTCGTTCCTCAGTTTGCCAGTTGGTACGCAAAGCCTCATACCATTCTTCAGTGCTCCGTCGCTGGCGATTGAGAATCCTTCAAGTGTTCCTGCTAGCACTTGATCTCTGAGTTTGCAAAGCGTCTCGTCTTGGAATTGTGCCTCCTTGACTCTGTCCATAAGACTTGAACGCACTTGCAACTGCATCATTGTTAATTCAGCTCCTGGTACAATGGCTTCTCTTTCCAGTTTCTTCATTTCTTCTTCAGGCAGTATAATCTCCAATCCAAGCTTTTCCATGTCCTCCAGCAAACGACGCTCCTTGGTCAAGAATATTGCCATCGGGTATCGACTAAGTGCATCTGCAACAACATTAGCCTTACCCGGATGATACTGCAGGTTGATGTCGAAATCCTTCATCAGCTCCAGCCATCGTCTCTGTCGCATGTTCAGCTCCTTCTGAGTGAAAACATATTTCAGACTTTTGTGGTCTATAAATATTTCCACTCTCTCTCCATAAAGGTAGTGCTTCCATAGCTTCAATACAAATATCACCGCTGCAAGCTCCAAATCATGTGTGGGATAGTTCTTCTCATGAGTCCGTAATTGCCTAGATGCGTAAGCAATTACTTTCCCATGTTGTTGAAGAACGCAGCCCAATCCCTTACCGGAAGCATCACTATAAATTGAGAAACCGCTGGTACCTGCAGGTAGCGCAAGTATCGGCGCAGTTGTAAGCCTCTTCTTCAGTTCCTCAAAAGCTGACTGGCAAGCTTCAGACCAAATGAATTCTTCATTCCTTCTGGTAAGCTTCGTCATTGCTTCAGCAATCTTGGAGAAATCCTTCACGAACTTCCGGTAGTAGCCTGCTAAACCCAAAAAGCTTCTAATTTCTGCAACCGAGCTTGGTGCAGTCCACTTCTCAATAGCAGCTATCTTCTTAGGATCCACCGAAATTCCTTTTCCTGTGACAACATGGCCCAGAAATTCTACTTTGTCTAAAAAGAATTCGCATTTAGATAGCTTACCATAAAGCTTCTCCTTCCTCAAGGTGCTCAGCACTTTCCTCAGGTGCTCTTCATGCTCTTCTTCAATCTTCGAGTAGATCAGTTTGTCATCGATGAAGACAACAACAAACTGATCCAGGTATTCATGGAAAACCTTGTTCATGAGGTTCATGAATACCGCAGGAGCATTTGTCAGTCCAAACGGCATGACCAAGAATTTAAATTGCCCATACTTGGTGTTGAACGCCGTCTTGGGAATATCCTCCTTCCTGACCTTGATTTGATGGTAGCCTGATCTGAGATCTATCTACGAAAATATCTTGGCTCCACTCAGTTGATCAAACAGGTCGTCGATCCGGGGCAGAGGGTACTTGTTCTTGATGGTGATATTGTTCAGCACCCGGTAATCAATGCACATCCGCACGGTTCCATCCTTCTTGGGAATGAACAAAACTGGTGCTCCCCAGGGTGAATCCCCGTCTCTGATAAATCCTTGTGTCTTTAGTTCGTCAATCTGATCCTTCATCTCCTTTGCCTCCTTGGGGTTGACTCTATAGCATCCCCAAGAAATAGGGGAAGAGCCGGGTACTAGATCGATGGTGAATTCCACATCTCGATCTGGCGATAATCCTGGAAGACTGTCTGGAAAGACGTCCATAAATTCTGCTATAGTAGGGTGAGGAGGCCCGGGTTCTTCGATGATAGAGGAGTAGGTAACACTCTTCATGTCTTCCGGAGCTCGGGAGATTTCAAACTTTGGTTCTCCTGGTGGGCTGAAGATTACACACCCTCTATGACAATCTATCAGCGCATGCTGCTCACTTAACCAGTCCATCCCTAGGACTACATCATAGTTGGACAGGGGCATCACAAATAAGGGTGTTAAAAATTGGTGGCCTGAGATAGTTATGGGACAGTTACAAGCCTCAGTGATAGGTATGGGACCACCACCAGTCATAACTCTACTAATCATCTTGCTAAGTCCCGTATCTAGGTGGTATGCAGAAATAAACTTTGATAATATGAAACTATGTGATGCACCCGAATCAAATAATACTAGAGCAGGATGTGAAAACAAATAAATGGAACCTGTGATGACATCAGTGGTGGGTTCCTGCTCTTGTTCCTGCTCATCAGCTGCTAGGGCAAAAGCTCGCCCGGTCTTCTGTTGGTGTTGTCCGAACCGTTGTTGCTGAGTGGGTAGGAGAGCTCTTTGCTGAGTTGCTCCGGTCCGGTAGACTGACGAGGGGTAGTCCTTCACTTAGTGGGTGGCAGACCCACAGACTAGGCAGTGTCCTAGCCTCTTCCTGCATATGTTCGACTGATGTCCTGGCCTCTTGCAATAATTACAGACATGGATCTGCCTCTGAGACGCTTTGTCATTGGTCCTTGCCTGATGGTGCTGCTGCTGGTTGTACGAAGGCCTGTTGTTGTTGTTGTTGGGCCTCTTCTGGTTACCCTGGAAGTTGCTAGTTCCAGGATACTCCCTCTTTGAACGAGAAGGCTGGCTCTTCTCCACGTCCTCAGTTCGTATCAGAATCTTCTCATATGTCTTGGCGCCACCTGCGATTACAGGGGTACGAATCTCTTCCCTTAGTCCATACCTGAATCTTTCAGTACGATCCTTGGGGTCAGCAACCAAGTTCTGGGCAAAGCGGCTAAGTCGGCCGAACTCTGCCGCATACTCTCCAACCGTCATATTCCCTTGCTTCAGGTCCTGGAATTGTCTTTCCATCTCCCGCATCTCTGATGTTGGGAAGAACTTCCTGCAGAACAGTGTCTTGAAGGTGTCCCAGTCGAGCTGCTTGTCCTGAAGTCGGGGTTCATTCCGATACTAGGTGCTTGCCACATCTTGCAGCTGGAGTCCTACTGCTTCGGTCTTGAGGTCCTCTGGGAGTCGAGCGACGCTCAAGAGACGCTCCATGCTGTCTAGCCATTCATCGGCATAGATGATACCCTCGGTTCCTTTGAAAGGTCGAGGGCTTTGCTTCTTAAAGCTCTCTATATCTCTGACCTTTATGTAATAATACGCCTCTAATCAAAAGAATGGCCTTAATGATATAAAACTTAACTCCTGAATTATGTTTACCTTGGCAGGTCGGGGCTCCAATGAAGTGGTCCCTCCTCTCTCGAGGGCAGCCATAGCCACATTATGGGCATTCTCCATGCCTTCTCTCATGATCGCAGTCTGCTCGCGATGGGCTGCAGCTTGGGCTGCAGTCTGTTCTCGATGAGCTTCTGCTTGGGCTCTCTGTGCTTCAAGCACTCCTCGTAGCATGCCCACTAGATCAGTAGGATCCACGGGCACTGGTGGGGCAGCTGGTGCGGACACTACCGCAGGGATCTGCGGCTCAGTCCGAGGAAGTATAGGGTTCGCCGCTTGAGAAGTAGTGGCGTAAGCGCCACGGAGTGCTGGAGATTGATGTGGACGGTCGGTCAGCTGCAACGGTGAAGGGTCTGGACGTGCTGGGGGAGATGGGGTGTGTTCGGGTGATGACACCTCATCGCCAGCAGGGGTGGTCTTTTCCTTGGTCATATTCTGGAAGGTTTAGGATGCAAACATAAGCAAGGTATCCTACCAGTCTATAATCAAACAAAAATATTTATTTATATATAATTCGGACCTATGTTGTGACAAATCAATGTTCTAGTGTTCTAATTGTTTCTAGGTATGTTTTCCTAAGTTGTTGTTATTGACTTGCATGGGCTACCACTAAAAATATGTCACGACCCGATCCCAAATAATTGGGTCGAACCGGATCATGCCCAGCATGCACCGTTGTTGAGACGGCGGCAGTAAGCTGTTCCATTAGCAGGTAACCACAACAACATCTATATTTGTCACAACTCAATATTCGAGAATTTAAAACTTTATTAAACATTGAAATTAATACAACTTGAAATAAATGAACTGAATTAAATACTGAATTCAAATAACAGAATTTTTCCAAAACAACAACCAAACTGAAAACAGGAAAGTCTAGCTAAGCATTCGGCTCATCGGCCTCAGGTCCTGCGTCCTCCAAAGGGGACTCTGGCAACACCACGGGGTATAGAACCGGTTCATAATAGCTGTTGATTAACAGCTCAGCATCCTCAATATTCCCTAAAAATGTTATCTCCAGTCAGGAGGGAGCAAAGTACAATTCATGCTAATTTGAACAGTTAAAATAATAATAGAATCATGCACTTTTAAACAATTTAAAGTAAACAGTTTTCTAGCAGTTAAACAGTGTGATTTGAATAGGCAATGAATATGACCGGCTTGGGTTCTACAGTTGTATCATATTGATACGATATGGCTTATCCCCGTGTGTATGAGGGGTAAGCTAATACAGTTCTAAGTTATCAGTTGGATGCGGTCATAAACATTACACTATTCCTCCAGTCCCCAACAGTCAATCAGTCAATGCTCTCAGAGAGAGTTTCGTGTTGCATCGTGGTTTAAACTTGCAGTAAAGCGATTATTAAATAACTGTAACTAACACAAAATGTACTTGCCTCAAATTGGACTGGACTTGAAGGGATGAAGACTTCGAGATGGGATTTAGACTCGTCCTCGAAATCCTACATTCGAGAAGTTGACTCAGAATCCAGGGTTACCAAGCTAACTATGCTAGTTGAAATCTCTAATTGTGTCCTAATCAATTTTAATCTTTATTTATTAAACACGAACAAAACGGGATTATCGGTGCGTTGTAATTAATAACGAGGGAAAGATCAATTTAACTTGTACTTTGGAAAAACTCGTAGTTACCAATTTAATTGATTAAAACTTTATATTTTCGTAATTATACGTATAAAACTATATTTCTTGTTTTAATGAGAAAACATGATCGTTGTTAAAATATTAAAAACTTGTAAATTTTAATGTGAGAAAACTTCATTAATTTTCTATTCAAAATAATATTTATTCTTGATTTACGCATACGCTAAAAATCAGCAAAAATCCAGAAAATGACAGAAAACCTACGCTACAAAATTACAGGCCACAGAGAAAAATAGAAAAACTGGGCTTATGCCCATTACAATTTATTTTACAATTTGAAATAAGAGAAACAGTTGTTAGTTCTAAAATTATCCTACAAATTAATTATGAATAAATTAATAATTAAAATAAATTAAATTAATAATGAGTCTCAGATATTGGTCCAATCGTCATATAGGCTAATGCCTCAACGTCCGGGCGAAGCCGGTTTCGTTTGCACTTAGTCGGGGCCCATTGACCAATACGGTCGTCACCCAAAATCTAAAATATTAATATTTTCCGAAAACCATTTTAAAATCATTTTAAAATTATAATTAAATTTTATGGAAAATCCGACAGTATTTCCTCTATTTTCGGTCAACCCAAAAACTGGAAAAGTGTGCCAATATATTTCTGCAAGTATCCCAAACCAGGAAAATCCAAAAATATATATATAAATAACCACAATCATTCCCAATATTAATTCGGAGCAACTCGAAACGAATTCGGGAATCCGAAACCAACCCAGAAAATATCACAGCAACAATTCGAAAGAATCCGAAAACCAAATATTCCCAGAATTCATTTTCGAAAGTTTCGAAAAATCAAAACCAAACTAACAGAGGCTTTTCCGAAAGTTTTTCAGAAAATCCCGAAAACAAAACGTAACCCAAAAATCGAATTCCCGAAGGAAATTCGTGGACCAATCTCATCATAGACATGGAAGGGACGAACTACTATGATTAACCAGAAATTACCCAAAACGACGAAATCCGAAAGGTTGCCTCGGACTCGGGACACGCGAATCCACAGAAACGAACTCGAAATCCCGTGGACAGCGCTGGATAGATCAGTAGGGGCACGGGCTCGGGGTGGCGACGCTAGGGCACGCAGTCGAGGAAGGCTCTGGACGGGCTGGGTGCGCCGGAGAGGGTGCTGGCCGGGCACGGGGACGGCCGGCGGTAACAGCGCGGGGGCGTGGGCTAGATCGGGGTCCGACGGGTCGCGGGTGGCCGCAGGGTGTGCTGGAAAGGGGGCGCGGCGGCCAGGAACGACGGGCGGCGGCGATGGGCGCCGGGGAGTCGGGGCACGGCTGTGACTTGCGGGTTGGCGGAGAGACCGAGGGTGGACAGCGGGAGTACTCGGCCGAGAAGGGGAAGGAGTGGTGGTTTGGTGGTGTTAGTTTTAGAATGAGAAAAGAGAGTGGGGAGGGTTGGAGTAGGTGAGGAAGATAAGAGGGGTTATGGGGTTGTGCTCTTGGCTGAGAGAAGTGAACGTATGTGTGTGTATATAATGGAGAGAGAGTTGAGGAGCTGAATGTGCTGGAGTGAAAGAAGGGGAGTGAAATAAGGGGGTGAGAGGGGAAACGTGGGGTGAGGGGGAGTTGGTCCACGGGTGGACCAACTCAAAGAGTAAAATTTATTTTATTTTTTTTAATAAATAAAATCAGAATTCAAAAGGATGGGTTAGGATCGGGTCTGGGTTTCGGGAACTGGTCCGGGCACGGATCAGGTCAGCAATCAAAAGCCACTTAATTTTGAAATAAAATTTTAAACTCTTAAATAATACTAATAATAATAGTAATAATATTAATAATAATAATAATAATAATAATAATAATAATAATAATAATAATAATAATAATAACCTTACAAATAAAGTTACACTACAAACCAATAATTAATAATTCTAAAAATATGGGTTTCACAGGTTATCTCTCCAGGTGTGTGCTTTTGTGATATTGCAGGTGATCTAGTCAAAGTCGCGATCTTTTCTATTCATTCGGAGATGACGTGTCTTGGATCTTTCTTTGCTACTCCCGCCAAATCCTTTCCGTTTCTATGTATATTTTTCTTACTTGTTGGTAGTGGATTTGTCTCCGTCCAACGTATTGTACAAAGACTTATTACAGTTGATTATATGATATCTTTTATTCTTCATTTGTGGATGAGATTAGATTACTCTTGGTTTACTGTATTTTACAGCTTATGTATTCATACGAGGTTTCCATATATTGGAGTGTACTTCGTATGTATGCAGCTGGCATATATACGTACCTAGTCCTAAGTATTTTGGGACTGGGGCATTACATGTTTTTGTGGTGACCCATGCAGGTCGAGTTTGTCACATCGGTTATGTTACTGTACCGATGTGAACCTGCATATAGGATTAGGATATAGGAATCTCATCCACAAGCTTGACTTCGTCCCTCAATTCCAAATCTCGAACTCTCGTCCGATTATCTTGACTTCCTTCTGCTTGATTCCTTTCACTGTAAATCTTATCTTCTTTCGTGCTAAATAGGGAGGTTAGGAGATAACTCATACGAGTATACGTGTTATATTCCTCAATTACTCTATTAGTGGACTTCATAAGTTGAGTAGTATGACTACAACCTACCACCCGTATCCTTTTAACCTAGTATTAAAGTGTAACAGAGTAATAATGATTATATGCTAGTGTAGGAGAGATGTTTACCTAGAATATAGAGATTTTGTAGCCCATACCCATTGGTCAACTAAGGCCTGATACAAGAATCAGTAGGACGACTGTATACGCAAGCACACCAGATAAGACTTAGATCCTTATGAAACTCGAACTATTTATTACTGCTTTCAACGTATTCTCCCATACTTATACTTTAAACTACCATGAATGACGACGCTATTTATAGCCTAGTTTTGTAAGCTTATTCTTTGTCGAGCTTGTTCAGGACATATATATACTAGGGACGCCTATAAGCATATTGTCTAATTAGAATCAATATATTATGGTCTGATCAACCATAGTGCACTTGGTTCGCTCTTCATATGATTATCCCACGTGGATTGAGATATAGAGGTATCTAGGATCTCATCCGCGACTGTATTGACAATTTTTCTTGAATTACACATTCGCCTTTGAATTACGTAATTGTATTCAATGACATCTTTCTTGAACTCTTTATTGCTTTTGTCTTTCACTGATTGGAAAGACGAACTCTCGTATTTGATAGATAAATACAGACTATCCCCATGGCCATGGTAGTTATATATACAAGTATAGCAACCATCGGCCAAGCCATATAACTACAATCTTGCCTAAAGTTGCTCGTCCTTCCCTCGACCCTAATAGTAATATCGTGACCTTCTAGTCATTTGAGCTTGAAAGATGAGTAAGATCTTACCCTTGGGTAAAACACAAACCTATGAGACCATCTAATCTCTAGGAATCATTTTTGTGAGTCTCCAAATATTCATCTTGATTCTTGGCTTAACTAGCAACCCGTATGCCTTAACTCAAACCTTACTTGACTAGGCCCCCACAGTTTAGACAGAGAAGAATAGACCAAAACAGGGACAAGCATTGTAAGGACTGTGGTAGACCCCCATTCCAAGATTAGAGATTCAGCAGATGTTACTCTAGGTACAAAATTCTATTATCAAAGAAGTGACATAATATTAGAACAACACATTCACCAGCTTAGCCAAAATCTGTAGCATGACGCCCCGTCATTATGTTGTATTAGTAATCAACAAGTGATGCATGAGCACTACATTTAATACCTCTAGAACGCTTGTGACTATAGTCTGGCAGGTTTGACACAAATAGAAATTCACAACTTAGTAGTTAGGGATCTTTCCCATGATGTGCTTTAGAGTTCGTTATTCCACCGATAGACTCTCGTATACCATGGACAAGCGGGTCATTCCATCTTATCGACTCAGGTACCACTGTACACGATTATTTCCATTTATTAGGACTCGGGGTACAATCCTCGAAACTAATTCACAACTACCCTATCATGTTATTGATCACATCGTGACTTATTATTACCAAATGTCAAGGTACGATATCGCGACTCAAATAGTCCTAACCTCTTTATTCCTAAAACCATATCCTAGTCTCTAGAGTGAATAGATTGTAAACCATTCTTACTTTTAGGAATTTGGGGATCACCGATTGATTGAGGTAAATTAGTTCTCACTAGGATGATAAATTAGTGACTCGTGAACTTCCACTTTCTATTTAGATCTTTTGGTGTCCCTTACCATGACTTTGATATTTGAAGTGTAATACTAGCTGTTACCTTTACCTTCCAACAAAATTTATATACAAAACTTAAACGAGTCCACCTTCAAGTAGACATATCATGTCCCATACAAACACATCTCCTTGGACTCTATTATTATGATATGACTTTTAGGTCACAAGGGACTAGCGATAACCCTTACCATAACATCGGTGTAGTTTCGGACTGCAGTTAGAGATCCAACATTGACTCAAATCTTTTGGCCAAATATATGGTTGTGATCTACTCGAAGCCCTCTACGCACATGCCACTAGTGTGCCACTCAATAGAGACCTTGTGTGCTACTTAAATACAAAAGTCACGGAAGGCGCATCTCACGACTTACAGAACCTATTCTACCAACCCGACGGGAAATTTGCCCAACCACTTGAATTTGAACCTATTCTACATTACCCTAACCTATTCCACAAAATTTTGTCCAGCCACTATAGATTAAAATCTAAAGTTCATGCAATCAAAGATTGAAGTCCAATTAGGGAACCTATTGAGACTCAGTTAAACCCATCATAGCCCATCGCCATATTGGGACTATAAAACCAAACTTGATGAAATAGGCCCTCACCCCTATTATGTAGGTCCCACCTCTTAGCTCACTAATTCTTCTTCCATAGATTTCGTAACTGCATCTCTTCGTAGCCTATGTTATGCATCTCTCGGTACCAACTTGCTTCTGGATATACTTAACCAAGACCTCTCATACTGTCTTGACCAAACATAATTAATATATGGGCCATATTAAATAGATAATACCTAGACTTCCTATAGGGTTCGTGACTATGATTGGAAATACCTCATAATTTCATATACCTACTTGAAATTTGACCTTTTTAGAAGCCCTATTACGGTGCTTTCCCCGATTAACCAACTTCTATAAGTTGGGAAGAACATTGAAATTATTATACTCTACCTCTCAGAATGGGATTACAATCATGACCATTCTTCCGTCTGTATGGAATTTATGAAACGATCTTTTGTTTTGCATTTTATATCCCTTTGCTCGTGCGTTTAGATAACTACGGTAACAGATTACAACCTAAATTCTTCAAGTCAATCATAGAATCATTTTTGTTTAAATCAATAGCAAATTTTTTGAGGCAAATAGATCGCAAGACTCTCTAAGAAACATAAGATTTTAGAATTAGCAAGTGGTTGGAAATAATTTGTTCCAATTAGACTAATAATTCAATGGTTCATAACGTCGACCCATATTCGAATCATTTGATACCCTCGACCGTGATTTTGATAATTGAAGCACAATACTAGCCTTTTTCTTTCGACAAAGTTCACACTCACGAACTAGACTAGTCATGCTACTCACATGACATATATGTCCCACGCAAACAAACTTTCTAGTGCTCCTTTTAAAATTACACCACGTGTATAACACATTGTTTCCTCAAAACAAACCATAGAGACCCAAATTCGACCTATTCGATTCCACCCATGCAAATATCGACCCATTCCCTTAACTAAACTGAAAACTCAAGATCTATGCAAGACGCACACCTATGACGTATGCCTTCCAACAAGCAAATGCATGCCTCCTACACAACACCAAACATCAGCCCACACATATTAGTCGTTTTGACTTAGAGTTTTCAAAACACTTGCCTAATCATATTCTATAGCCTGGTTCTTTAATTATCATTGATTCTCATCACTTGGCTATAAATTTTTCTTCCCTAAGTTTTCAAGCTCACTTCTTTGTTTTCCATGTTAGACGTAGAAAGAATCCTTCTGAACCGATATACCTTAGTATATTCAAACAAGAGGTCGCTACGAGCTTGTCAAAAGTATGACCCCTAGAGTGATAATGTTTGATTGTAGTAACTTTCTTATAGTTGTTATTGACCAAGAACGTCACGGTGTTATCGAGGCTCACTTAGAATCAAAGACAGCGGTCAGAAGTGTCCATTATTCTCGTATCCCTCCCTAGAAATGTCGTCCTCAATGTCTTGTAATGACGACGATCTTTACGGGTGGCCAACTTCTATAAGTTGGGTAGAGTCTGGAAGGAAGCATACCCCATCTTGTAGAATATGAGGTCAATTGGGATTCCTATGACAACCACCCCTCCATCCTTTCAAAAATTAAGCTAAGAATTGACGTACCTACTCTCCCTCCATACAAAATCTCGCAATTCTTAATATTATGATTATTTTTAATTTCGAGGAGAAAATTGTCAAAAGTTGGGTAGGATGTAAAACCCCTTATAATTTAAAGAAATATTTAAATTATTTTTGGATTTTATTTAATTCTAATTTATTTTTATCTTATTTATATTATATAAAAGGACTATAGCCATGGTTGAGTTTGAATATACAAGACGACTAGAAAGTATGGCATGCCTAGCATAGTCGGGTGCTTTAACTAGTATGCTAGCCATGTTAGGAATGTCATGGTCATATTGTAATCTCTTGCATGTTAACCATTCAAATTATGGCACAAGTTATATTTTTATTTAATTAATTAGTTAAGAAAGCCTTTATGACTTTTTAGGAGACCCGGTTGCACAAAACCTTCCCAAACCTCTTCCAAGACAAACGCAACCCTATGTAGGCATGTTGGGCATTAATAAATATTAATAATTACATTTATTTGTATTTAATTCAGATTTTGTAGTGTAATTATATAGATAGAATTAAATAGTTCTATATTAGAAAACCCCTTTTTAAATCCTCAATCCAATCAACTTGTCAACTCACCAAACAACCAAATCATACCAAGTGGACCCCCACCATGATAATTTTGGCCGAGCAACCCCCCATGGCCGAATGCATCAAATTAAATAGGATTTAAATCCTAGATTGCTTAAACTTTATTTAAGGATACGTTTAAATATACCAACTTATCCCAAATCTTAACCAAATCCAAATCTTTCTCTCCCTCACCTTTGGCCCAACAAAACCCTCTCCCTCTCCATAATTTTGGCTGCAATAAACTCTCCATAGCCTCCATACATCATCTCCTCTATTGCACATCTCTCCATCCTTCATAAAAACTCATCTCCTCCACCATACATCCCTGAAACCCCTCAAAACAAACCCTAAAAACTCCATCTCCCCCATCCAATCCTCTATAGACATTATAAACTCTTCCATACTCACCAAGAGAGGATTATCAAGCGGGGATAGCGGAAAAGATTGGAGATTTGGTGAAGAGAAGTCATCATCACCCTTTCTAGCAAGGATCTTTGGTAAGAACCCTAATCTTTTCTTCTAAAAACCTTTGCTAAAATTTTGTAGAAATATGTTATTAATTCTGTAGAAATCATATTTTGATGGCTTTTGTTAGGTATAATCATCCATAAAGATTTCATAAAATATAGGCATAATATTCATGTGTCGGTAGGATCAAAATTAACCACATTGTAAAGGAACTATGAGTTATTGTTGCCTATTTTCGAAACTGAATTTATGTGTGTTTATATACATAAATTAGGACTTTTAAGTATTTTTCCACAATTAGCAACTCAAATCTGGTCGAAAAAATTGTAGGTCAAAACTAGCTAATTTCGGCTAACCGGCTGACCTAGAATGTCCCAAACTTGTAGTATAACTCAACCATTGTACCTCTAATATTATTCTATGAAATAAAGTATTTTATTGCTGATTAAAATATATTTTTGATTATTTTAGTAATTTTGAGTTATTAACTATGTTCCGGGCGAGTTTCGGGTTGACTAGCTGACTTAGTAATCAACCAGTCGTAAATGTCTTTAGAAATATTAATTCTGGAATTTCAGAGATAAATCTGTGGAAAATTAGTTTAAATATTACTTTTATAATTTTTATATAATTTTAAGTATGTTATTGAAGTAGGGGCATAACCGACTAATTAAAAGTTAGAAACCCTAAAACTGTGTTTCAATGTCTCGTGGAACCTGTGTGTGATTGTATGGATCTAAATGGTTCCACGAGAGATTGAATATAATTTTAACACATTAATTTGACTATTTAAGTCATGTCGTAAGTTTCATAAGTAGTGACCTAATTTAGTTAATTAATTATCTAGGAGCGTCGGGTTCCGGAGACGTGGACGCGGGAGCGGCGTTTCATGTTTACAGCACAGAATCAGGCAAGATACCTTGCCATTATACTGTTTACATTCAGTCTACATTTATTTACATATCACTGTTCATTATTTCCAGTTATTACAGTGCTTGATTTACTACATGCTCAGTGATTATTAGTTACTTTGTTACTATCCTTTGATTGCAAATGAACTTAGAGTTAGGGGACTACCGTTTGTAGTGTATTGCATATGTCTCGACACAGTTGCACCACGAGGATGTGTGAGACGAGTAACATATAGAGGTCCTTGCGTGTGGGCTGATCCCCCATGTGCATGCGTTTTGGCTAACTGCTAATAGAGGCATGTTAGGAGACTTAGCAGTTAGTAGAGGTATACGAGACATGGATGTGACTCTGTTAGGCATTGGATGGGAAGAACAGTTCCTTAACGTATGGGTCCTTATGCACTTTCCTATTACTGATACTGCTGGCCTCTGACATTCGAGGAATGTTACGCTTTGAGGTCCCTGGTATCCTGATGGGACCATGCCTGAGTTACTGCTACTGAGCCAGATACCCATGCGTTGGAGGTTTGTTCTTAACTGCATGAACACAGTAGTACGGTTAGATTACCTTATTGTTGTTTTGTCACTTATTTTCTTTGTGGCATATTTTGTATTCAGTATTATGGCATGTTCTTCCTGTATCTTGTTACGTCCCTCTGAGGACCTGGTTATCTCTCCAGGTGCGTGCTTTTGTGATATTGCAGGTGATCTAGTCGAGGTCGCGATCTTCTCTATTCATTTGGAGATGACGTGTCTTGGATCTTTCTTTGCTACTCCCGCCAAATCCTTTCCGTTTCTATGTATATTTTTTCTTACTTGTTGGTAGTAGATTTGTCTCCGTCCAACGTATTGTACAAAGACTTATTACAGTTGATTATATGATATCTTTTATTCTTCATTTGTGGATGAGATTAGATTACTCTTGGTTTACTGTATTTTACAGCTTATGTATTCATACGAGGTTTCCATATATTAGAGTATACTTCGTATGTATGCAGCTGGCATAGATACGTACCTAATCCTAAGTATTTTGGGACTGGGGTATTACACACCCACATGGTCGCCTAGGATAGGTCTACATGTGGGACAGCCTGACACGAGTCCACGACGTGTCCACAGTGGGCACGAGCGCACGTGTTGCGCGTGTCTGTGCGTTTTCAGATGTCGGTGCCCGACCGCGCGCGTGCAGTGTGGGTCGAATTTCTCCCTAACCAGTCAACGAGATCCTACGAAACTTTGTAGGCCTCGTGTCAGTCATCTAGGGAGTCTCCATGTCAAATTTTGTGTCGTGAAGTGGCGTGTCCAGTGCGAACCAGGACACGGACAGCAGGGCACTCAAACGAGCCCCGTACTGCATGTCCAAGCACAAAATTCGACACAATACGACACGAAATGCAAATCGTCCTTCGTAAAAGTTATTACACACACCTAGATCTAGAGATCCATGAAATTAGATTTTAAAAATACGAAAATAAATCCCTAAGGGGCATTTCTACAAACACCTATGTATCAACTATAATACGTGTCCGATACGGACACCAAATGGACACGAATTGTGCCCAAATTTCGGGGACAACTAGGGGATTCTTAAACCTAGCCCTATATGCAAAGAAAACAAGAAAAACAATAGGTTTAAATGGTTTACCTATTCAGTGTCAATACTCAAGGAAAGCTTCAAATGGAAGGATTCTAAATAGCAACTCCCAAGCTCCAAATGGCACACAAACTGAGGTAAACCTCCAGAATCAGTAAACAAACAATAATTAGAACATAATGCAAAAGACTAGGGTTAAAAAGGAGTTGAAATGAATTAAATAGGATTTTAGGAGAATGGGAATTTACCTCTCCTTCAAAATCTAGGTCAATAACAAAAGAGGCAAGAACACACTAAGAGAATACTTATAGGCAAGGGGAAACCCTAATTTTGGCTGCCATGATTGGGTTAGTTTGGGTTTTGGGCTTAAGTCATGGGCCTATGGCTTAATTACAAGTCATAAAATTGGTAAATCACAAGTCATTGAGTTAAGTCATAAGTCATTAACCATTTCACTTAAACTTAACCTTCCTACTTTAAAACTAATTTCTAACGACTAAAAGTTGGTTAACTTAAGTTAGACTAGGGTCACCATAGCTAGGGTTAGCTTCTAGGCTAGTCTACAAGGTCTCAACTAGTCAAAGTCAAAATCACAACCATCAATCCAATAATTAATCAAATTATTCTAATAAGTCAAAATGACCAAGTTACTCCTAGGCTAAAAATGATAAATAGATATTCCAATTCACCGGGTTAGGCTCTAGGTCAGACAGTCTCTACGGTTTCACTAGCTGCACATCAAAATCACAAGTCATGATTTTTAAATAGTTTTAAAATGATTAAAAATCACCAAAAATTATATTATTATTTAAATATCATAATTAAATAATTAAAAACACAAAATTTTAAAATTATCCTCATTTAGAAAACTGGATGTTACAAGTCTACCCACCTT
This sequence comes from Iris pallida, assembly GCA_029216955.1. NCBI lineage: Eukaryota > Viridiplantae > Streptophyta > Magnoliopsida > Asparagales > Iridaceae > Iris > Iris pallida. Next base: position 2,035,549 of record JANAVB010010997.1, read on the forward strand.
AGAAAAATTTCGTCCTCAAAATTTAAGATGGTAGTACTCCTTCTAGGTCAAACATAGTCAAGGGTCAACCACTAGTCAATTCCTCAACATCCAAGTACTTGGTCATCAACTGGTCAACTTCTTAGGGTTTTACCTATGCTAGCTATCTAAGTGCTAGCAACTAGTGATTAGCAAAAGGAAAACTCTATAATAGGCTAGCTCTTAACTTCCCAATCCTATCAAGTCACCCATAACTAAATATCCATAATATAAGCACACAAATTCCAAATACTATATATATATATATATATATATATATATATATATATATATATATATATATATATATAAGCTGAAGAACAATAATCCATTACATATATCCTAAGTATATCATCTATATATCCATACATAATAACTGATCATCAAGGGTTAAGGTAGACTAAACTTATAAGGGACTGAAACAAATGCTCAGAAATTAGGCTAAGGATGAATGGTCTAGAACATCAATATAGGCAAAAAGGATTGATGCTAAGGAGACTAAAATTATGAGCTAAGGGACAGGACATTTGGGTCTACTTGTAAAGTCAAAGTGAAAGGAAACCTACACATGGAAAATGAACTAATGCTCAGGTAGAGGCTTGGAAGACTGAACCAACAATGAAAGAAAGGGTTTGGACATGTATCTGGACAGATGGGCTAACCAGGTATCATCTGTATCTAAGAATAAAAGGGGGACAGAATAATGATCAAGGAAGAACTCTTATTAACAACCCACATTATATCCCAATGTATATAACTGTCCAAGTGGACTGATAAACTCCACTAAAGGACAGGTACTGCAGGTTATAATGAAGGGTATTGCAAGGCTATCAATAAAGTTAAAATGCTAAGAGGTGCAGTATGTCACCATGTACAGAAGTAAGGATGAGTGCAGACCTCTAATATGCATGATACTGACTCTCCAGATGTGCAGAATATGATAAGGGGTTGATGGTTATATTGGTGAGTCAATAATTGGGGTCTGAACTATGGTCCAGTGAAATCTATGATACAACATGGTAGGTAATGAAAGTTGAGTGCAGTGAACAACTTGAAATAGTATGAACTGAGGGAACAGGGTCTCTAATGAAGGGTCTGCACACTGCCTATAAAGATTGATCAACACGAATGAACTCAACACAAAGAGAACTTAACTAAAATAGAAAACTGAACCAAATATAGGCTAAACAACATGTCAATACCCTATACAACAATGGCCTACAGATACCAACCAACCCATATCCCATATGTCAATATCATCTGCAATCTATATGTATATATAGACCTCTCAGTCTTAGGTGAACTACAACTATACTCAAGGGCAGGCTCTGGTCATGGGTGCCTCACTGGAAAAAGGTAAGGGAAAATAATAACAATCATCAGGGCTGTAAGGCATACTAACATCCTATATGTAAACTGGTTGGTTTTATAAATAACAGGAAAATCATCTACAATGGGTTACTATTCTAATACCAATGCTAACTATCATCTCTAGGGTACAGACACTCTACAAGTCATCATATCATTACACTATGAAAGAACTACATATGAATAAGCTCTACAAAACTAAATATCCTTACTCTTAAGTTATTTGATGATGGAATACAATTTTATAACAACAGAAGGGTATGATAATCATATGCGTCTGTCCAAAATCATGTTGTTCAGAGTCTTCGTCATGCTAGTGAGCAAGGCTATGATAATCACAGAGTCCTTAACTAAGGTACATACCTCTAGGTTCATGGTATTTAAAATTTTCGTATTGCCGTATGCGACAGCGAAAACCTTAAATTTCCACACCCAAAAAATACGTCCAAAATCTGACTATATGTCCTCACTATGCCAGCTAACACGACTATCGAAGATTCTAGATCCCATAACCGAGATGACCTAGCCCATATGATTTTTCTCAGAAGAAAAACAAACATAACACAAGAGCAACAGAACAAAATTGGTCAGTCAACAAGGAACAGATGGAATCAAATTTCAAGATAGTTATAAGAGGCAATTGCAGAAATGGAATCGAGAAGAACGGAACCTGCAGAAAGATCTCCAATGGCCTGTGTATCCTCGACTGTCCTGGCAAAAGCTCGCCCCTGCTGGTTTCTCCTGGCCTGTTGCTGATGCTGCATGAACCGCTGCTGTTGAGAGAAATCAGGAATGACGAAAAAGGTCTCTGTACTAGCGGAGGTGCACCTCTAATGTAGCAGAAACGCCAACCTGAGTCGGCACAACTAGATCTGCGGTCTCGAGGCCCTGATGAACAGAACGAGAGGTGGCCAGCCTCTCGATAGTATCCCCCGGACCGAAGCGATGAGATCGTGTCTCCATAACCATCATGAAGACAGATCAAAACAAGAAGCAATTTCTAAGAATGAAGCAAAAATTCAAAGGATGACAGTTTATATTCAAGGGAAGTCAATAAGCAGCAATTTAGATAAAAGGAATCCGATTAAGAGTTCTTCCTAGTGTGATTGAGTACCTTCAAAAATATTCTAATCCTACTGCAGGCTGTAGTGATACTCTAGTTCGAATACCACTACATAAACTCGACCTGCATGGGCCACCACTAAAAATGTGTCACGACCCGCACCCTAGAGTAAGGGAACGAGACGTGGGTACGTCCAGCCTACGCCGCAATGTCAGCGGTAGAACGCTGTCCTAGGTCAATCATCTAACAATATATAAGGTACATATACAGTATATACATTCTGAATGGAGGTGACATAGCAATACAGTCTCAATCACATCTAAGGTAGAAAACGATAAAAAGATAGATAGATATGGAACGAAATGAATCCACAGAGATACAATCAAATAGAAGTCTAAGTGTCTAAGATGACATCTCTATATACATCAGATAAAACAAACTCCCAGTATATATACAATAATGTATCAATAAGAAAGACAAGGTAAGAGTCTAAGCTAGCAGTCTAAACCACTGGTGGTAGATCCTCTACTGCAAGTGAGTCCAAGTCACAAGTGTTGTCTAAGATGCACCATAATGGGTAGACACCAGAGCCTCATCATTCTCTATAAAATTTTCAACAGGTCCAGTCAGGACAGGAGCGAGCACAATACATCTCAACAAATTATAACAGGATAGAAAATATAATCATGCTAGAGAGTAAGATACATGAACTGAAAGAATAACATGATATATAAAAGAGAGAGAGGCTGTAAGTAAATATCTACAGTATAATAGAGAACTAATCATTGACTAGTGATTCAGAGTATAAGATAAACATGTGAACAGCTGGAGGGTGATTCATGACTATACTAAAGAGGTGATTCATGACTATACTACTTTGGAATTATCTACATGTTCATTTATACTCCCCCATCCCCAATCAACATACAAGGATCCAGTCAAGTTACGTTAAGATTCATGACTATACTACATTGCCCATAAAGGGTGATTCAAGAGTGATTCATAAAGATTCGTGAAGGCTCTGTGATTCATGTGAGTACAGGAATTATAAGCTGATACATGAAGATTCATGATAATAGAAGCATGAGATACATGATGTAAGTAAAACACACGAGATAAGTGTATCTGATGCTCCCGAGGAGGATAACATCTCATGAAGGGATCCATATAGTACCAATCCGTGTTACCAACGTGTCAGCATCAAGTAAGGTAATCTAAAGCTGGAAATATAATCCTAAACAAGATATGAAATGATCAGAGAATGTACTCGCCTGGTATCCTGAATATCTGAAGAGAATATACTGTCCGAGGAGAGGTGTCTGCCTCCTATAGAACAGTACAAGTCACTACATGTCTAAAATAATAAAATAGATTGCTACAATGCATCTACATGATGTTTGGGGTCAATCTAGGCTAAAGTCAACCTTTGGTCAACTCTAGTCAACCCTAACAGTCAAACTAGGTCAACACTAGTCTAGTTAGGTCAAACAAGGTTAAATAAGGTTTAACTATGTCACGACCCGTACCCTAGAATAAGGGCACGAAAAGTGGGTACGTCCAATCTACGCCGCAGTGTCGGCGGTAGAATGCTGTCCTAGGTCAAACATCTAACAATATAAAGGTACCTGTACAGTATATACACTCCGAATGGAGGTGACATAGCAATACAGTTTTAATCACATCTAAGGTAGAGCATGATAAGGATAGATAAAATATGAAATCCAAAAGAGATACAACAGAGAGAAGTCTAAGTGTCTAAGATACACAAACCCAGAAATACATCTCAAATCTCAAATACAGTAATCCGTAAGTAAATACAACTCAAGACAACTGAAAATAAGCTATAAGAAAACCCTAGCTATCTATGCAACCTCTACTGTGTCTCCTCTAGGCTAGAAGGCAACCTCCAAGCCATCTGTAAAAATTTATCAACAGGTCCAGTCAGGACAGGAGCGAGCACAAAATATCTCACGCAGTTCATATCAAGTTAGGAAATATAAAGCATACAATAGAGTAAGGTACATAAAACGCTGAAAGAAGAATGTATATGAAAAACAGTAGAGATTTGATAACAGAAAATATCTATATATGATAAGTAAGAACTGTAAGCCAACTGTTATTTAGAGTACAATATGGTTATGTAAACGGTCTAGGACAATGCAATGGTAACTCCATTGTACGTGGGTGTACAATAGACATATACAATAGTTATACAATATTGTACAAAAGAATTTGAGTACATAACCAATTCTACTCCCCCTTCCCAATCAATACACAAGGATCCACTCCAGTTACGTTATCTTATACAATAGTGTACAATATTATACAATGGATGTACAATATTATACAATAGATGTACAATGTTATATAATAGTTGTACAATGTTATACAATAGTGTACAATGGTCTATCCCTGGAACTCATGTGATAATGATTGTACAATATGCACAATGAGTATACAAGAATATGGGTATTCAATAAATACAATATTTAAGTGAAACGCACATCACAATATGTATTTAGTGAGTACAAGGGGATAACATCTCAAAAGAAGATCCATATAGTACCAATCCGTGATAACAATCGTGTCAGTATTAAGTACAGTAATCTAGAGCAAGAATGTAAATCCAGACAAGTATAAAACGGTCAGAGAATGTACTCGCCTGATACCCTGAACAGCTGATATGAAAAGATGGCCAACTGGAGTCACAGAGTCCTAGTTATAGCAACATAGGTTATAAAGAGTTCAATTTATATGGTAATTAAAATTATAATACAATCTACATGATTCTAAGTCAATCTAGGTCAAAGTCAACTTTGGTCAACTATAAAGTCAAACTAGGTCAACTCTAGTCAACTGTGGTCAAACTAGCTAGGGTTGGGTCAACAATGGTCAACTAGTCTAGTTAGTCAATTCTAGGTCTAAACAAACTAAGTATATACAAATCAAGTATCCAAGATAGCTACTAACTCATAGCCTAAGTCACTTACTAAACCAAGCACAAAACTAAACCATAAGCTAACAAGGCACACAAACTTAGTCATATAATGTATATATATTATTCACATTAATATATTCATATACATAGATATATATAGGAAAGCTATATATATAGGCACATACATATATATAGAGAGAGAGAAAGAGATGTAAAAGAGTAAGTGAGTATGTGTGTGTTTGGCATGTGTGAAAGGATATGTGTTAATGTTCTAAAGTTTAGTGATAGATAGGTGTATGTGACATGGGATACATGATGTCAAAGGGTGTATGAATGAATGTGTGTAAAAGGTTATAGGTTAACTCAGTTTATAGAAATGCATACATACATACATACTTACATTGTATACATACATACATACATATCATGTATATTACATTACATGATACATACATGTATACTTGTATTATATTATACTTACATTCATGCATATTAGATACTTGTATTTATATTAACATATTGCAAACATTCATTTCATTCATGCATCTATGCATTACCTACATGTTTTATACATATGCATACATTGTATATTCTTATCATTTTATACATTAACATAGAGACATACAAACATGCACACATCATATGTTTCATACCTTGTATTATCTTACATATCATGTTATATATTATCATTCATTCTTTTCATATATTACATTCTATATTACCTATATACATGTATTTCCTCCATTCATTCATGCTTGCATCATATACTCTACATTACCATACATGTTATTATTATATATTGCATTACAATATTTATATATTATGCATTCATATCTATCATTACATATATATCTTGCATTCATATCTAGCATTCATTATATACTTTCATGCATACATTGTATATCATTCTTTCATTCATGCATTTATGCATTGCTTATATGCATTATATTAATTGCATTCCTACATGCTTGCATTCAACCATATATATACATTAATGTAAAAAGAATATATATCATATATATATTATTTCATTCATCTAACATATCATGTATTACATACTCTATATTCATTTAATATCCATACTACATAGGCTCATAGGTTACACAAAATACATATATCGTATAGCCACTCTTCTACTTAAAATCAATACTGTAAAATTCTAGGATTAAAATATGTTGTAGCTCTTCGTGTTAGCTTTCCGAAACTTTAAACGGATTGCATTTTCGTGTCCGAAAGCTCCCAAAATCGCGAAAACCCCGAAACGCGTTCGTCTTTCGTACAGCTGACACTCAAACAATTTTACAGAAAGTTCTAGAACGAATTTGGCTTATTAAAATATATGTTTGGAAAGCTAACTTCGATACACTTCTTTAAAAAAAAAAATAGGAGGTTAATTAGAGTTATGAGCTAAAAGTTATGGCATTTCTAAGTTGCTCTAGCTACTAAAAACGTGGATAAAAATTATGACGAATTTGGGTTGTTTGGACAAAAAACACATGTAGGCCAAAATACTTGGATACCAACATAGCTATCTAAATAAAACTTATTCTAACCATCCTAAATAAGATCAATCCACTCTCTAACCATCTAACCACACACACAAATAAATATATATATGCATACAAGTGTCCAAAATAGGGGTTTTTCCCACTATGACACAATCACAACACAAAGGACACTCCTATGACCTCCAAATGGACACAAAATAGACACAAATGGAGATACAACCATGGGAGTCATTCCCATGGGTTCAAAATATTCCTATATGTATGTATGGGTGGTTTAGAGGAGAGATTATATCTTCCGGGAGAGAGATTCAAAGGAAAAGTCTTCCAACACGGCACCGACACGTAGAGATTCCAAAAGGACACGAACGAGCTCCGAATCCTCCCAAACTTGGCTAGCACCCTCTAACCATGGAGTAGAAGAGAAATAAAGAAGATTTGGTGGAAGAAGGGGTTGATTTGGAGATGAAATCAATGGAGGTTCATCTCTAAATTAATTTGGGGAAGAACAAGAGAGAGAAAGTGGATGAAAACAAATGAATGAAGGAGTGACTCACTCCTTATCCCCTCCCATAGGTGGCTGCCTAAAAAGGGTGAGGTGTCCCCTATTTGAATGTCCAAAATGCCCTCCAGTAATCTATTTGATTTAAAGTAGGAATGGGTTAAAGGTTGAGGTCAATTTAGTCTAGTTTTAAGTCTCTAATTAAACTAAACCTATCCATAAATAATTAGTCTAACTACTAACTAAAATTAATATCATGTGGACTAAAATTAATATCATGTGGTCCATGCCTAACTAGTGTGTGGGCCTACTAGAGTCAAACTACCCCCCCCCCGGGTCCCCGTTTCAAGTCGGATTGAGTTAAAATTCGAACCCGACTCAAATAACCCCAAAACAATATCATAAATAATAAAAATAAATTTCAACCCCAAAATAATATCATAAATAATAACATAAATTTTAAAAATATTTAAAAATATAAAATGACAAAAATACCCCTATTTCTGAAAACTGGGGGTGACAAACTAGTCTAGATTGGTCTAACCTAGGCTTAACAAGTCCATCTAGGTCACTAACCAATTACCATACAAGTCACACTAGCCTAGTGATACACTAACTCAAGTGTATCCACACCACATGCCATAGACTATTCTACCTAGGCCATGAGCCATATACACAAGGCCATCTACATAGGCAAATGCAATAATTGCATTACCTTACACATATCACATTACACATTACCTTATCACATTATACTAGGTTAGATATTATATATATATATATATATATATATATATATATATATATATATATATATATATATATATATATATCTACATATGTAAACATAGAGGGAATATATAAACCATAGAGGGAATATGTAAACCAATTCAAATGTATGTGTGTGTGTATATGTGTGACAGGGAAATACAGTGTTGTGCAATGTGTGTACACAAAGTGACATGAATTAGAAAGGGTGTTGTGTGTATAGTGAATGAGAGTGTGAGGGTATATAGGCTATTGTGTCTCAGATTTTTTGTGTGTGTGTGAATGTGCCTTAGGAATCATGTGACAGGGAATTTGTGCGTGTAAGGGTTAAATGGGAAGAAAACAGTTTCATTTAACAGTATAGAGGTGTGTGTGTGTACGAAGGTGTGACAGAGAATTAGAATAGTGTGAGTGTCAAGTGGCTGAACAGTGTAGGCTAGTGTGTGTGAGTGTTTGTGTAATATGTGTTCATAGGTGACAGTTAGGTGATGTGTGTGTGAGTGAAACAGTGGCTTGTGTCTCAGATTTGGGTGTGTGTGTAAATAGGTTCATGTGACAGAAAATGTAGAATAGAGTGTGTGTGTGTTTAGTGTTTAGGCATGTGTGTTTAGATAGGTTCATGTGACAGGAAATGTGTAACTGACAGGAATATGAGAGTGTGGTGAGGGTTAAACAGTATGAAAAATCATGTCAAAAATCAGTGTCGTGTGTGTGTGTGTGTGGAACAACCAGTGTGTGTAATCAGTGATAGAAATTTGTGTGTGAGTGTGTGAGTTACAGTGTGTGGAATCATGAATGTGTGTAGATGTGTACCTGTGTGTGTGTATGTAGAGGGTGCATGGAAATCAGTCTCAGTTTTAAGGATTTAAGATCAAAGTGAAGATTAAGTGACAGTTCTAAGAAATTTAGCAGTTAGCCAACAAAAAACCAAATTCGAAACCCCCATTGCTCACACAAATCACAACTAACATGAACATCAACCCTAACACATGTAGGGGAACTTAACAAATCATTAACATCACTAAAATCAGTTTAAAAATGCAATTTAAAATTAGAAAAATCAATTCAGTCAAGGGGTATCAGTGCGTATCAGACTTTTAGGGGAAATCAAGAATTCGAATCTAAATAATCATCAAAATTACAAATCAAGAGTTGGTAATAGGTGCCACATATGTGTACGTGTCCTGTGAGTCAGTTAGTGTCCAACAAGCACGACACAGACGTGTCCACGTCAATACAAACAAGTGGGGTGCACCTAGTGTAGCACAGCGTCGTGCACGAGTGCACACGCGTGTAGGACACGACACACGACACTTCGTGTCACGTGCACACACCCACGTGGTCGCCTAGGATAGGTCTACACGTGGGACAGCTTGACACGTGTCCACGACGTGTCAACAGTGGACACGAGCGCGCGTGTTGCGCGTGTCTGTGCGTTTTCAGATGTCGGCGCACGATCACGCGCGTGCAGTACGGGTCAAAGTTCTTCCTAACCAGTCAACGAGATCCTACGAAACTTTGTAGGCCTCGTGTTAGTCATCTAGGGAGTCTCCATGTCAAATTTTGTGTCGTGAAGTGGCGTGTCCAGTACGAACCAGGACACGGACAGCAGGGCACTCAAACGAGCCCCGTGCTGCGTGTCCAAGCACAAAATTCGACACAATAAGACACAAAATGCAAATCATCCTTCACAAAAGTTATTAAACACACCTAGATCTAGAGATCCATGAAATTATATTTTAAAAATAGGAAAATAAATCCCTAAGGGGCATTTCTACAAACACCTATGTATCTACTATGATACGTGTCCGATACGGACACCAAATGGACACAAATTGTGCCCAAATTTCAGGAACAACTAGGAGATTCTTAAACCTAGCCATATATGCAAAGAAAACAAGAAAAACAATATGTTTAAATGGTTTATCTATTGAGTGTCAATACTCAAGGAAAGCTTCAAATGGAAGGATTCCAAATAGCAACTCCCAAGCTCCAAATGGCACACAAACTGAGGTGAACCTCCAGAATCAGTAAACAAACAATAATTAGATCCTAATGCAAAAGACTAGGGTTAAAAAGGAGTTGAAATGAAATAAATAGAATTTTAGGGGAATGGGAATTTAGCTCTCCTTCAAAATCTAGGTCAAGAACAAAAGAGGCAAGAACACACTAAGAGAATACTTATAGGCAAGGAGAAACCCTAATTGTGGCTGCCATGGTTGGGTTAGTTTGGATTTTGGGCTTAAGTCATGGGCCTGTGGCTTAATTACAAGTCATGAAATTGGTAAATCACAAGTCATTGAGTTAAGTCATAAGTCGTTAACCATTTCACTTAAACTTAACCTTCGTACTTTAATAATAATTTCTAATGACTAAAAGTATGTTAACTTAAGTTAGACTAGGGTCACCATAGCTAGGGTTAGCTTCTAGGCTAGTCTACAAGGTCTCAACTAGTCAAAGTCAAAATCACAACCATCAATCCAATAATTAATCAAATTATTCTAATAAGTCAAAATGACCAAGTTACTCCTAGGCTAAAAATGATAAATAGATATTCCAAATCACAGGGTTAGGCTCTAGGTCAGACAGTCTCTACGGTTTTACTAGCTGCACATCAAAATCACAAGTCATAATTTTTAAATAGTTTTAAAATGATTAAAAATCACCAAAAATTATATTATTATTTAAATATCATAATTAAATAATTAAAAATATAAAATTTCAAAATTATCCTCATTTAGAAAATTGGGTGTTACATATTCTATTTGGTAAATCTGAAGTGAATGTTACTTAACACTTGGCATCATATTTTTGTTTGGTAAATCTGAAGTGAATGTTACTTAACACTTGGCATCATATATTCTGTTCTTTCTCTTCATATAAGGTTTCTAGATTGCATCGATATGGTATCAGGGCCTGCATAGCTTCCTACATTCTTCACCCTGTTATTGTTTCTTCTCTTTTATCGCTTTATAAAAACTTCCACTCCTCCAGGAATGTTTAGCCACTCTTGCGAAGCAAAGTAATATATCTCATGTGAAATAATGATGTTTTGCTGATAGTTGAAGAGACATCAATGAAATATTATTTGCCATAATCTAGCTAGGTACTAACACAGTGAAATATTATTTTCCATATTCTTCAGCAGTACGATTTTCTTTTATTAGTGAGCAGATCTCCAGTTAGCAAATGAGAAAACTGATATGAAAAGATGACAGTATAATGAACTGGATTGTCTTGTAGTCCATGTCTCAGAATGAAGTATGAATCAACAGCGTATCTGCTGCTGCTAGAATTGGCATAGGGTTCTTGTTGTTGTTTATTTTATTTGCCTACTGTGTTCTGTTAGCTTAGTTTGTTGTAGAAAAGATATGGTATTATAATGCTTGATTCAATAATGCATCTGCATCTGATTTCTACATATGAAGTTACCTATTGTGTAGTCTCCAAGTCTCTGTTCTTGATATAAAATTCTTATAATTGTTCAAGAAATATTTTGGACTACTTTGGATTTTCTATATTTTTCAATGAGTTTTGAGCAATCCTATTTATCTGGAGCGTAACCTATTTTTCCATATTTGATTTTTTCAGGGAAATGGCTAATCAGAGTCCGGAAAGAAACAATTTCAAGTGGACTAAGGAACAAGATCTGAAACTCATTGAAACTCTTCAAGAGTTGTGCAATGAAGGAGAAATTAGGCCCGACACTTATCTCAAAGCGGGTAGCCTGACCAAAATCCATGAGAAACTTGAGCAAAAGCTCCCAGGTTCGGGTATTAAAAAGAAACCACATATCGAATCCCGGATGAGGGTTTTAAGGAAGAATTTTAACATTGTCCATGCATTATTGACGGGCCCAAATTGTACTGGTTTTGGAAGGGACCCCGAGACAAAAATGGTGACCGCAGAGGATGCTGTTTGGGAGGCATATTTGACTGTAAGATATTGCTGGGTTATGTTTTTTTCCATCTACTACTATTACAGAATTGCTCGATTTTGATAGATATGTTTTGCTAGATATGCTCTGATATTGCTGGGTTATGATAGATATTGCTGGGTTCTAATAGATATGCTCTGCTCTGATATTCCTTTTATTATGAGCCAACAATGAGGGATTTTCATTTTCATGTCTACTACTATATTAACCCTTCATTTTCATGTCTACTACTACAAGAATGACTATCTCTTGGCAATGACTTCACTTTCTGGTATTGTTCTTTGACTACTCCCTTATCCAATTTCAATGGGAGATGGAATCTATGTAGCTTATTGATTATAAATTAGCCTTGGTAAGCTCATATTTTACTGATAGTATGTTCCTAGAAGGTCTAGTTTCTATGCTTATGTTCTTCACTTGATCAATCTTATGCTTATGTTCCTAGAAGCTCACACTGCAACTGGCATTCATACTGAAGCTCATACTGCACCTTGCATTTATATTATAACTTGCATTCGTGCTTATGTTCTATGCTTATGATTATTTTAATATTTTATTTTCAGAGAAATCTCAAGGCAAGAAAATTCAGAGACGTACCGGTCAAATACTATGATGAGCTGAGCATGATCTTTGGAAAAGATCATGCCACTAGAAATCTTGCAGAGACTCCTGCTAATATGGTTGAAGAGTTGGAGAATCAAGAGGTCAATTATACGGAGACTTTCCAAATTCTTGTCCCCGCATTCTCAAATGATTCCCAACTCCCTCATAATTCAGTTTTTGACTCCGATGTGACCTCAATGAGGCAAAAGAGGAAGCGTGATGATGCGAACATCTTTGTTGAAGGGGATCAGAGTACAGCTCGTATCATTGCTAGTGAGATTAGGGAGTCCTCATGTCGTTTGAGTTGGTCTTTGGGAGAAGAGGCTAGTGAGAATCAAAAAATAATATACGATGAACTGAAAAAGTTATCTGGACATACCATGGCAGAGAGGCACATAGCACACTTCCTTATCGGTTGTGATTCTTGCAAACTCAACTTGTTTTTTAGTGTTCCCAATGAAGAGAGAGAAAATTGGGTGAAAAGTCTTTTAGAGTTTGCGTAGAATTGGTGTATTGTATTTCACTACCAAAATATGTCGATTTAGCGACGGCCAGATCCGTCGCCCGTCCGTCGGAAATTTGTATTAGCGACCGATCACTGACGGGTCTTGGCCAAAATAATCCGTCGGCAATCAGCTCGTCGCTAATAACGGTCCATCGCTAAGCAGTCGTCAAGCGACGGAATAGCGACGACTTTTCGACTTCATAATACGAAGCATTAGCGACGACTTTCCGATGGGCTTTCGTCCATTTCAAGTATTAAATACTGAACTGTGTAGACACTAGCGACGTAATGGTCCGTCGGTAAACCGTCGTAAAAGCGTATCAGAGTGTATCGTTCCGTCGCTATTCCGTCGATCGCCGTCGCTAACAAAGGACGGAGTAGCGACGGAATACTGACGGATTATCCGTCGACCATGTTTTAGAAATGCTTGGCATTTCCAGAACCTTGGCGACGGATACATCGTCGCTACGCCGTCGACAGAGCGGCTGATTAGTGGCTGATTATCCGTCGCCATGGTTCTGGAAATGTCCAACATTTTCAGAACCTTGTCGACGGAGTGTCCGTCGCTACGCCGTCGAGAGAGCGACTGATTAGTGGCTGATTATCCGTCGCCTTGGCGACGAATTTTTCGTCGCTATTCCGTCGAAGTATATACCACCAGAACCATGCCGACGAATATTCCGTCGGCCACCCGTCGCTACCTGGAAACAGTTTCAAATTTCCAGTTGGCGACGAAAATTCTGTCAAAAATTAGTCGAAAACCGGTAATATCCGTCGCTAACCGGTCACTAGTCCGTCGCTAACTGAGATTTTTTTGAAAAAAAAAATTACAGCACTTTTCCTGTTCACAAAAATATGCATAAACCAAACCAATATATAATGCACACCAATTATCCAACAATCACATAGACCAAATATATAATGCACACCAATTATCCAAGAATTACATAGACCAAATATGCACATACGAATTTAATGCACACCAATTATCCAAGAATCACATAGACCAAACCAAATTAATAAAAAATAGACATCAATTATCCTGAAGAGTAACCTAATATCCGTCATTATAATCCGATCATAGCACAAATAATCCAAAATTGCAACAAATATTCTAAATTTTTTTAATTACAATATTTTAAGAAGGAGGAGGAGTTCGATTGCCCGGTGGTGGTAATCCCTGCTACGACCGACGAATATACTCCTCCACTAGGTACGACGGCAAGTTGTCGTAGACACTGCTCGAAAGTCGGCGTAGCTGCTCTGGCAATATGAGATCCAGGAGTGCCGTCATAGTCGGAGGCGGTACCAAAGGGGCATCATGGTTGAAAGAAAGATGACCCACGGAAGAAGGACCAACACCAGCAGTCGACGGACCGGCACCAATAGAAGACGGACCGACACCATCAGCAGACAGACCGGCAGCAGCAGACGGAGGCGGAAAGTACATGGCAAATTGGTCCCGCAAGGACGACACCGCCTCGTGCAGCTGCGTAAGCTGCGACCTAACATCATCGTCTGCCGGGGCCACGGGAGGAGGCAGTGTCGGTGGAAATCTTGGCGTCGTCATGTGCAACGGCCCTAGGGAGCCGACTCCGTACAGGAGCCATTTCTTAAAGCCGCTGACGGTATCTACGAATAAGTCGTTGCGAGCGGCCAAAGAAGAGGGCGTCCGGACGGGCGTCATTTCACCGACATCCTCGGTGTCACTTAACTGAGCCCGACTATGGGCCTCACGATACGCAGCCTATCAAATGAATGTGTTTATATTATAAGATTTACCTAAGTTGTAATCTAAATCCTATGTTTCACTAAGTTAAGTGTGAATCCTAAGTTTACCTAAGTTATAGTCCGAATACTTTTAATTCTAACGTAAATCTCATAAACATAAGTACTTACATCAGTCTCCTTGGCCCTCTCGTCGACGAAGCTCCCGTCCTTCCGTCTTTTGAGCGTATGCTGGAACACGTCGTGTATGGTGACCGATTCTGGCGCCCTTCCCTCCTTCACCGCCCGTTGGGCCTGTATACAAAATTTTTGTAGAACTTAATTAACTCCGTATATTAATAATACCTAATTCGATAGTGAAATGAATTTACGGTATCTCACCAGATCTGTAAGCGTCGCTGCGTGGGGCCTTGATCCCCCCGTATGAAGTCCCGCGGTCTGACGGTTCGCCTTCGCCTTCTTCGATTTCTCCTTGTACGCAGGAGTATCCATCATACCTAAGAGGTCCTCATAATACTCCTGTCGAATCCAATTCGGCCTCGTACGCCCCATTTTCAGGTCATGAATCTTATCCCGTATCTTCTTCGAGACAGCGCTTCTGTAGGTCCTGCGGATCGCGTCCTCGCGATGGGGGGGCCATCAGTACGTCGTCTAACATTGAAATTCAATTATCACGTAATTTAAAAAATAGTTGATTAAAGAGTAACTAATAATTAACCAGAAGATATAGATATATACCCTCAACTCGTCGAGCCAGACGTACTTCAAGTTCGGGGGCACCGACGAAAAGTTGAGGTAGGGACCATGGAAGTTAGCCTTGATAATTTCTCCAAGAGCCTTGGCAACATTAAACGGAAAAACCTACAAAGAAGAAACGACTGAATTATTAACTTGAATAAATGAAAGAAATTTAATAAATTATCTTAAATTTACTTACGAGGTTCCCGCGGGCCATAGCTCTCGTCGGAACTCGCCTTTCGGCCTCTTTGGTGCCGTCGGAGGATCCGCGGGTTCGCGCATGTACTCCCCAGTAATCAGATGGAACTGAGTATGGGGGTACTCTGGGGCCACTTTGCAGTAACTGGGGGATCTACTGGTGGATCCGCTGCTGGTGGTTCCGATAACCGAACAGATCCGCTAGCAGATCCGGACTTATGCCTCGATGAAGTGGTCGTTCGACGGCGGGATGCGTCTGTGCCCGAGGTACTCTTCGTGTCGGGGTCGCTGGATGGGGTCACATCTCGGGAAGATTGAATGCGACCACGACCACCAGCACCACTACGACCAGGACCACGACCATCACCACCACCACCACCACGACCACCACCAGCACCACGACCACGGCCAGCCATCATGACCTGTAAATAGAACACATAAACATAATTAACAATATAAAAGTGTAAATAAATATAAAATTCTAAACAAAAATATACATACCACCAGTAGGGAGACGAGTGCCGCCGCGACGAAAAACACTAGGAGTGCCATCTGCAATAAGTAAATAATCGAATGAAAAAAACATGAATTCACGTAATTACTTTTATGAGGTCAAACTTAATTCACGTAATTGGAAGTGTTTTTAATATACAATAATATTTAACCTAATTATCATCTTCGTTCTCATCCTCGGCCTCGTCTTCATCATCATCCTCCTCCTCATCCTCATCCTCATCCTCATCCTCATCCTTATCTTCATCGTCGATTTTATCTGTATCCTCATCCCCATCAAATTCTTCTTCTTTTTCTTCTTCTTCTTTTTCTTCTTCTTCTTCGTCTTCTTCTTCTGCCTCAATATTTGAGACAAGACGCCTCTTTCTCCCCTGGTTGATAGCTAAGTCTTGTGTATCAACCTCTTCCTCTCCTTTATTTTCCTTAACAATATCTTCAACATCCATTGTATCCGAGTGTTGTCCCAAGTATTGGGACTTTTCGATCTGGTCCTCTTGGTATGCTGGGTCTCCAACGTTGAATGTATTTCTAGATTTAATCTTGCATACTGTCCACCAGTTAAATCGATCTCTATGACGCCTTGGGTAGCTTGTATAGTAGACTTGAACAGCCTAATTTGCTATCGCAAATGTATCGGACCCTCTATACCTCCTGCGATGATTTATATCGACAAATCCAAATTGTTTATCGATTCTCCAACCGATATTTGGTATCGTATCGAACCACTCACATTTGAACATCACAATATGCATATCATATGGGCCAGTATATTGTAAATCTACAATATCCCGAAGCACTCCATAATAGTCAAAGTCCGGCTCGTCGTCATAGATGGTGCCTCTTATGCAAATACCGAAATCCTTGGTACTGATGCCGTCATTGATAAATTTGACATTTATAGCATTCTGAGTTGACTTAAACCTGAAGCCATTAACGACATAGCCTGGCCAAGTCTTTATTTGCTTCTTCGGTCCCAATGCCAGATAACGAACACTCTCATGAGTGAGTGTTGTTTCAGGCAATAAAACCTGTAAACAAATATTTATAATTTAAATGTTTTAGATTATATATTTATAATCTCAGTTACTTACGTATTTACGAAACCATGACAGAAATGTACAATCAACCTCTCTTTGAAGTCCCTCATCGGTAATATCGGGTGTCCTCATTTTGACTTCATCTCTAAATACACTATTAGAGAAAATAAGAATATATAAGTGTAGTCACTTACTTCATCAAATTCGAGATTATAACGAGTGCATGTGTACTGACTTACTTCTCCAATCTTTCACTTCTTGTATGTCACAGTTTAACAAGACATATCGGTGAGCGGCATCATACTCGTCGTCTGTCAACCACCGTCTTTTACTAGCCCCAACAGGCTTGCCCCTTACATTGAATATTCCTCCATCCTTAACGTCCTCGTCATTTCTTTGAGGTCTATTTCGATTTGTCTTAACATGAGTATCGAAATAAATGGAGCAAAAGTTTGACACCTCTTCGATAAGATATGCTTCGCATATCGAAGCCTCTATATGAGCCTTGTTGCCAACTTTCTTCTTTAGATGGTGTAGGTAGCTAGAGAGACAAATTATCTTGAGAATTAAGAAAGAATTTTAAAACCCACTGAAATTACACTTAAATTATATCGATTTTTATGTACCTTTCAAATGGGTACATCCATCGATAATGAACAGATGCACCGACACGGGCTTCGTATGCTAGATGAAACGGTAGATGCTCCATGCTGTCGAAGAAGCCAGGAGGAAATATTTTCTCCAACTTGCAAATTGTTAAGATAATCTTCTCCTCAAGTTCAACCATGTGTTGCACAGTCAACTTAGTTGAACAAACATCCCTAAAGAATATTGATAGTTCGGCCAACGAAACCCATACAGCAAAAGGCAACAACTCTTTCAAAGAAATGGACAGTAATCTTTCCATAAACACGTGGCAGTCATGACTCTTCATTCCCTTTAGCTTGCGTTCATTGAGATCAACGCATCTAGACAAATTCGACACATAGCCGTCGAGAAATCTTAAAGTAGATACCCACTTGCAGATTATTAATCTATCTTTCTTGCTCAATGTGTATTGTGCTATTGGCTTACTTAATTGTCCAGCAGCTCCCCTTTGTATCAAGTTCAGATAAGGACGCTTGTATATCTCGACAATGTCTTGTCTTGCTTTTGGATTGTCCTTCGTCTTTCCTTTAATATCCATGACGGTATTGAAGATATTATCGAACACATTCTTTTCGATATGCATAACATCAAGATTATGTCTTATAAGATTATTTTTCCAATAAGGCAAGTCCCAGAAGATACTCCGTTTGGTCCAGTTATGGGTTTGTCCGAACCCATCGACACGATTGTTCGATAGATCTTCCATTACAGTGGGCAAGTCCTTTACATCTTCCCAAATATCGTATCCCGACAATCTGGCAGACGGATGAGAAAATTCTTGTTTTCCAGCTCTGAACGCGTCCTTGTTCTTTCTCCAAGGATGACTCGCGGGATGAAATTGACGATGACAATCAAAGAAAGAAATTTTTCCTCCATGCTTAAGGCGTAACGCCTTACTATTTTGCATGCATATCGGACAAGACATGGTGTCGTGAGTACTCCATCCCGACAGCATACGTTATACGGGAAAATCATTGATTGTCCACATCAGTGAAGCTCTCATCTGAAAGTTCTGTTTCCTGGAAATATCATAGGTCGTGACGCCGATCTCCCACAGCTGTTTCAGCTCATCCACCAATGGCTGTAAATATATATCAATATTCTTCGTCGGATTTTTGGGACCCGGTATGATAGCTGTCAAGAACATATAAGGAGTCTTCATACACATCCATGGTGGCAGATTGTAAGGGGTCAGAATGTCCGGCCAGCAGGAGTATTGAGATCCCGACTGCCCGAAAGGGGCGAAGCCATCAGAACATAGCCCCATGCGTACATTTCTAGGCTCTGCAGCAAAATCTGGATGGCAAAAATCGAAATATTTCCACGCCTCTCCATCCGAAGGATGTGACAATTCTCCATCGTCCTTTGTGCGTTCTTTGTTGTGCCACGTCATGTGTTCTGCTGTATTCTGAGACATATACATCCTCTGCAAGCGCTTCGTGATCGACAAGTAATGCATATACTTGTAAGGACGTCGTTTTCTAGTTGACTTTCCTTTTTCCCTGACTGGCTTGTAACGATCCGCATTACAGAAGCTGCAACTTTCTATATCCTCGTTCTCCTTGTAGTACAATATGCATCCGTTGCGAGAATAATCTATCTTGTCGTACCCCAGTCCCAGTTGTCGGACCATCATCTTCGACTTGTAGAAGTTTTTTGGAAGCTCTTTTGATTCTTTCGGTAACGCCTCCTTCATTAGTTGTGTAATCCGATCATAGCAAGTTTGTGGCAAGTTAAAATCGGACTTTATGTTTGTCACGCCCCAGTACCGAAATACTGGGACGGACTAGGCCAGCTACACCGTATAAGGTATAAAGACGTTATACGGCGATCGTGGCTGTCAATCTTGTTGGGTATCCTAGCATGCAAGTAGTCTATGGCCTAAATCTGATCTCATATCCACAGGCAATGATCGATGAAATAACGACAAGAGAGATAATCATATGAAAAATAGGAAATACTCATATGATAATCAGAGAGTCTACAATAAGAAATAATGTAGACGAGAATACCTTCCCACACAGTTCCCTCATGGTCAGGAACTGAAGCACGTCCTCCAAGTCAAGTCTGGAAGATCCACATGGTCGGTCACAGACAATCTGGGAACAATCCAGGGATGGTCAGGCCAACCGTAGCAAGTACCAGAAAGGAAGGCTCAAGAACGGGCGAAGAAAACCAGCAGGATATAATATATGACAGGAATAACATGTATAAACAGCGATAATGAGGGTAAAGGATCGTGCGGTACCAACGCACGATTACAGAATATAAGGCAGCAAGCCAACTACTAATACGTAAGTAACCAACAAACATCACAGTCATCCTAACATCCACTAATACTTGCATCGCCAACTGGAACTCGTAGTCTGACATCGGAACAGTAACTCATCCCTACATCAAACAAGAACAAAGGAATGAATTACCGCGCCGGGACAGCGTTACGTGCCAGCCAGCTTAGCAAGCAACAAGCCATACAATTTAGGTGAATAAGCGGCCACTCAAATGTCTACGGCTATCTATGTGGAGGTTGGGTTACCCCAACAATGCAATATAGGAATTCTCAGATCATGCCATATCCCACAAGGGCTAGCGAGGCCAAATAACGCATAGCAGGTAGGTATGCACGGTCCCTCGGAAGGCCACCGTGCTAAGCAGGAGTACATATAATAGTCGGATACTGCCATATCCGTGGCGGCCAACCCCGATGCGCCAGGACAAGCCTGTGGCGGCCGGTAATGCACGATCTCGGGATTCCGTTCCCTCCCAATGCTTCTACCATTTTTAGTTGCCTAGATTAACCCTACATTTATCCGGAATCACATGCCGTGGTCACATACTCATCCTCCTAGATGTCGTACCTCAGTACGAGAACGCTAAATAAGAATCAGCCTCGGCACCTATAGTCCCAGTTGTGATACATCCTTAGTGTTATGCAACAAGCAAGCAAGCAATCCTAACCACGCTAAGACTATAGGCCAACTACCAGATACCCGTGCAGGTAATCATATAATATAGCCAGAATATCAAGATGGCATCGCAATGCCATATAATCATGAAAGTAGCACCTCAAAGTGCCAATAGACAAAGGGCACCGCAGTGCAAGGTCAGGACCAGTACCTCACAGGGTAAGCTGGGCTTATAGCACGGATACAGGTAGTCAGGTCTGGGACAAGGACAACTCTGTCAGTCACAAGAAGTTATCTGCCCACATCGTGGCATGGATATCAGGTCAAGTACAAGATCAGAACCTCTACTATAATAACATCTCAAGTATATATGGGAGCCTAGAGCTCCAATCATCCCGTCGGTCTATCCACCAGATCAATCTAGCAAGAGTCTTCCATCCATGATGGGGTGGATATCACGTCAATAAAGAAAACCACCAAATACCAAGCTCATCCCCCTAACAATGCTAGGCCCTCGGACTCACAAGAATCCTCCAAGTCAATGATCACAAGCCACTAGAAAACAAGCCCCTCAACTACCAAGACACAGAAATCAAACCAGGTTCTCTAACTACCGGAATACACAAAGGTACTAGGTTTGGGCGTTTGGGAAGTCGAGTAAAAAATCATATAATAACACCCTCGATATTCTCCTCGTTCCGCGAGACACTCGCACCAGTACCCAAAATCCAAAGTCCTCGAAGACATATCTGATCAAATTAGAACATCACCAAAGAACTAGCAACACTATCTAAAAATCCACTTAGTCTACCCTTATCCCTATCTCAATATCATACCCCCTCATAGTCAATCCTCGAATCAGATCATAATCCTAACACCTGGGTCAACACTAATCAACGCCGTCGGAAGATGGCAAGGATTGCGTGAACCATCTGGATCAGATCCACAACCCTTAAACCAAACAAGGACCAGGGTTGCAGACCTTCACCCGAGTAGAACCGCTCTCCTTACACAATCCAGTGGACAAGACAGATAATGGGATAACAACTAAACTAGAACACCATCTAAAAGAATGGTTACAGGTCAAGAGTCCAATGGGTGATACCGTCAAAAAGGCAAGGATTGCGTGAACCACTCTGGATCAGATCCACAACCCTTAAACCAAACAAGGACCAGGGTTGCAGACCTTCACCCGAGTGGAACCGCTCTCCTTACACAATCCGGCGGACAAGACAGATCAAGACGCTAGGCGACTAATCTAGTCGGGAGTCTACCTAGCAGGCAATGAGATCAGGGATGCTATACCAAGAAGAACATGTATGAGTTCAGTCCCACAAACCAAAGGAATGGTACTGCCCAATCCTTCGAACCAAATTCCCAACCGAGAATTCTGGAAAAATCCGGCAGAGTCTCCTTTGTATTCTGGACGGGAGCACCCTACGAATTGGGGCTAAAACCACTCGGCGCAACCCGCCGCAGAATCGCAGAATCACGGCTGAGACCACTAAGTCTCAACTACCAGCAGCACTACGATGCGTACTGGAAACAAATCGATAGCCGAGAACACTAAGTCTCGGCCTCCAGTAGCACTACAATGCGTACTGAAAACCAATCGAACCCGAGACCACTAAGTCCCGGCCTCCAGCAGCGCTACAATGCGTACTGGGTGCCAAGCCAACATGCATAACATAATCAACTAACCGCCTCGCAGGGCGCATCACAGCACATGTCTATAGTTCTAACCCAAGCACAATCACAGCCACATGAGTAGTTCGCCAAGCCGTACCCGACCGCGAGTCGGACACGGGGCATATGGGGATAATCCATACGTGTGAGTCGTGCTCGTGTCCTCGAAGGTGTGGATGACCCGTCCGAGTTGTCCGATACGGTCGTAAACCGGTATCGAACCAAGCTATCCTAAGTTATCATCATGGCAGTTCTATTGCTAGGCTACACTAATCATGGTTATAAAATTACAAGTACAATTTAATTAAATGAAATAAAATCCAGAAGAGAGGGCAAGAGCCGTCGATGAGCAAGGGATACTTGCCTAGAGGGCTCGGCTAGGTAAGCAAGTCTTCGGCGTCCTGGATCCAAGCTAGCACGTCCATCGAGATCCTCAGAACACACAATAAACAATCATTAGAATTAAATAATAAAATAATAATAGAAAGCACGAAAGATGGCAAGAGGCTATACCGTACGGGTCCCGCAAGCAGCGCAGGGATCTGGCACGGAAACCGAGGCACGCAAACCTACACGGACACGCAAACCGAGACGCACACGTATATCGAGACGCACACGAGAATCGAGATGAACTGGAGACAACGTGAACGTAAATCGAGACGTGCACGTAGATCGAGGAAATCACGAATATCGGGATGGCACACGATTCAGTGCGACACGCAAATTGAGGCATGCACGTGAATCGAGACGGGGCAAGATTTAATGAAGCACGCAAATCAATGCGACATACAAGTCGACGTATGCACACAAATCGATGCGGTGCAGAGTCCAAGGTGATACACAAACCAAGGCAGCACGTAAATCCGTACGTGCACGCAAACCGAGATGGCACAAAGTCCAATACTGCACGCATACCAATGCTGTACGCAAATCGATGTATACACGCAAATCGATGCGACACGGAGATCAAAGTAGCACGAAATCGAGTCGACACGCAAACCGATACGGGTACACGAATCGGAGCGGCACGAAAACTGAGATGGGCACAAAGGCCGAGACACAAGAAACGAGGCAACACACAAACCAATGAGACACGGTGCCCGAGGCAGTACGGGGCTCGAGGTGTCCCGCTGCCCAAGGCAGCGCGTGAATCGAGGGTGCACGAAAACCAAGAAGGCGCACGCAAACCGAAGCATACGCAGAACGAGGCACAAGCGGACCGAGCAGCGCACTGCTCGAGGCAGCACGTGTACCGAGGCACGTGGCCCGAAGAGAATGCAGCCCAAGGCTGGCTCGCTGCTCGAGCAGCACGGGGCCCAAGGGCGTCCCGTCGCTCGAGGCGGTGCTGGCCCGGGCGCGACAACGACACGGCGGTGGTGCTGGCCGCCGGGGAGAAGAGGAAAGGAAGGGGCGGGGGAGATCGGGGCTCACCGGGGTCGGTCGGGCTCCGACGGAGGGGACAGCAGCAGCAGCGGTGGTGGTGCTGGTGGCGACGGAGGAGGCCGACCGAGAGGGAGACGGCGACGGCGACGATGATGGTGGCGCTGGTCGCGGCGGAGGAGGCCGGCTGTGGGGGAGACGGCGACGATGATGAGGGCGGTGGCGGAGGAGACGAGGGCGCCGGCGGCGCTCTAGGGGCCGGAGGAGAAAGGGGGCAGTGGTGGTCGCGGAAGTGGTGACGGAGACGGTGGCTGGCGGTGGCGGCTCCGGGAAGAGGGAGCTCAGGGAGGAGGCGGCGAAGGCGGTGGCGGTGCTGGTGGGTGATGGTGGCGGCTGGGGCATGGCCGCGGCGGAGCTGGCCGGACGCAGGGGCGAGCGGGAGCTCGAGGGAGAGGGGATAGAGAGTGCACGAGAGGGAGAGGGGCTGGGAAGAGAGAGAGTTGAGCGGGAGAGTGAGGGAGAGGAGAGCTAAGCGGGAGAGAGAGAGGGATGAGCTGTGAGGGGAGGGGGCGGCTGCTCCATGGAAAGGGAGAGAGAGAGGTGAGGGTTAGGTTAGGGGATTTAGATATTTTGGAGGGGTAGATTTAGGATCAAGAAAATAATAGTAGCAATAATAAAAATGAGAAAAATTCACCTCCAATAATTAATAATAAAATTTTAAGAATACCCAGTTTCAAAAATCCTCCAAATACGAAATACAGTCATATACCTATTTCTAAAATAGGGATATGACATCCTACCCACCTTACAAAAATTTCGTCCTCGAAATTTTGAAATCATGTACATAAGATTTTCAAAACTATTACATATAGGTACCATGAAAACTCTACCCATCTTACAGAAATCAAGTAATACAATAAGAAACGAACAAAATCTCAATATGAAAACATCAAAGAGAACAAGGTCTAGATAAATCAATTCACAAGGTAAATCGAAAATATCGAAAGAATCTCGAAAATCAAAGTCTCGCATACACGAAATAATCCCATAAATCAAAACAAGTATAGAATGTCGAAAACAATGTCAGAAAATGTAAAATTCCAATTGCATAAAAATCCTCACAAATCATAAAATACAGGATATCTGTCTCGAACCGATGACCGTAGTTCCCAATATCCGAAAAATGTGTGTCATGATCATTCCTTATCGCGCCATCCGGAATGGCTGTAAAAGATGCATCAGGGCACTATAATCGAGCGGCTACAACTTTCGTTACCACGCCGTCAAGGTATACTAGAGTCACCCGGTACTCTTGACAAATACCCAAAACGAATCAAATCCGTAACCCAAACATCCAAATCACTAAAATCACAAAATCTCTAACAATATAACAAGTCCTAGAAAACCATCAAAATCCAAAATCCAGGTGAATCGTAACACACATCCAAAAATATTTTCAATAATAACCACAAGATAGCTTTTCTAGGAAAATACTCCATATCCGAAGGGTAAATACTCCAAATCAAGAATCCATATCAAAACATAATATATAGAAGGAATATCTATAATCAAAATAATATCTGAAATATATAATCATGAGTGCGGAACTGTCCGGAATCAAGGAAGCCGAATCGATACGAGAATATCCCTCGAATACTCAACAAATGTTAAAATATCCAATCTCAGAGTCCTGATGAAATCTTCATTTCGCAGCAATCCAGCCAACGCTCGAAGAGGGCGATAATGATACTAAGTCAACACGAAGTCAACGCACGAAAGGGATAACAAGAAATCAAACAAGGCGAAACACCGGTAGAGAGTACAGAACCTAAGATAAATAATCATGTAACCCAAATGATGGAGATAACATCTCATCAAATAAGGTGATCGACATGACCAACTATAGGATCATATCTATCAAACAAGAATCAGAGGTAGATAACACGAATAAGACATGGCCAAGCAAGATAGGTCCAAGTAGAGATGAGGACCAGTTCACAGGTTCAAGGGAGCGAAGGGCAAGTGTAGCAAGTTAGAATCCCAAGGAATAGTGGACTGAGATCAACAATCATGTGATACCCAACAATATCTCAAAACGAGACCTGTATAGGCCACCACTAAAACCTTGTCACGCCCCAGTACCGAAATACTGGGACGGACTAGGCCAGCTACACCGTATAAGATATAAAGACGTTATACGGCGATCGTGGCTGTCAATCTTGTTGGGTATCCTAGCATGCAAGCAGTCTATGGCCTAAATCTGATCTCATATCCACAGGCAATGATCGATGAAATAACGACAAGAGAGATAATCATATAAAAAACAGGAAATACTCATATGATAATCAGAGAGTCTACAATAAAAAATAATGTAGACGAGAATACCTTCCCACACAGTTCCCTCATGGTCAGGAACTGAAGCACGTCCTCCAAGTCAAGTCTGGAAGATCCACATGGTCGGTCACAGGCAATCTGGGAACAATCCAGGGTTGGTCAGGCCAACCGTAGCAAGTACCAGAAAGGAAGGCTCAAGAACGGGCGAAAAAAACCAGCAGGATATAATATATGACAGGAATAACATGTATAAACAGCGGTAATGAGGGTAAAGGATCGTGCGGTACCAACGCACGATTACAGAATATAAGGCAGCAAGCCAACTACTAATACGTAAGTAACCAACAAACATCATAGTCATCCTAACATCCACTAATACTTGCATCGCCAACTGGAACTCGTAGTCTAACATCGGAACAGTAACTCATCCCTACATCAAACAAGAATAAGGGAATGAATTACCGTGCCGGGACAGCGTTACGTGCCAGCCAGCTTAGCAAGCAATAAGCCATACAATTTAGGGGAATAAGCGGCCACTCAAATGTCTACGGCTATCTATGTGGAGGTTGGGTTACCCCAACAATGCAATATAGGAATCCTCAGATCGTGCCATATCCCGCAAGGGCTAGCGAGGCCAAATAACGCATAGCAGGTAGGTATGCACGGTCCCTCGGAAGGCTACCGTGCTAAGCAGGAGTACATATAGTAGTCGGATACTGCCATATCCGTGGCGGCCAACCCCGACGTGCCAGGACGAGCCTGTGGCGGCCGGTAATGCACGATCTCGGGATTTCGTTCCCTCCCAATGCTTCTACCATTTTTAGTTGCCTAGATTAACCCTACATTTATCCGGAATCACATGCCGTGGTCACATGCTCATCCTCCTATATGTCGTACCTCAGTACGAGATCGCTAAGTAAGAATCAGCCTCGGCACCTATAGTCCCAGTTGTGATCCATCCTTAGTGTTATGCAACAAGCAAGCAAGTAATCCTAACCACGCTAAGACTATAGGCCAACTACCAGATACCCGTGCAGGTAATCATATAATATAGCCAGAATATCAAGATGGCATCGCAATGCCATATAATCATGGAAGTAGCACCTCAAAGTGCCAATAGACAAAGGGTACCGCAGTGCAAGGTCAGGACCAGTACCTCACAGGGTAAGCTGGGCTTATAGCACGGATACAGGTAGTCAGATCTAGGACAAGGACAACTCTGTCAGTCACAAGAAGTCATCTGCCCACATCGTGGCATGGATATCAGGTCAAGTACAAGATCAGAACCTCTACTATAATAACATCTTAAGTGTATATGGGAGCCTAGAGCTCCAATCATCCCGTCGGTCTATCCACCAGATCAATCTAGCAAGAGTCTCCCATCCATGATGGGGTGGATATCACGTCAATAAAGACAACCACCAAATACCAAGCTCATCCCCCTAACAATGCTAGGCCCTCGGACTCACAAGAATCCTCCAAGTCAATGATCACAAGCCACAAGAAAACAAGCCCCTCAACTACCAAGCCACAGAAATCAAACCAGGTTCTCTAACTACCGGAATACACAAAGGTACCAGGTTTGGGCATTTGGGAAGTCGAGTAAAAAATTATATAATAACACCCTCGATATTCTCCTCGTTCCGTGAGACACTCGCACCAGTACCCAAAATCCAAAGTCCTCGAAGACATATCTGATCAAATTAGAACATCACCAAAGAACTAGCAACACTATCTAAGAATCCACTTAGTCTACCCTTATCCCTATCTCAATATCATACCCCCTCATAGTCAATCCTCGAATCAGATCATAATCCCAACACCTGGGTCAACACTAATCAACGCCGTCGGAAGATGGCAAGGATTGCGTGAACCACTCTGGATCAGATCCACAACCCTTAAACCAAACAAGGACCAGGGTTGCAGACCTTTACCCGAGTAGAACCGCTCTCTTTACACAATCCGGCGGACAGGACAGATAATGGGATAACAACTAAACTAGAACATCATCTAAAAGAAGGGTTACAGGTCAAGAGTCCAATGGGTGATACCGTCAAAAAGGCAAGGATTACGTGAACCACTCTGGATCAGATCCACAACCCTTAAACCAAACAAGGACCAGGGTTGCAGACCTTCACCCGAGTGGAACCGCTCTCCTTACACAATCCGGCGGACAAGACCGATCATGACGCTAGGCGACTAATCTAGTCGGGAGTCTACCTAGCAGGCAATGAGATCAGGGATGCTATACCAAGAAGAACATACATGAGTTCAGTACCGCAAACTAAAGGAATGGTACTGCCCAATCCTTCGAACCAAATTCCCAACCGGGAATTCTGGAAAAATCCGGCAGAGTCTCTTTTGTATTCTGGACGGGAGCACCCTACGAATTGGGGCTAAAACCACTCAGTGCAACCCGCCGCAGAATCGCAGAATCGCGGCTGAGAACACTAAGTCTCAGCTACCAGCAGCACTACGATGCGTACTAGAAACAAATCGATAGCCGAGAACACTAAGTCTCGGCCTCCAGTAGTACTACAATGCGTACTGAAAACCAATCGAACCCGAGACCACTAAGTCCCGGCCTCCAGCAGCGCTACAATGCGTACTGGGTGCCAAGCCAACATGCATAACATAATCAACTAACCGCCTAGCAGGGCGCATCACAGCACATGTCTATAGTTCTAACCCAAGCACAATCACAGCCACATGAGTAGTTCGCCAAGCCGTACCCGACCGCGAGTCGGACACGGGGCATATGGGGACAATCCATACGTGTCAGTCGTGCTCGTGTCCTCGAAGGTGTGGATGACCCGTCCGAGTTGTCCGATACGGTCGTAAACCGGTATCGAACCAAGCTATCCTAAGTTATCATCATGGCAGTTCTATTGCTAGGCTACACTAATCATGGTTATAAAATTACAAGTACAATTTAATTAAATGAAATAAAATCCAGGAGAGAGGGCAAGAGCCGTCGATGAGCAAGGGATACTTGCCTAGAGGGCTCGGCTAGGTAAGCAAGTCTTCGGCGTCCTGGATCCAAGCTAGCACGTCCATCGAGATCCTCAGAACACACAATAAACAATCATTAGAATTAAATAATAAAATAATAATAGGAAGCACGAAAGATGGCAGGAGGCTATACCGTATAGGTCCCGCAAGCAGCGCAGGGATCTGGCACGGAAACCGAGGCACGCAGACTGATACGGACACGTAAATCGAAACATATACGTATATCGAGACGCACACGAGAATCGAGATGAACAGGAGATAACGTGCACGTAAATCGAGACGTGCACGTAGATCGAGGAAATCACGAATTTCGGGATGGCACACGATTTAATGTCACACGCAAATCAAGGCATGCACGTAAATCGAAACAGGGCACGATTTAATGAAGCACGCAAATCAATACGACATACAAGTCGACGTATGCACGCAAATCGATGCAGTGCAGAGTCCAAGGTGATACACAAACCAAGGCGGCACGTAAATCCGTACGTGCACGCAAACCGAGATGGCACAAAGTCCAATGTTGCATGCATATCAATGCTGCACGCAAATCGATACATGCACGCAAATCGATGCGATACGGAGATCAAAGTAGCACGGAATCGAGTCGACACGCAAACCGTTACGGGTACGCGAATCGGAGCGGCACGAAAACTGAGATGGGCACAAAGGCCGAGACACAAGAAACGAGACAACACGTAAACCAATAGGACACGGTGCCCGAGGTAGCACGGGGCTCGAGGCGTCCCGCTGCCCAAGGCAGCGCATGAATCGAGGGTGCACGAAAACCAAGAAGGTGCACGCAAACCGAAGCATACGCAAAACGAGGCACAAGCGGACCGAGCAGCGCACTGCTCGAGGCAGCACGTGCACCGAGGCACGTGGCCCGAAGAGCATGCAGTCCAAGGCTGGCTCGCTGCTCGAGCAGTGCGGGGCCCAAGGGCGTCCAGCCGCTCGAGGCGGTGCTGGCCCGGGCGCGGCAACGACACGACGGTGGTGCTGGCTGCCGGGGAGAAGAGGAAAGGAAGGGGCGGGGGAGATCGGGGCTCACCGGGGTCGGTCGAGCTCCGGCAGAGGGGACAGCAGCAGCAGCGGTGGTGGTGCTGGTGGCGACGGAGGAGGCCGATCGAGAGGGAGACGGCGACGGCGACGATGATGGTGGCGCTAGTCGCGGCGGAGGACGCCGGCTGTGGGGGAGACGGCGACGATGATGAGGGCGGTGGCGGAGGAGACGAAGGCGCCGACGGCGCTCTGGGGGCCGGAGTAGAAAGGAGGCAGTGGTGGTCGCGGAAGTGGTGACGGAGACGGTGGCTGGCGGTGGCGGCTCCGGGAAGAAGGAGCTCAGGGAGGAGGCGGCAAAGGCGGTGGCGGTGCTGGTGGGTGATAGTAGCGGCTGGGGCATGGCCGCGGCGGAGCTGGCCGAACGCAGGGGCGAGCGGAAGCTCGAGGGAGAGGGGAAAGAGAGTGCACGAGAGGGAGAGGGGCTGGGAAGAGAGAGAGTTGAGCAGGAGAGTGAGGGAGAGGAGAGCTAAGCGGGAGAGAGAGAGGGATGAGCTGTGAGGGGAGGGGGCGGCTGCTCCATGGAAAGGGAGAGAGAGAGGTGAGGGTTAGGTTAGGGGATTTAGATATTTTGGAGGGGTAGATTTAGGATCAAGAAAATAATAGTAGCAATAATAAAAATGAGAAAATTTCACCTCCAATAATTAATAATAAAATTTTAAGAATACCCAGTTTCAAAAATCCTCCAAATACGAAATACAGTCATATACCTATTTCTAAAATAGGGATATGACAATGTTCAACAACCGCATCGTCACTAACAGTACGGAATGTGGCTCACAACTAGGATATAAAGAAGTTTCAGCATCCTGAAATATATCATAGAACTCTTTCGCCTCGGGATTAGGATCCTCCGGATCAAAATTAGGCCCTGCCGCGTCGTACACCATATCTCGTGCAAGGTTCTGCACGTCTCCATAATCAATAGAGCATTCGTCGTCATCGACGACAAAATCCGCTACAGCATTATCATCAAAAGCATAAGTAGCAGCATTCGTAACCTGTCTTTCCGTATATAGTTCACCTTGCGATGACCACAGGCCGTAATCACGTACGAAACCCTTACGGGTAAAATGATCTCTTACACTCATCACTTCTTCGTAACGTCTATTGCGACAATTACGACATGGACACTTGATTTTGTTACCGTCCATAAACTGAGCTTTGCTCATGGCATACTTAAGAAACACTTCCACGCCTGCCTGAAAATCGTCACTCACACCAATTCTGCTCTCGTGTTGTCGTTTAATTTGTACATCCATGTACGATCAACGAAATAACGATCCATCACAGATTGGATGTAAAAATCTGTATAGTAAGACAAACTAAACAGAATTAGTATATAATCATGTAACTGGTGGATCCGCTGGTATTCTAGCTCGAGAAGAGAAAAATCTAAGTACAGGTGTTACTAATAGTTCGATACCGATAGTTCGATACCGATACCGATAGTTCGATACCGATACCGATAGTGCGATACCGATACTGATAGTCCGATACCGATAGTGCGATACCGATACCGATAGTACGATACCGATAGTTCGATACCGATATCGATAGTCCGATAGTCTGATAGTCCGCTAGCGATACCGATAGTTCGATACCGATACCGATAGTCCGATACTGATTCTACGATAGTCCACTAAGTCGAAATGATTCCTCTTAAGCATCGAGCATGTTATACACGGTTCAACTTGACGAGTCAGTAAATATTTTTGTGGTGTTGTATGCTTGCAGCAACAAATCAAGTTTTAGAGTCATTATAGGTCAATTAATCAAACTGAGTCAATCTATCTATTTCTAAATTGTAAGAGTCCACTTCTAGGATATGGGAGCTATATCCTAAATATCTAGGCTAAAATTAACTTGGTTAGGATACTAGAGTGTCCTTACTATCTAGCAAGCACTACCTTAGTCTAGTTACACTAGCATTACCTATATTTCCTACCATGCCTACACTCACACATTACACCCCAAGCCGTCCTGCATGCTAATAGGCATGGTAGGCCTGCCTTCATTCCTCACTCTCTAAAGCACACATACACATATGTATATCACAGTTAGAGGTATAGATATATACATTTATATAGAAGCACACAACTGATACACTCTAAGGGTCGGTTTTCCAGGAAAAACTTTACTTATTCAGTGACTTTGGTGAAGCGAACGTCCCAAGGATATTCTTAACAAAGAAGGCAGATGAAGAACTCGCACTGTCCTTGAAACAGTGAACATATACACCATGAACCCAAACTCCATATTCACATTTACTAATCCAAACACCACCAAACTAATGGATAACACCCAATATGGATAACACATTATTTAGCCAATACATAAACTCAGATGAATTTGAGAAGCAAAGCCCTCCGCCGCCCCCGACCAAAGCCCGCCGCCCAGCCCCCGCCGCCCCCGTCCCAAGCCCGCCGCCCAGCCACCGACGCCCCCGCCCCAAGCCCGCCGCCCCCCGCAGCCCCGCCACCCACAACCCCCTGCCCACCGCCGCCCCTCCGCCGCCCAGCCCCCGACGCCCCCGCCCCAAGCCCGCCGCCCCCGCTGCCCCTACGACACCGCGAAAGAGAGAGAGAGAGAGATCGAGAGAGATAGAGAGAGAGGGAATTACCTTCGGGAGAGAGAGAGAGGAGAGGACGTCGACGCCGATCACCGAAGCCGCGGGAGAGAGAGAGAGAGAGAGTGAATTTGGGGGGAATATGAAAAGTTTCTCCCGTCGTTTCAATTTAAGTCTGGAACGTATATTTAGCGACGGACTGGCGACGAATTTTTATCCGTCACCCGTTAGTCGCTCTTTTTGAT
This sequence comes from Iris pallida, assembly GCA_029216955.1. Lineage (NCBI taxonomy): Eukaryota > Viridiplantae > Streptophyta > Magnoliopsida > Asparagales > Iridaceae > Iris > Iris pallida. Next base: position 2,068,809 of record JANAVB010010997.1, read on the forward strand.
GCTTGCCGACGGAATATCCGTCGCTACGTAGTCGAATAATTGTCCCACCAATTCTCCCCACATTTCCCGCCAAATAATCGACTGCATAGCGACGGCTAAATATCCGTCGCTATATCTCCGACGTCCTAGCGACGGATGAGCGACCTTTTCTCCCCCTAAAAATAAAATAAAAAATGTAACGGCTTGTCGTCGGTACTCCGTCGGCTAGTTGCCACAAAGCCGTTCTAACGCCGACGGACAATATCCGTCGCTAATGTTCCGTCGCTAATTTACTGTATTTTGGTAGTGTTTGATTACCGGATGTTTCAGTTACATGATACGATGATATATTATTTTGATCATTTGTTAGATGATACCATATGAATGTTCTAGTTTATAACTATTTGAACTTTGTTGTGAGATGGAATGAAATTTTTTTTATATCATTGTTATTTTTCTACTATCTTACATGATATGATGTGATGTTTTTATTTGGTTACCAATTTTTTTTTTCCTGAGATGGAATGACGTTTATTGAATGTGCTAGTTTATATGATACTATATGAATGTTTTTTTTTTACTTTTTACATGATACAATGTGATATTTTATTTTATTTGGTTACTGAATTTTTTTTAATAATAAATAGTAAATTTGGCCAAAAAATATATTAAGAGTATATTTGTCAAAATAATACAAATAATAATTATTATTCGATTACATTACATGTTAAACCAAACACTTGAATGTAATTGGTATTACATTGCGTGGCTTAATTACATGTTCCAACCAAACATGGTAATGTAATTGTAATTACATTACATTACATTACATTACAAACACAATTACAATACAAACTCAATTCTATTACGATTACGATTACATTACAGTGAACCAAACGCAACCTAAATTGTCATTCAACCATAAGCACTTGTGTACGACACATGTTATCTTATGAACATTGAAAATTTTGAGTCATAGACTCGTGTGTGTTTTCTTTTTAGGCATCTTTTGGTTTGCAAAAAGGAAAGGAAAAGAAAATCTATTCTTGGATGAGCGGGAGGAACTCCCTATTTTCTTTCCTCTTGAGAATTAATTTTCTTTTCCGCTCATTTTTATTGGCATCCAAACCTAAGTTCCTGATTCCGCGAAGCATAGGATACTAAGGATATTATTCGCTAGAAAAGATGAGTATAACAAAAGACGTCTGGCGGGTCACTAGCAATGAATGCATGAAGAGAGAAAAGCACAAGAACAACCACCACCAATTCTCAAAAGAAGATGTGCATGCATTGTTTAGCATACAAGGTCTAGGTGCATATACTGGCTCTGGCTAACCATTCTACCGAAATGGTTCATTCTGTATCCTTTTTGCTTTTTTCCACAAAAAGTTCATGAAAGTAATCACTAATACCAAATAATCATCTCGCTATTTGGGTCACACTGTTTGTGCAATAGAACCATAGTTGTTTTTTATTGAAATCTGGTATCAAAAAGAGGCATACAAGACCATTGAGTAGCATATGAGCAAATGGAGAAATTATTCAGTAGGCCGGTGTCATAACGTGATAATCACGTAATCACTACAAGAAAAAGTATTTTTTATGGCAACACCTTACGGCAACATAAAATATTGCCATATAATATAGTCATAATATGGTAACATTAATATTACCTTAATACACAAGCTCATTTATGGCAACAAGGCCGAATGCCATATTTGATTGGATCGTTTATGGCAAAAATAATACATGCCATATTTGATTATATTATATTATGGCAAGTTGAATTGTTGCCATAATATATTACAATTAACCATGGCAATATATTACATTGCCATAAATTAATTATTTTATGGCAATAAAGGTTGCCACAAAATTAATAATGTATTTCTCCTTTGGGATCAACTTAAATATGGCAATATTTATTTGCTTACATATGGAAACTTACGTGAATTTTAATGGGAATAATTTTTTTTTTTTTTGGTGTGGACCGGCGGGAAACATCAATATTTCCCCTCCTTATTTATTTTGCAAAACCCCAATTCCTATTCTCTCTCAACCTAGATCTCTCTTCTCCTTCTTCGATCTAAGGTGTCTCTTCCCCTCCTTCAACCTGTTATTTCTTTATTTTATTTTTCTAGTTTGTTCCTTCGATTTGTGATATTTTAGGGACGAGAAGATTTTAGACATGAAAGAGAGCATCCAGCATAAGGCCTCTGCCGCCACCGACTCCGAGTGATAGGCGATCGAAAGGTATATCCATTAGAGATCGAACGATATTTTGTTAATTTTCTATTTTGCTTCAATTGTTTATGTGTTTCTGTGTTCTGATGATGGATAAGAAGAAGTTTAAGGTTAACAAATGTGTTTGATTAAATGTGTCTGTGCTTGGATTTCTTTCTTGCTCAAGTTTGTGTTTCTTTCTTGGAGCAAGGTTTTTGGATATTGGCTCCTTTCAATAATTTTGGTTTTCTATTTGGTCATACACACACATTGTTACACATCCATATAAAAATTTCACTTCGATTATGTCTAGAAAGAATTTGCTGTGTTCTCCAATAGGAATCGTGCAACAATATATAAAATCGCCATAACATAGCACTGGATCATAGAGCACCAGTTATTCCATTGTTGGTAGATTCCAACCATTATTCGAAATTAAATTTGAAGGAGACAACATAGAAAGATCTCATATATATATATATATATATATATATATATATATATATATATATATATATATATATATATATATATATAAGTAGAAATCAAGTGATAAATTAGCATAATTAGAAATACTAATAGCAAGAACGACTTTGGAATTTCCTCTATTTATTTACTAGGACCCTTCTTGAAATTGGTTGATAAAAATTGCTCTCTCCCTCATTAATGACTGAGATAAGGTCACTCATTGATGACCGTCTATGTAATGCCCTGCTCCGCACGGTGCATTACGCTGAAGCGTCGACTCAACGAGTCGCGTTGACGCAAAGGAAATGTATCGATGCAAAACGATACGAGAGTTAAGTTGTCCCGAGCAAAGCATCAAACTAAGTTGATGCGAAGAGTTGCCTTGCCCCGAAAGAATGCATCGAGTTGAATCGATGCGAAGCACCGTATTGCCCCGAAGGATGAGTGCGTTGAATCGGCTCGAAGATTCTAAGAAATCGAATCGACCAAGGCGCAAGTCCGAATCGATGCAAGTATTGATTTTAGTTGGTTTCGTGTGCAGGTTATACTTTGACGGGAAAATATTATAGGTCGATCTTTTACAATATTTAGTAAAGGGTCCGCGAAATCAAATCGTTGCCTCGCGACGGGCCGAGACTTGGGCACGCTAAGGCAAATCGGACGTATAACTCAATGAAGCACGAAGTGCCCGAATGGCTAAGTTAGGAGAGCGGCCGTGCAACAAAGTTATGAAATCGAGCCGCATCGGCTCGGCGAAACAACGAAGGCGTATCGACTAAAGGTGGGAGGATTGACTTCTTTTTACTCCTTCATTCGATAAGTCAAATATATCATTGTATGCTAAGTTAACCTATCGACGCCACGGGCGTGGCCGATCGGAGATAAAATTCTAGTGTGAGTCGAACATTAAGTTAGAACAATTGAAATGAAACGTGCATCAAATGCACGAGTCGCTATGGAACATTGGATATCGCAAAGGCGAGCACCTCGGTGCGCAAGCCGTAAGAACATGGGATAACTGTACTCGGCGAGTGGCTTAGTGCACGAACCATACCGTGCCTTTGCTGCACGAGTTAGACGGCTAGAATATTGAAAGACAATAGGCGAGCGCCCTAGCGCGCAAGCCCGAACATTGAATGCTAAGTTATAGAACATGGGAATATGGTCGAAACGTGCCTACGTGCACGGGATAATAAAAGATGGCTTCGTTGCGAGAGTATACAGTTGTGGCATGAATGTGGCGGAACTGTCGGATATGACATGGTGCCTCGAAAGGTGTTCGAGACCTTCGGGTCGTTCGGTTGACGAGCATTGAGTTGAGGCACGATGCCATTGAATCATTGAAACGAAGTATGAAATGTAAGAACACAGAAAGCTAACGAAAGAGATGCGAGATGATAAGTCTGAGTCTCGGACTCAAGACTATGTTTGGTTGTTTGAAGTTAATTGCTTGAATGATAAGGGCGTTGCATGGTCGAATGGAATGGGCTCGAGATTAATGTGATATCGCCCGCGCACGGGTGTTTCCCCCAAACGGTTAAATGCCGGAGCGCCCCGGAACCGCTTTGGCCTAGGAGGGAATCGAATAATCTTTGTAGGCGCACATCCTTAAACAAGATGGGAAAAGCCGCAAATGATGGTATGCAGCGGGAACGTTTCGGTTGTTGGGATGTGACCCAACCCGTGAAACGCCGGACAGCCCGACCAAATAGAGAGAAAAGAAGGAGAGAAAATAAAGGAACTCCTTTAGTCCATTCCGGCGCGGATACGCCAACGGCCCTCATATAGTTAAGGAACGATGGATTGAAAGTGTAGGCGCGTATGCGTCCCGCATAGAGATCATGCTTAGAGATGCACATATAATATGACAGGGAAGGATTACGGCGTATTCACCTTGAGTCGGAGCAAGGGCGAGTGCGTCGACTTGGTAAGAAGTCGTGCCACGAATCAAACACGAGATTGCTTGTTTGCTTGCCTATTCAATTCGATAACATGCTGCTATGATAACATGTTTTACGCTTTCGAAGATGCCATGAAATTGACCCTAAGGAGAACATAGCAAGATCATAAGTTAAGTTGCATGATTCAACGTAAATATTAAAATGTCGGTTTGGAAAGATGATCTTTGCTTCAGTACATGCGAGGACGAACGTACTGATCCCCCACCAGCTTCATGCAGGGTACAGGGAATGGATTGCTCGCGGCGAAGCGTTGCTTGAACGTGTTGAGGCTTGGAATGCCGAAGCGCATTGAAGCGTGCTATCGCATTGACGCTCGGACTACGCAGCTAGATTGATGCGGCCGAGATATAGAAGGCATGATGTATGGAACGGTAAAATCCTTTGTGGGCAAGAGAGAACCTGAGTGTTGTAGCCAATCTGGCATATATTGTTAGGCTATCGAAATCTATTGTAATCTCAGTTTCGGATATCAATAAAAAGAATTGTTTCGTATACTCTGTTTTCCTATCGTTGTTAATATCGAATCAAAAGATATCCCTTTGAGAACTTGTCATCTTGCCTTGCACGAGCGCAACTCCAGGCTCGTGCGGCATCACGCCCCCCTGCGAGGACGATGATTCGGGTGATTTCGGGTCGGGGCGTGACAAATTGGTATCAGAGCTCTAGGCTCAATTTCCTCTGGACGCTCGCTTCATTACAATTCTAAAAGTTGCCCACCACCACTTGATACCACTCTTGACTCTACTCGATGCCGCACTGGATGTTCCATACAATAAGTCTAATACAATCGTGTAATTTTGCCGCATGTGTTTTGGAAATTACATGATGTTTGCTAAGAAAGTCGCAAAGGGTATATTGCATTGAATGCAAACGAGCCGTAAAAATGTTAGTTGCTGCAAGCGCAACAAGTTGTGAAATACGATTTGAGATGTTGTCGCAATGTAACGTGTTGAATGAGAAATAAAATGATGCACGAAGTGCAACGAGTAATGGTGAATATGCGTTAAAATGAAAGTGAGAAGTGATAAGCCAATACCGAATGTGTTAAAACGGATTGTGCAATGACTTGGAAAGTCGAGAGTAATTCGTTGCACGAGGTACGGTAAATGTCGGAAATGATCGTTGCACGATGTGCAACGCGTATTGAAAGTAAAAATTATTGCACGTGGTACAACGCATATCAAATTAATCGTTGCACGAAGTACAAGGAAAATTGGAAATAAATCGTTGTACAAAGTGAAATGAAAGTATCGGAAATAAATCGTAGCACGATGTGCCACGCGTATCGAAAGTAAAATTTGTTGCACGGGGTGCAACGTATATCAAATAAATTGTTGTACGAGATGCAACGTAAGGAAAGAATTGAAATCGTAAATCGATAGAACGTATCATTCGGTTGCACACCAAACTTATGTTGGCAAACGAGAACATTGACCGAGTTACGTCGGATTTGATAGAATCAAAGTTACGATTGTGATCAATCATGATCACTGCGGAAATCGTGAGTCGGAAGAGATCGTTGGTTTACACTAAGTATAGCGCGAGGGAAATGGCTTGAATTCCGAGTGGTATATGCCATACCACGTAGGCGATGAATGACTCGATTTCGAGTGGTATATGGTATATTACTTGTGCGATGAATTGCATCGACGCGTTGTGAGAATTACGGAAGGTTTGTCCGCAACGGACGGGGGAGTACCGAGACTCGATTAGAAATTTGTATGACGGTATGTTGATGCAAGTGTTCTTCAAAAATCGGTTGGGACGATAAGGCGAGACTTGTATCAATGAACGATACGTCGGACGAAAGTTATAAGTTGGTCGGACGACCGAGACTAGTGAAACGATTATACCTTGACGCAATAATCGGATCGACGGGAAAGGAATACTCGAGCTTACAAATGAGTCGCACGACTTGCGATCTCGGTAGAAATGTTGGGCGAGACGAATCGAATCGCATGACTTGCGATTTCGATAGAAATGTTAGGTGATGTGAATTGTAATTGAATCGCACGATGTGCGACTTCGGTAAGAAAGTTGGTTGACATGAGAAATCGTGACTAAGAAATAGTTGGTTACGTTAAGGCGAAGACTCATTTGAGTACGACTGAAAAACACGCGAAACTTAGAGGGCGTGATCGTATGACTTGAGGGTTCGATGTTGGATAATCGGTAACTCGGTTACGCGATCAAAGTATAGCGGGATGCGATGAATCAGAAACTAAGTTGATGCGTATGGAAAAGTTCGTTACGAACTTGGATGTATGCGATGCGAGGTAAGTTGACGTTGAAACGGATTCAAAGTTGACCCTTACGTTATCGAAATTGATACGGCGTATCGAGATCGATATGTAAGGAAACGTAAGCGATGTGAGAATACAAAATAGAGTGTGCCTCGTGCTATGGAATTTTGTAAGTAACGATACGAGAATGAACGAACTTGGTTGATCGTAAATTTTGTGATTAATCAAGACGAGACTATAAATCATCGACGATTGCTCGATGCATATAGCATCTCGTGTGTCGACCCGCGAATAAGATAGACTCGAACTCGATACGAGTAGATGTTTCGTAAATTGCGAAATCATCGACGGTAGTGCATGACTTGACTCGGAGGGTAATTGCACATCAGTTGCGCCGATAGAAATAGTTTTGTCCAAAATTTGGATAGTCGCATAGAATCGTCGGAACGTGATTTGGCTCCGAAATAAGATATAGCATGGTTCGTAGTAAACTGTCCTTCGTTAATGATCCACAATTATCGAGCGTAGCTTCGGGGCAGCTGACCCTAGAAGACTTGACCGCCAAATCAAATTGAATGCTGCAGACCGTAAGATGACCCATGCGATATCGCATATAGGATTGCACTGATAACAAGTATAACACGGTGCATGTTGACGATAAGTCTAGGCGATTGAGAATTGTTGGAATGGTTTTCAATTGCGAATGATACAGTTAGATTTTTGGGTATTCATCGGATGAATGCTTGAATGGTTATGTTGGTCGACGATCGAACTTGAAATTCACCAACGAACTTGGTGATTCGGATAGGCGATTGCGAGAAACGTGCAATGCACGAGAGGGAACGATAAGGGAATGACTTACGAGTCATATCGTTAGATTCGGATTCACCTTGCAATTGAGCTTGCGTGAATCGAAATTATGTTTGATGTTGCAAGACGGATAAGTCAGAAATTTGGCTAGTAAATTTCTACTCGTTAGAAAATTGAATGTAAGACGCGTCGTAAAGACCTTCGTGCTAAGGCGATTATTGCCTTGAGCACCGTCGCCTTGATGTAAACTTTCGTGTCGGATAGATTGTGGCCTTTGTGCAATGTCAATTGAAAGTTGTGTCGAGAGAAGTTAAGTACGGGGACTATGTAAGTAACCTAGCGGGCGTCGCCCTGAATGTTGATGCATTTACAAGTCAACGAAGGAAATCGTAATCAAGATAAGTGTATATTCAGACCTTGAAAAATAGTTGGTCGGCAATTTCGAACGCAAGGCGTTGCTAAGGATCGTTGTGATTGGATGCATGACGGCTTGACGCGACGCATAGAGTTGGTAGTCCATATGAAACATACGAAATGAGAAAGGCAATTTTGAATCGCGTAGCGTTATGCAATGAAATTGCCAGAACAAGTACTATGGATAAGTCCGATCGAGAGTACGAGATGGCAAGCATAGGATTGAAATTTACCTGTCAGCTTTGTTCCAATTTGCTACCACTGGAATTGGTCGAAATACATATATCTTCGGGACGCCTTGAATATAGGTATGAAATCAAATCGAGTTGTATACGAAATTCAAATCGAGCTGCAGGGATGACTTTGAAATGTTAATGAAAAGCTTGCGAGATAGTGTGAAACTGAACAACATTGGTGGGACGAGATCGTGAAACGATCTATAAAACACTTAGTCGGAGTGTTGGTTTTGGTTCGAGGACGAACCTTGTTTTGAGTGGTATATTTTGTAATGCCCCGCTCCGCACGGTGCATTACGCTAAAGCGTTGACTCAACGAGTCGCGTTGACGCAAAGGAAATGTATCGATGCAAAACGATACGAGAGTTAAATTGTCCCGAGCAATGCATCAAACTAAGTTGATGCGAAGAGTTGCCTTGCCCCGAAAGAATGCATCGAGTTGAATCGATGTGAAGCACCGTATTGCCCCGAAGGATGAGTGCGTTGAATCGGCTCGAAGATTCTAAGAAATCGAATCGACCAAGGCGCAAGTCCGAATCGATGCAAGTATTGATTTTAGTTGGTTTCGTGTGCAGGTTATACTTTGACGGGAAAATATTAGAGGTCGATCTTTTACAATATTTAGTAAGGGGTCCGCGAAATCAAATCGTCGCCTTGCGACGGGCCGAGACTTGGGCACGCTAAGACAAATCGGACGTATAACTCAATGAAGCATGAAGTGCTCGAATGGCTAAGTTAGGAGAGCGGCCGTGCAACAAAGTTATGAAATCGAGCCGCATCGGCTCGGCGAAACGACGAAGGCGTATCGACTCAAGGTGGGAGGATTGACTTCTTCATTCGATAAGTCAAATATATTATTGTATGCTAAGTTAACCTATCGACGCCACGGGCGTGGCCGATCGGAGATAAAATCCTAGTGTGAGTCGAACACTAAGTTAGAACAATTGAAATGAAACGTGCATCAAATACACGAGTCGCTATGGAACATTGGATATCGCAAAGGCGAGTGCCTCGGTGCGCAAGCCGTAAGAACATGGGATAACTGTACTCGGCGGGTGGCTTAGTGCACGAACCATACCGTGCCTTTGCTGCACGAGTTAGACGGCTAGAACATTGAAAGACAATAGGCGAGCGCCCTAGCGCGCAAGCCCGAACATTGAATGCTAAGTTATAGAACATAGGAATATGGTTGAAACGTGCCTACGTGCACAGGATAATAATAGATGGCTTCGTTGCGAGAGAATACAGTTGTGGCACGAATGTGGCGGAACTGTCGGATATGACATGGTGCCTCGAAAGGTGTTCGAGACCTTCGGGTCATTCGGTTAACGAGCATTGAGTTGAGACACGATGCCATTGAATCATTGAAATGAAGTATGAAATGTAAGAACACAGAAAGTTAACGAAAGAGATGCGAGAGATAAGTCTGAGTCTCGGACTCAAGACTATGTTTGGTTGTTTGAAGTTAATTGCTTGAATGATAAGGGCGTTGCATGGTCGAATGGAATGGGCTCGAGATTAATGTGATATCGCCCATACACGGGTGTTTCTCCCAAACGGTTAAATGTCGGAGCGCCCCGGAACCGCTTTGGCCTAGGAGGGAATCGAATAATCTTTGTAGGCGCACATCCTTAAACAAGATGGGAAAAGCCGCAAATGATGGTATGCAGCGGGAACGTTTCGGTTGTTGGGATGTGACCCAACCCGTGAAACGCCGAACAGCCCGACCAAATAGAGAGAAAAGTAGGAGAGAAAAGAAAGGAACTCCTTTAGTCCATTCCGGCGCGGATACGCCAACGGCCCTCGTATAGTTAAGGAACGATGGATTGAAAGTGTAGGCGCGTATGCGTCCCGCATAGAGATCCTGCTTAGAGATGCACATATAACATGACAGGGAAGGATTACGACGAATTCACCTTGCGTCGGAGCAAGGGCGAGTGCGTCGACTTGGTAAGAAGTCGCGCCACGAATCAAACACGAGATTGCTTGTTTGCTTGCCTATTCAATTCGATAACATGCTGCTATGATAACATGCTTTACGCTTTCGAAGATGCCATGAAATTGACCCTAAGGAGAACATAGCAAGATCATAAGCTAAGTTGCATGATTCAACGTAAATATTAAAATGTCGGTTTGGAAAGATGATCTTTGCTTCAGTACATACGAGGACGAACGTACTGATCCCCCACCAGCTTCATGCAGGGTGCAGGGAATGGATTGCTCGCAGCAAAGCGTTGCTTGAACGTGTTAAGGCTTGGAATGCCGAAGCGCATTGAAGCGTGCTATCGTATTGACGCTCGGACTACGCAGCTGGATTGATGCGGCCGAGATATAGAAGGCATGATGTATGGAACGGTGAAATCCTTTGTGGGCAAAAGAGAACCTGAGTGTTGTAGCCAATCTAGCATATATTGTTAGGCTATCGAAAGCCATTGTAATCTCAGTTTCGGATATCAATAAAAAGAATTGTTTTGTATACTCTGTTTTTCTATCGTTGTTAATATCGAATCAAAAGATAACCATTTGAGAACTTGTCATCTTGCCTTGCACGAGTGCAACTCCAGGCTCGTGCGGCATCACGCCCCCCTGCGAGGACGATGATTCGGGTGATTCCGGGTCAGGGCGTGACAGTCTATGTCCTGGGCTACTAGCACCAAGACCCCTCCCGTTTAATTATTGCCCAGGCAGGGATTCAACCCCCCTCCTTCCCTTACTATGTCACCACTAGACCACCCCTTGGTGCTACAAATAGATCAAGACTTAAGTTATAAGTTGGGTACTCCACAGGATGAGGCTAATCAATTTTGGCTGAAACATCACAATTTCACACAGGACTTGAAATTTGGGCAAAAATTCAGGTAAATTTTGTTTTTTGTGTAAAATTTGAAGCTGAATTTTCAATTGCTTAACTATTAAATACACTCAAATAGATGACCAGTAAAGTAGTACTCGACATGAGTCAGCACTCCTAGTCTGAATACAAGGTCTGAACCTGTCAAGAGTGCTAATCCAAATTGTGAGCTGACTTCATAAATCAATATTTTAGAATCTGAAAATTCCAACCAACTAGTAATCAGACATCAACATTTAAAGAATCAATTTGAGTTCACTGTCCAGGAGCAATTAAGTCATGAAATGGGCGTGTGCCACGTAGCTCATATCATCGAAGGAATCTAGACTCCAATAATCATGCATCCGAAGTACACAATTACTATAAATTAACATAATAGACATCTTGCTACTTGATAATAGTATGGGATTAATGTCAGTACCAAGAGATGGCATAAATCATGAAGACTATGGATTAAATAAATAATCTACAAAGTTTTAGAGTCTTTGGGAAGTGAAAGAGAGTATAAACATTAAACGAAACATTAATTGCTAATTTACATTCTCAATTTCTCATTATTCTGCCAAAAGAAATTAGTGGTTCTGCAGCCCATAATCAGCATTGAAGAAAGTGCAAATTCTGCTGCATAAGACTGCAGAGTAGTGAAGAATTCTGCAGAGTGCAGTTCCAATTCTGCAGTACAGAATTCACTTCGGAATATACATGTCATTATCATTATCATTATCATTATGCACTACCAATTTAGACACCATATGCACTACCAATTTAAACAATTTAGAATGATCAGCCTTCTCACATATCATTATCATTTGCATATATAATTCTTAACATATCTTAATTTCTTCCTAAAGTTCAAATTTTGTATATGCTTCAAACCGGGATATACATCACTAGTTGAATGTGATAATCAGAAGGATGATGAGAACTCAAAAACAAGTTAGAACATCATTATCATTATCATTTCGCAAAGGCACCAGTTAGAACATCATTTGTGGATTGACCGGTCATAATTTGGTTCAGGAACACTGTGCCAATAATTTTTTTTTTGCATAAAAATGGTAGAAGAGACGATCTTCTTGACCGGTCATAGTTTGGGTCACCCCTAAGGCGAGTATCATAATTATCTTTACAACATCCTTGCTGTTTCGCAAAAATTTACCCTAAATGGCAACCTCTTTTAACTTACGATAGATACATCTATTGTTCTATTGGTCTTTGTTGCACATGTCTACATTGCATATACATAACTTCTCCTCTTTGTCATGTCACAATATATGCCTTTTTAGGATATGGCTTTGAATCAACAAGCAGAAGGAAATGTTACACCTAATGAAGAAACTGGGACAGGTATGTTTTTATACAATAGTACATTTAGGTTGCGTTTGGTTCATTGTAATGTAATCGTAATCGTAATAGAATTGGATTTGTAATGTAATTGAGTTTGTAATGTAATGGAATTACAATTACATTACTATGTTTGGTTGAAGCATGTAATCAAACCATGTAATGTAATGTCAATTGCATTCATATGTTTGGTTTACCATGTAATGTAATTAAGTTTCTAATTTAATATTTTTTTAAATACAACATAAAATTAAAAAAGTGGATCACTAAATTTTTTTAAAAATTTAAAAAGAAAAAAAACTAAAAACAAATAATAAATAAGGGGGAAATGGTTTGTTTTCTGCTAAAAAAAGACCAAAAATGAAAAAAAGACAAAAAATAAAAAATAAAAAAAATACAAAATACAAAAAATGACAAACGAACAAAACAGAAGGAAAAAAACCAAAAATGAAAAAGCGATAAAAAAGAAAAACGACAAAAAAAAAATGTGAAAGCCATAAAAAGTGACCAAAAATGATAAAAAAATGACTAAAAAACAAAAAAAATGACAAAAAACAACAATAAATGAAAGAAAAAAGACGAAAAACGACCCAAAACAAAAAAAGGACAAAAAATGAACAAAAACGATCAAAAACGACAAATAAAAGAAAAATAAATGACAAAAAAACGATAAAAAAGAGCAAAAAAAATAAAAAAGGATAAAAAGGAACAGAAATGACCAAAAAAAATCCAAAAAACGACAAAAAAGGGAACAAAAATGACAAAAACAACAAACAAAAATAAAAAACGAGCATAAACGACAAAAAAAAGTGAAAAAAGACCCCAAAAAAAGCAAAAAATGATTAAAAAAAGTGACAAAAACGTGCAAAATCGGCCAAAAACGATAGAAGACGATAAAAACGTAAAAAATGGTCAAAAACGTACAAGATCGACAAAAATAGATAAATAACATGCAGAAATGGCAAAAAATGTGCAAAATCGACAAAAACGATAAAAACGTAAAAAATTGACCAAAAACGATAAAAAAAATGTGCAAAAAGGCAAAAGACGTGCAAAAAATGTACAAAATCGACAAAAAAGAATTAAAAGTGCAAAAGCGACAAAAAATGGCCAAGAATGTGCAAAAAACGACCAAAAATCGAAAAAAAAGGCCCAAAACGAGCAAAAACGACAAATTAAACAAAAAAGAACAAAAATGACAAAAAACAAACACAAAATCGACAAAAAAGATTTAAAAAGTGCAAAAGCGACAAAAAATGGCCAAGAATGTGCAAAAATGACAAAAAAATCAAAAAAAGGCCCAAAACAAGCAAAAACGACAAAAAATAAACAAAAATGAACAAGAATGACAAAAAATAAACAAAAACGATAAAAATAAACCAAAAACGAACAAAAACGACAAAAAAGGATAAAAACAACCAAAAAAGGACAAAAACGACAAAAAACAAACAAAAACAATCAAAAACGAACAAAAATGACAAAAAACGAACAAAAACGACAAAAAAGGGACAAAAACAACAAAAAAAGGAAAAAAAAACGACAAAAAAAACAACGAAAAAACGAACAAAAATGACAAAAAAACGTACAAAAACAACAAAAAAACGGACAAAAATAAGAAAAAAGGGACAAAAACGACAAAAAAGGGACAAAACAACAAAAAAGGACAAAAACGACAAAAAACAAAAAATACAACCTAAAACGAACAAAAATGACAAAAATCGTACAAAAACGACAAAAAACGGACAAAAACAACAAAAAGGGGCAAAAACGACAAAAAGACAAAAACAACAAAAAACGAACAAAAATGACCGAAAACGAACAAAAACGACAAAAAATGACCAAAAACGAACAAAAACGACCAAAAACGACAAAAAACAAACATAAACAACAAAAAACGAACAAAAACGACCAAAAAACGAACAAAAACGAACAAAAACAACAAAAAGACCAAATTATAGTATACCAACCTTCCGCTTAAGTTGTAATGTAATTGCGATTACATAGGTTTTGTGATGTAATTGAGTTTAGAAAAAACTGATGTAATGTAATCAAACTTGTAATCGCGATTACATTACATCTAATTTTTTTTGTCCAACCAAACATCCGAGTTAGATTGACAACGTAATGCTAATTACATTACGTTGTCCAATCCTGCAAACCAAACGGGCCCTTAATATGATACTTTTGATTATAATGATTGAGAAACATTCAAATTCTTTGTAGTTGATGTTGTAACTCAAAAACGGGTTCGAGGAAAGTCGAAAGGTATAAGGCTAGCAAATGTACGACGTGCTATAGGAAACCGAAAGCTGCCAGTTAATATACCCATTGAAGCAGGAGTACCGGTAGGTGAAAATGCAGCAATGTTTGCATCTGAGTTAAGTTATGTTGTCAAGAATAATGCTCCACTAGGCAAGACTAATAGCACTCCACAAGGTGTGACTAAATGGAAGGACATAGATGATGAGGTCAAGGACAAAATATACAAATGTATGCAGGTATTTAATTCAAATGTATTAATTATATTTAACCATAGTATTCTTTTTTTCTTTTGTTATTGATACATATTTGTATTTGTAGTCAAAATTTGAATTTGATGATATTCTTGAGAGGAAGGCTTGTGTACTTAAATA
Source organism: Iris pallida (assembly GCA_029216955.1). Taxonomy (NCBI): domain Eukaryota; kingdom Viridiplantae; phylum Streptophyta; class Magnoliopsida; order Asparagales; family Iridaceae; genus Iris; species Iris pallida. Next base: position 2,083,971 of record JANAVB010010997.1, read on the forward strand.
AGCAAACAAGATGTACAGAGAATGGCGCCATTTACTATACCACGAACACTACCTAGAACATGAGACTGATGCAGATAGACTTCTACATGTCCCTGAAGGTGTAAGTACCGCAGATTGGGAAACACTAGTATCATATTTTGGAAGTGACAATTATAAGGTAAAAGTGTATAAAAAATTATATGTTAGTTTCATTTGTATATAGAATAAAAGGTGAATTCTTTTGTTAAAATAGAAAATCTCAGAGAAGAACAAAAAAAGTCGAGAACATAAAGGAGTTACACAAGTAACAGGGCACAAGTCATTTCAGTCCATTATATATGATGCAGTGAGTTCATTCATATGTCATAAATTATATATCATGTACATATTTTTATTTCGTGATACTAAGTTTTCTACTTCTATTGGCAGCGGAATCCAGAAACTGGAGAGAAGCCAGATGGACCAGAATTATGGCGGATGACTCATCAAAGACCTAATGGGACAGATCAAGAAATATTCATGAGATAATTGTCACTATCAATTTTCTATCTCATGTATAGTTTATTGTACACTAATACATTTAATTCCTAACATGTAGGATAAAATGGTCAATTTGCTTAGTCAACCACAGCCATCAGCTTCTGGAGAGAGCCTTGAGCATCTTGCTCCACACGAAGCTTTTAGGCGAGTTGTTGGTCAAAGGTCAGGCCATGCTAAAGGCTACGATTGTGGTTCGAAGGGGGCTACTACTGGAACAAAGAGAAGCTTTCAAGAGCGTGAGGAACAACTCACTAGAGAACGTGACGATCTTAAGCGTAGGGTAGCTAACATGGAAAATACATTTGATGCTCGGGTGCAGGCTGTTGTCCAGGAAATCATGAAAAAATTCTCTGGATCACCTATAGTTTCTGAGGAATCTACTTCGAATGTATGTTTAAAATTCTAAATTTTGTTAAAAAGTTTCATGAATTATATATAATATTTATTATTTTAAGTTTAGTTCATTATTTTTTCTAATTTTTATGCAGGTTAATTTATAAAAAGCTTTTTGGTGCTATGCAGACATAAAAGGTATTCTCTACTCTCGTACATTATTTAAGTGTTCGTGAAATAATATTTTGCAAAGTTAACTATACAAGCGGCATTGGACATTTACTGGTTGGTTCTTGCATTATATTATGGACACATTTTTTCTATTGCTTGTTTTTACCCATTTTTGGAAAATTCTTCATAATATTTACCAATACATCTGGCTTTCTTCCCTCCCTGTTGTATAACCCAACAATTTAAGGTTGTCGTATAATAGATTATTTCTAGTAGTGAATAGTGGTGAGGTCTTGTTCTCCGTCAATGATAATATAACACATCTTTGCTTCTTCTTTTTCTATTCTAATTTAGTTGTGTAAGTTGTCATTGCAAGAGAGCAATGTCTCACCTCTGTCACTTGGTGAGACGTGTCCACTGAATAATTTATAGAGCAAATGGGCATACTCTTTGGGGCCTGGGGTTGCTTAGGTCAGCTAGCTAACTAGCAAGAGCACATTCATTGATGGATAAGCAATTTGATTTCTGCGTACCAATGACTTGATAATTCTAATGTATACGACTCTGATTGTACTGACAATACTGCATTGAATCATTCATCGCATAGTACTACCCTACAGAACGAGAGAGGCGCCCTCGGTCACAAACCCACTCCGTGGCGACAGCGTCGGGAGGTAATAGCTGTTGACCCTCTTGTTTTGGCCTAACGGTCTGTCACGATCCGGTCCCAATTTCTTGGGTCGAATCGAATCATGCCCAGCCTGCACCGTTGTTGAGACGGCGGCAGTAAGCTGTTTCCACTTGCAGGTAATTTAACAACACAGTATAATTTGCCACAACTTAAATATTTCGAATAGTTTAAAACTTTTTACAACAAAATGAAAGATACATCTGAAATACATTGTTTTCCACAAACATCATGAATCATAAAAAAGAATAAGAAAATCTAGGCAACCAGCTCATCAGTCTCGAGATCTTCGTCCTCTAGTTGGGATCTCGAGAAAAATAGCGCAGAATAAAGCATCATCAGTGATACCTAAAATGTTGGATCTCCAGTCAGGAGGAAGCAAAGTACAATTCATGCTAATTTAACAATTGAAATAATAATAGAATTATGCACTTTTAAACAGTTTTGAAATCAACAATTTAAGCAGTTACAGTTTTAAAACAGTTACAGTTCTGTGATGTGAATAGACAATGAAATATGACCGGCTTGGGTTTGTTACAGTTCAGATACGGCTTATCCCCGTGTGTATGAGGGGTAAGCTAATAGTTACAGTAGTTACAGTAGTTTGGATGTGGTCATACTCATTACACTACTCCCCCAGTCCCCAAACAGTTACAGTAGTTACAGTCAATGCTCTCAAGGAGAGTTCCGTGTTGCATCGTGGTTTAAACTTGCAATAAAACGATTACTAAATAATTGTAAACTAACACAAAATGTACTTGCCTCAGGTTTGACTGGACTAGAAAGGTTGATACGTCGGGATGGAAGTTCAGACTCTTCCTCGAATCCTACATTCGATAAGCTGTCTCAGAAACCAAGAATCGCCAATGCTAACTAAGCTAGTTGCAAATCTCTAAACTGTTCCCTAGTCAATTTTAAATCTTTTAATTAGCTAACACAAGCAAAACGCGATTATTAGTGCGTTGTAATTATGAAACATCAATTTATATTTAATTCTGGGAAAAACTTGCATTTATCAATTTATTCGGAAAACTTGGTATTTATATTTATATATAAAAATACATTTTTCTTTTAAATGAGAAAAACGTGAACTTCTAAAATTGCTATAATTATTATTAATAATCCTAAATTATGCGTCCGCACCATAACCAGAAAATCCAAAATCTACAGTTACTAATTATTACAAATTTGCAGAAAAATAAATGGGCTTATGCCCTTACAGGCCAATGAATTAAAATAAGAAGAAAATTTGTTAGTCCTGTAATCTTCCTACAAATTAATTATAAATAAACTAATAATTTAAATTAAAATAATTATAATAGTGAGTCTCAGATATTGGTCCAATCGTCAACTAGGCTAATGCCTCAACGTCCGGACAAAGCCGGTTTCGTTTGCACTTAGCCGGGGCCCATTGACCGATACGGTCGTCGCCCAAAATCTAAATATTAAATAAAATTCTGAAATCCATTTTAAAATCATTTTTAAAATATTCTTGAATTTACGAAAAAATCCGACAGCATTTCCTCTATTTTTGGTCAACCCAAAAACTGGGAAATATGCCAAATAATTTTCCTGCAAATCCCAAACCAGGGAATCCCAAAATATATATATAAAATAATCCACAACCAATCCACAGATTAATTCAGAACGACCCGAAATAATTTCGGAAGTCCGAATCCAACCAAAAACATCACAGAACGCTACCGAAAAATCCGGAAAGCCCAAAATACATCGAAATCCCATTTCCGAAAAGTTCCGAAAAAATCAAATAATCAACAGAACCTTTCCGAAGGCTCCGAAAAATACGACGTCGCTAAAACCGAATTCCCAAGAGGGAACCGGGGACCATTCTCATCATAGACTGTATGAAAAATGGGACGGGACAGGGGTTATACCTTGGGTTGCTCGGCTAGAGCTCTCAGATGATTAATAAAGAAGAGAAAAGAAGATCCGAACAGCAATGTAAACCCGGGACAGCGTCCAAACTGGAACTTAGCTCCTGGCCGGGAACAGAAAGCCACAGAACAGCGGATCGGGGCTCGGAACAGCAGTGGACAGCGAGCAATGCTGTCGCGGGACCGCGGGAACAGCGGATCGGGGTCGGGATGGACCGAACAGCAGCACGGAAGACCGCAGGAAGGCGGTCGGTCGGCCAGAGGGGTTGGCCGGAGCTGCGTCGGGCGCGGGGAGGCCGGCTAGGGCGGCCGACGGTGCTGGAGAGCCGGGGCGCGGAGATGACGGCGGTCGGGGAGGGGCGCCACGCGGGGAGGTAGGGGCGCGGGCTTGCTGGAGGGTGTCGGCGCTCAGGGAGGCCATGGCGGGGCACGGGCCAGGGGGTCGCCGATGGCGTCGGGTCCGCGGTTGGTAGAGAGGGGTTTGGGTGTGGCTCTGGGAAAGTGAGCGGGAGAGTTTAGTTGTTTTGGAAGAAGAAGAGAGAGAGGGTTGGGGAACAAGAAGCTTTTGGGGGAAAAAGTTGGAAGGAGATGGGGGTTATTCTCTTCTGTTGTGGGAAATTGTGAGGGAGTTATAAGAGGTGAAGTGTTTGAGAGTTGTGGTTGGGAGATGAGGGTTTAAGTAGAGAGAGGAGAGCGGAGGTTACCGGGAGAGGAGCAGTCGTCGTTTGCTTGGGAGTCGAAGAGATCGCCATCTCCAGGTGGCTAACCGTTTTGGAAGGGAAAGGGTTGGTGTGCGTTAGAAAAGGAATAGGAAAAGAAAGGTTTCCTTTCTGAAACTATCAAATGGAAATGTAAGATTTAGAAAGAGATTAAAAAGAAAAAGTTTGTTTTTCTTTAAATAATTATTTTCTTAAACAATAGGATTAGAACTTCATATAAACTAATGAGCTTTAAGAATAAAATAGAATTTTGGTTTGATTTCCAAAATGGATCGAGATGAGTCCGGAACAGGTTCGGAACGGGTTAGGCCAAACTAAAATCCAGGAATATCATTTTCCTAAATAAATAATTTATACCAATAAATAGCTAATTAATAATTAACTGAAAAATTTTTAAGGGTTCTAGACGGGTTCGGGACTTTGGGAACAAGTTCTGGTCTGGGTCAGCCAAAACAAAAATCCATGTTTATTTTGAAATTAGAAATTTTCTTATTTAGCTATTAATACTAATTTGGCAAAATATTAATCTAACAAACACTAAATTTTTAATGATTTAGAAAAATAACAAAAATTGAATTTCTAGAATTAATTATCTAATTCAAGTTTATTCAAAATAATTAACTAAAAATTATGGGTTTCACAACCTTCCCTCCTTAAGAAATTTCGTCCTCGAAATTTAAAGGATATGGTTAGGAATCAAACAGGTATGGGTACTACGCCCGTATCTCAGGCCCAACAATAAGAATTTCCAAGGCAGTCGTGGATGAGACGGTTTAGGGACAAATTTCATTTATGATATCATCCATGTAGAAAAATACAAAAGCGAACCAAAGTACACGAGGTTGATCAGACCATCATGCACCGGTCCTGATTAGACAATATATTAGTGGGTGCACCCAATAAAATACTGTTATGATCAAGCTTGATAAAGAGATAGCTTGCAAAACTAGGCTAACTTAGCAGCATCAGTCAAGTTTAGAACGAAAAGATAAGAAATAGGAGTTTATGATGGCTCAAATTCTGATCTTCTTCTCACCTCTGACTACGTCTCTGGCACTGAAAGGTTGAGTCCAATCTTCAGCTCTGAATTATCCAATATGTGACTCGGATCCGGAATGTAGCGTCTGAGCTGTGATACATAGAAGACGTTGCACACTCTCAAGATTAGCTGGTAGAGCTAACCGGTACGCTACTTCCAATTCGTCTTAAAACTTCAAATGGCCTGATGTACCTGGCCTCAATTTCCAGCTCCGTCAAAACTGATTGTTCCTCTGGTAGGAGAGAACTTCACAGAAACGCTATCTCCTTCTTCAAACTTCACTGGTCGACGACTACTATAAACCCAATACTTCTGTCTGTCTTGGGCAATCCTGAGCTTGTCTCTAATTACCTTCACCTTCTTTGCTGCATTAGTCACCATCTCAGGTCCCAGCAATATTCTTTTTCCTACTTTGTCCATACAAATGAGGTATGGCAATGAAGTCCATAGAGTGCTTCAAATGGTGTTATACAAATTCCAACTTGGTAGCTGTTGTTGTAAGAGAACTCCACCAAATACAATTGGTCTTTCCAAGACCCTCCAAATTCCAAGACGCAAAATCTTAATATATCTTCAAGCGTCTGGGTTGACCTCTCTGATTGCTCGTCCCTCGGTACTCCATGAATCCGGTAGATGTGTCTCTCGTACAATGCTGCCAACTTCTTAGTGGATAAACCAACTTTGAAAGGAATAAAGTGAGCTGACTTAGTCAGTTGGTCCACAATAATCCAAATGGTGTTCTTCCCTTCTTGGAATCAAGACAGTCCCGACACAAAATCCATTGTCATGTGCTCCCATTTCCACTCCGGAATGTCAAACAGCTGCAATAGTCCTGCTGGTCTCTGCCTGCTAGCCTTCACTTGTTGACAAATTAAACATCTAGCAACATACCTGGCCACGTCTTTCTTCATTCCAAACCACCAAACAATGGTACGCATATCCCGATACATTTTGTTGGCTCCAGGATGTATGGAATACTGCGACTGGTGCGCTTCTTGCATCAGCTCGTTCCTCAGTTTGCCAGTTGGTACAAAAAGCCTCGTACCATTCTTCAGCGCTCCGTCACTGGCGATTGAGAATCCTTCAAGTGTTTCTGTCAGCACTTGATCTCTAAGTTTGCAAAGTGTCTCGTCTTGAAACTGCGTCTCCTTGATTTTATCTATCAGACTCGAGCTCACTTGCAACTTCATCAACAATGGATCAGCATCCAGCTCCTTCCTTCCAGGCAGTATAATCTCCAGTCCAAGCTTCTCGATGTCCTCTAGCAGGTGCCACTCCTTGGTCAAAATATCGCCATAGGGTATCGACTAAGTGCATCAGCGACCATATTAGCCTTACCCTGATGATATTGCAAGTCGATGTTGAAATCAACTCCAGCCATCTCTTGTCTAATTGCTCAGCTCCTTCTGAGTGAAGACATATTTCAGACTTTTGTGGTCCGTATATATTTCCACTCCCTTTCCATAAAGATAATGTTTTCATAGCTTCAAAGCAAAGATAACCGCATTAAGCTCCAGATCATGTGTGAGGTAGTTCTTCTCATGAGTCCGTAATTGCCTAGATATGTAAGCAATTATTTTCCCATGTTATTGAAGAACGCAACCCAGTCCTTTATCAGAGGCATCATTGTAGATTGAGAAACCACCGGTTCCTGCGGGTAGCGCTAGTATCGGTGCTGTCTCTTTTTCAGTTCCTCAAATGATGCCTGGCAAGCATTCCGTCCATATGAACTCTTCATTCTTCCTTGTGAGCTTCGTCATTGGCTCAGCGATCTTGGCGAAATCCTTCACAACTTCCGGTAGTAACCAGCCAAGTCCAAGAACTTCAGCAACTGAACTTGGGGTAGTCCACTTCTCAATAGTAGTTATCTTCTTATGATCTACCGAAATTCCTTCTCTTGTGACAACATGGCCAAAAATCCACTTTGTCTAAGAAAATTCATATTTAGATAGCTTTACCATAAAACTTCTTTTTCCTCAAAGTTCCCAGAACTTCCCTCAGGTGCTCTTCATGCTTTTCTTCAGTCTTTGAGTATATCAGAATGTCATCGATGAAGACAACGACAATTGATCTAGGTATTCATGGTAAACCTTGTTCATAAGGTTCATGAACACCGCAAGAGCATTCGTCAGTCCAAACGGCGTGACCAAGAATTCAAACTGCCCATACTTGGTGTTGAATGCCGTCTTGGGAAAATCTTCCTTCCTGACCCTGATCTGGTGGTAGCCAGATCTAAGATCAATCTTCGAAAACACCTTGGCTCCGCTCAATCGATCAAATAGGTCATCGATCCGGGGCAGAGGGTACTTGTTCTTGATGGTGATACTGTTCAACGCCCGGTAGTCGATGCACATCCGCACTGTTTCGTCCTTCTTGTGCACTAACAAGACAGATGCTCCCTAGGATGAAGTTCCATCTTGGATAAATCCTAGAGCCTTCATTGATCTGGTCCTTTATCTTCTTGGCCTCCTTCGGGTTGACTCTATAGCATCCCTTAGAAATAGGGGAGAGCCGGGGACTAGGTCAATAGTGAACTCTATGTCTAGATCTGGGGTAATCCGAAAAGACTATCAGGGAAAACATCTACCATAAAGGTGTAACTAAGAAGTTTATTCATGTGGAGAATTACAGCAAAACTCTCATGATTGATCTAAGGACATCCTGTTACATCTTCTTATAACAATAGATAATGCTATTCAGCAGTCCTAGGTACTATTCTTCATGGTTCTGGCTCTTGCATGAGCAGTCTCCAACTGCTTCATCTTCTATGAACCTCGAGTCTGCATCATGTCTTATTGTAGGAGGCAAGGTCTGCTGGTTAGGAAGAGTCCCTAGGTTGTGGCCTAACAGGTGTTGCTGGGATATGTGCTCTGGTTTGATAGAAAGATAAAGGGGCAGTCCTTTACCCGATGTTCAGCAGATCCACATGCCAAACATTTCCCCAATCTCTTGCGACAAATATTGGCTTGGTGACCAAGCCTTTTACAGTAGTCACAAACCAATAGCTTCTTACGATATGACTGCCGGATAGGGCTCAAATATCTTCTATATTCAGGGGTATCCCTCCTATGACGAGGTTCCGCTCCAACTTGGTTGGAGATAGCTAAGGCTACATCTTTGACATTCTTCATGTCTTCTCTCATGATATTCATCTGTTCCTGCTGGGCTTCATCTTCAGCTTTCTGGAACTCCATGATTTCTTGAAATATGGCAACCATTTGGGAGGTGTTTGCTGACACTGGTGGAGCAACAGGAATGGGTACTTCACCAAGGAAAAGCAACTCAGTTTGAGAAGAGATAGGATTCGCCAGTGTAGTGAAAACTCCACTGGATGCATCATGGGGACGGTTAATCAGCCGCGAGGGAATAAACCCTGGACTTGGTTGAGGAGGTGGGATGTGATCTGGAGATGACACCTCATCGCCAGCAGGATTGGTCTTATCCTTGGTTATATTCTGGAAGGTTTAGGGTACAAACATAAGCAAGGTAGCCTACCAGTCTATAATCAAACAAAAATATTTAATATATATATATATCGGTCCAATGTTGTGGCAATTTGATGTTCTAGTGTTCTAATTGTTTCTAAGTTGGTTCTCCTATGTTGTTGATTAGACCTGCATGGGCCACCACTAAAAACATGTCATGACCCGGTCCCAATTTCTTGGGTCGAATCGGATCATGCCCAGCCTGCACCGTTGTTGAGACGGCGGCAGTAAGCTGTTTCCACTTGCAGGTAATTCAACAACACAGTATAATTTGCCACAACTTCAATATTTCGAATAGTTTAAAACTTTTTACAACAAAATGAAAGATACATCTGAAATACACTGTTTTCCACAAACATCATGAATCATAAAAAGAATAAGAAAATCTAGGCAACCAGCTCATCAGTCTCGAGATCTTCGTCCTCTAGTTGGGATCTCGGGAAAAATACCGCGGAATAAAGCATCATCAGTGATACCTAAAATGTTGGGTCTCCAGTCAGAAGGGAGCAAAGTACAATTCATGCTAATTTAACAATTGAAATAATAATAGAATTATGCACTTTTAAACAGTTTTGAAATTAAAAATTTAAGCAGTTACAGTTTTAAAACAGTTACAGTTCTGTGATGTGAATAGGCAATAAAATATGACCGGCTTGGGTTTGTTACAGTTCAGATACGGCTTATCCCCGTGTGTATGAGGGGTAAGCTAATAGCTACAGTAGTTACAGTAGTTTGGATGTGGTCATACTCATTACACTACTCTTCCAGTCCCCAAACAGTTACAGTAGTTACAGTCAATGCTTTCAAGGAGAGTTTCGTGTTGCATCGTGGTTTAAACTTGCAATAAAACGATTACTAAATAATTGTAAACTAACGCAAAATGTACTTGCCTCAGGTTTGACTTGACTAGAAAGGTTGATACGTCGGTATGGAAGTTCAGACTCTTCCTCGAAATCCTACATTCGATAAGCTGTCTCAGAAACCAAGAATCGCCAATGCTAACTAAGCTAGTTGCAAATCTCTAAACTGTTCCCTAGTCAATTTTAAATCTTTTAATTAGCTAACACAAGCAAAACGCGATTATTAGTGCGTTGTAATTATGAAACATCAATTTATATTTAATTCTGGGAAAAACTTGCATTTATCAATTTATTCGAAAAACTTGGTATTTATATTTATATATAAAAATACATTTTTCTTTTAAATGAGAAAAACGTGAACTTCTAAAATTGCTATAATTATTATTAATAATCCTAAATTATGCGTCCGCACCATAACCAAAAAATCTAAAATCTACAGTTACTAATTATTACAAATTTGCAGAAAAATAAATGGGCTTATGCCCTTACAGGCCAATGAATTAAAATAAGAAAAAAACTTGTTAGTCCTGTAATCTTCCTACAAATTAATTATAAATAAACTAATAATTTAAATTAAAATAATTATAATAGTGAGTCTCAGATATTGGTCCAATCGTCAACTAGGCTAATGCCTCAATGTCCGGGCAAAGCCGATTTCGTTTACACTTAGTCGGGGCCCATTGACCGATACGGTCGTCGCCCAAAATCTAAATATTAAATAAAATTCCGAAATCCATTTTAAAATCATTTTTAAAATATTCTTGAATTTACGGAAAAATTCGACAGCATTTCCTCTATTTTTTGTCAACCCAAAAACTGGGAAATATGCCAAGTAATTTTCCTGGAAATCCCAAACCAGGGAATCCCAAAATATATATATATAATAATCCACAACCAATCCACAGATTAATTCGGAACGACCCGAAATAATTTCGGAAGTCCGAATCCAACCAAAAACATCACAGAACGCTACCGAAAAATCCGGAAAGCCCAAAATACATCGAAATCCCATTTCCGAAAAGTTTCGAAAAATTCAAACAATCAACAGAACCTTTCCGAAGGCTCCGAAAAATACGACGTCGCTAAAACCGAATTCCCAAGAGGGAACCGGGGACCATTCTCATCATAGACTGTATGAAAAATGGGACGGAACAGGGGTTATACCTCGGGTTGCTCAGCTAGAGCTCTCAGATAATTAATAAAGAAGATAAAAGAAGATTCGAACAGCAATGTAAACCTGGGACAGCGTCCAAACTGGAACTTAGCTCCTGGCCGGGAACGGAAAGCCACAGAACAGCGGATCGGGGCTCGGAACAGCAGTGGACAGCGAGCAATGCTGTCGCGGGACCGCGGGAACAGCGGATCGGGGTCGGGATGGACCGAACAGCAGCACGGAAGACCGCGGGAAGGCGGTCGGTCGGCCAGAGGGGTTGGCCGGAGCTGCGTCGGGCACGGGGAGGCCGGCTAGGGAGGCCGACGGTGCTAGAGAGCCGGGGCGCGGAGATGCCGGCGGTCGGGGAGGGGCGCCACGCGGGGAGCTAGGGGCGCGGGCTTGCTGGAGGGTGTCGGCGCTCAGGGAGGCCACGGCGGGGCGCGGGCCAGGGGGTCGCCGATGGCGTCGGGTCCGCGGTTGGTAGAGAGGGGTTTGGGTGTGGCTCTGGAAAAGTGAGCGGGAGAGTTTAGTTGTTCTGGAAGAAGAAGAGAGAGAGGGTTGGGGAACAAGAAGCTTGTGGGGGAAAAAGTTGGAAGGAGATGGGGGTTATTCTCTTCTGTTGTGGGAAATTGTGAGGGAGTTATAAGGGGGTGAAGTGTTTGAGAGTTGTGGTTGGGAGATGAGGGTTTAAGTATAGAGAGGAGATCGAGGGTTACCGGGAGAGGAGCAGTCGTCGTTTGCTTGGGAGTCGAAGAGATCGCCATCTCCAGGTGGCTAAGCATTTTGGAAGGGAAAGGGTTGGTGTGCGTTAGAAAAGGAATAGGAAAAGAAAGGTTTCCTTTCTGAAACTATCAAATGGAAATGTGAGATTTAGAAAGAGATTAAAAAGAAAAAGTTTGTTTTTCTTTAAATAATTATTTTCTTAAACAATAGGATTAGAACTTCATATAAACTAATGAGCTTTAAGAATAAAATGGAATTTTGGTTTGATTTCCAAAATGGATCGAGATGAGTCCGGAACAGGTTCGGAACGGGTCAGGCCAAACTAAAATCCAGGAATATCATTTTCCTAAATAAATAATTTATACCAATAAATAGCTAATTAATAATTAACTGAAATTTTTTAAGGGTTCTAGACGGGTTCGGGACTTTGGGAACAAGTTCTGGTCTGGGTCAGCCAAAACAAAAATCCATGTTTATTTTGAAATTAGAAATTTTCTTATTTAGCTATTAATACTAATTGGCAAAATATTAATCTAACAAACACTAAATTTTTAATGATTTAGAAAAATAACAAAAATTGAATTTCTAGAATTAATTATCTAATTCAAGTTTATTCAAAATAATTAACTAAAAATTATGGGTTTCACACGGTCTATGTCACGCTTACCCCTAAGGGGAAAGGTATAGTCCTAGGCCAGTATTTGCTCCTACCATCCAAAATGAGAGGTCAATCTTGGATCTTAAATCTTTCAATCTAATATGCAGGAAGAACCAAGGGCGGATCCAAGCTTGACTTGGGGTGGGCGCCAGCCCACCCCCCAAAATTTTTTTTACTTTTTTTCATATAATTTTTTTATATGAATTAGTCAACTTTCAGTCCACCCAAATTTTTGGTAGTCCACTCCAACTATAGTTGCTGGATCCGCCCGTGATAAGAACGCTTCCGGGAAACAACATTATACCAAAAAGATATAGAGTAGGTCATTAGAGGATTATGAAATATGAACTGTTATAATCATGATATCAGCTACATGCACCAACCAACATCCAGAGAAAGTTCATGTGTTGTTCACCATATATGTAAAAAATCACCCCACTATAGCATGAAGTTACACTCCTTGTAGTGCTGCGCTACCGTGCTTCCTATAAAGCACTCCAGGCATTCACTCTGCCTGAGAACTCATTAAGGCATTTAAGCCAACATTTTCACAGGATCCATTTTCCGCAGAAAACAATAGTAGACAACAGTGGTTGTAGGTCCGTAACCTCTCCATGCCACAGAGGACAAGTACCCACTGTTCTGATATTCTTCCGGTTAATAGTCCTCAATTGAAGCAAAAGCTAGATGCCTAGTAGATTTTTCTTTGAACTAATAGCATAAAACTTTATGGTAGGAATGTAATAACATAATATCAGAATGCCTTCAAGTCTATTTTACAAGCTGTGTCAGCGACCAGCTGGCACTTGAGGCCCTTGGTGAATGGATTCGCCATGTTCTCTTGACTCCGAACATCAATCACTACAATAACACCCCTTTTTATGAGATCGTGTGTACTACCATGTGCTTCAACCGCACAGTCCTTTTCTTTCCGTTGAAGAGGTCATTTTATGCCACCGCCGCAGTCGCCTAGTTGTCGCAGTATATCAGTATCGTCGGTATTTGCACCCCAACCACCGAAAGATCATACATGAGCTCTAGAAGCCATTCTGCTTCCTCCGCTGCGATATCAAGTGCAAAGAACTCAGATTTCATGGATGACCGTGAGAGTATAGTCTGCTTCTTCGATTTCCACGATATAGCAGCTCCGCCCATTGTAAAAATGTATCCACCTATGGACCTCTCGCTCTCCACTTCTTAGCACCAGCTGGCATCACTGAAGCCTTCCACTAACGGCGGATCTCCACTGTAGTGCAGTGCATATGTCTGAGTCTTCTTGAGATATCTAATAACCCATTTCACAGCTTTCCAGTGCTCAATCCCTGGATTGCTCGTGAAACGACTCAGCATTTCTACGGCGAAAGCTATGTCAGGCCTTGTGGCAGTAGTAGCATACATCAAACTTCCGATTATGCTTGCATACTCCAGCTGCCTGACGCTTTCCCCTGAATTAGGCTTCAGCTTCATATCACACCTGTACGGCGTATCGATCCCTGGAAGATCCTGATACCCGTAACGAGTTATCATCTTCTCAACATAATGAGACTGTGACAGCGCTAGTCCAGTGTCTGTCCGGATGATCTTGATCCCTAAGATCACGTCAGCTTCTCCCAAGTCCTTCATACTAAACTTGCTCGAGATGAATATCTTTTTCTCCATGACACAGCCCATATCTGTACCTAGGATCAGCATGTCGTCCATATACAGACAAACGATCACACCTCTTCCATCAGCGAACTTCGTGTAAATACACTTGTCCGTCTCGCTGACCATGTAGCCATTTGACCTTATAACCTTGTCAAATTTCTCATGCCACATCTTGGAAGCCTGTTTAAGACCGTACAAGGATTTTACCAACTTGCAGACTTTGTCTTCAAACCTTTTACGACAAATCCCTCTGGCTGTTGCATGTAAATCTCTTCGGCCAGCTCGCCATTTAGGAAAGCCGTTTTCACATCCATCTGATGTATCACCATCTTATGTATTGCTGCGAGAGCAATCAATATTCTGATGGTGGTCATCCAGACTACTAGAGCATACGTGTCAAAGTAGTCAATTCTCTGCTTTTGAGAAAATCCCTTGGCTACCAACCTAGCTTTGAACTTGTCAATAGTTCCATCTGCTTTCATCTTTTTCTTGAAGATCCATTTGCATCTGATGGGTTCGCTCTTTCAAGAAGATCAACCAACATCCAAGTGTTATTTGAGATGATAGAATTAATTTCATTGTCAATCGCCTCTTTCCAGAAAATTGCGTCTCTGGTCTTCATCGCCTCATCATAGGTAAGCGGATTTGCTTCCACATGATTGGTAACAAATTTCCGAAGTCCTTTGGCCTCCTCACACGCTTCGCTGACGGCTCATCGAATTCTGGTTCAACCGTTGTTTCAACAACAACATCTTCTTGGACTACTTCTTTATTGAAAGCTTCAGTTTCTTGCGCACCCTCATTGTTCTCCGGTATATCCGTAAGAACAATATTCTTGTGCCTTGCAAATTGGTCTTCACAATATTCTGCGTTGCGAGATTCAATGATATGATTTGACTCAATATCAAAAAATCTCCGAACATCACTCTTCTCGGCATACCCCAAGAAGATCGTCTTCGTAGTCCTTGTTCCTAGCTTCTGAATCTTCAAATCTGAAAGCTTCACATATGCCAGACTCCCCTACACTCGAATAACATTCAAGTTGGGTCTGACCTTGAACCAGAGTTCATTAGGAGTAACATCGGAAGTTGCATACGGTACTCTATACAGAATGAGAGTAACAGTAAGCACTGTTTCGCCCCAAAAATAATTTAGAAGATTCGCAGTCAACAGCATTGAGTTCATCATCTCTGTTAACGTTCTGTTCTTCCTTTCTGTAATACCATTTGATTGAGGGAAGTACGGAGCAGTCGTCTCATTAATAATTCCATGTTCTCTGTAGAACGATGCGAATTCATGAGACCTATACTCTACATCTCGATCACTTCTGAGTAGTTGTAGATCGGTTTAATGTTCAGCTTCAGTCCTGAAGTCTCTGAACTACTCGAATGTTGCATCCTTCTACTTGAGAAGTCATGAGAGCTTGCACTTCGAAAAACACTTCGAACCGGCCTCTGTGAAAAATTGATAAAAGTCACAGTTATCTGAGTGTACTAACTCCAGATGATCAGTACTTTAGTTCTATCGTCTGAGCAGCTTCCTAACAGTCTTGTATCTACACAGACCTTAAATTCCTCCACCTCTTTACCCTCATATTCTGAAGATAAGGTCCCGGTAGGATAGCTTGAGTCTGCTTCTGTCATAAAACAACTCTCAGTCCATTCAATGAAGTAACTTCATCGCCATCAGCGGAAGTTCGAACATCCCTTCAACATCGAACATCTTTTCGAAGCATGTTCTTCGCCAAGAAATACCTTCTGGCTAGTACGAATGTTCATCTTTCAAGTCTGTATCAGATAACATACTTTCTGAGATCGGATCTTCGAAAATCTCTGGTACGTATAACATGTATTTCAGTGTCCTTGTTGGTGGTTCATAACCACTGTCTCGATATTCAGATATTTTGCTAGGTACATGTTCGCCATCGAGACCTTCGTTATAACACGACTCGTCCTTGGTGAACAGCTCCTTCGAGAGCACACGTGGTCAGATGCACTAGTGTCATACCACTAGTCAGCTACCACGCTAGGTAACTCAACCTGTGCAACAATAGCAACCAAGTTAAGTAATCAAAATAATCAAGTTTAGCCATACCTGCTATTTTGGTTTGGGTTTGGATTTGTATTCACTCTTATAGTGGCCCTTCTTGCCACAGTTGAAGCAAGTCACGTGGGACTTGGACTCCTGTTGCTTGAACGAAGGACCCTTCACTTTCAGATTAGTGGAGTCCTTCTTCTTGTGTTGAGAAGCCACCTGCTTCCCCTTGAACTCTCTTGTAGATCTGCACCAAGTTGGCCTTACACAGTTGTTTGGACAGAGAGTTCATCTTCTGTTGAGATCACATTTCGTCCTCAACGTGGATCTCTTGTAGAAGATCTTCCAAGCTAATGTTCAGCTTCTTCCGATGCATTCTAGCATAAAAGTTGTTCCAACCAGCAGGAAGTTTCGAGACTATCCCTCCAACGACAAACTTGTCGATGAGGGGTATCTTCGCATCATCCAACTTCTGGCACAACTTCAGAAATTCCTTCACTTGATGTAGCATCTCCATCTCGTCTTCGAAGAGCCACTTGTGGTACTTCTCGACGATGAAGATTTTGGACCTGTTCTCATCATCTTCATATAACTTACCCAAAGAATCTCATATCTCTTTGGCCTTCACCTTCTTGGAATATGATCACTCTGCCAGAGAGTCTTCCATAGAGTTTAAGATAAACAACTTGCAAAGATTGTTATCTCTCCTCCACTTGATTGCAGAGCAGTGGCCTCAGCGACCCTTCGAGCATTTTTACCTTCTGGACTTTAAAGGCTCAGGATCTGTCAACACGAAGTCAACACTCACGAGTTGAAGATTAAGGCTGACCTTTCTCTTCCAGACGTAGTAATGCTCCCCGTCAAACTTCTCAAGTTTGTTAAAACTTGTGTCGAGAAGGTTTGTACGATTGTTTTCCATCGAATATAGATCTTGCTTTGAGATTGTTAGTCTCGAGGCGTAATTTTCGATGGAAAACAGAGAATCGAAACAGTTGTCAAAATAGCAACAACGTTTCGTAGCAACACTTCAAAGAAGGTGCACTACAGAGATCCTTGGAGGATTCTGGGTAACGAAAATCTAAAGAGATTTCGTTACAATAACAAACGAATGTAGAAATTCTTTTAGGAAGGTACAAATTGAGTTGCTAGCAACAGCGACGAAAGCCCACAAAAGGTTTCTGATTAGATCAGAGAAGAAGAGAAGGAAAGAAGAAAGAGAAAGGCAGCTTTGCTGGGGTGATCAGATCACCGTTGCTCAAATCAAGATTCGCCTATATACGATCCGCTTCCAGGAACCAGCAAGTTCTAATGAGATTCTGGAACGCTCGTCAGTCAATATTTGAGACTTGAACATGCTTTCTGAACTTTACGGACTCCTTTAACTCTCTTCTTGGTGCATTTTTCAAAGGAAGCCAATGGGCTCTATATATATAGTGGAGTGAGACTTTACCTCTTCTCCTATCCGATGTGGGACTAAAATACCAATACTTAAAAATAGAGTTTGATATTTTAGATCATCTCACAATCAGCATAGAAGTGTGTCAGTCCATGTCTACCCCCCAAACACTCTCGTGCATGGACGAGACATCCTGGAGTCCGTGTCCGAGTCCGCACAACAAAAATTAACTTACATTTTTGTTGGAATTAATCATTTTTTTCTTCTAGAAAAATACTCCCACATGACACACACTTGTGCCCCACCACACCTCATGTGTATACCTCAACACAAGCAATACATTATATTGAGATACTCACCATTTAGTGTAGTCGATGTGGGACCTATCTTTCCTAGTCCAAAGGCAAAAATACCAATAAGAATAACTCCATATTTTGGCCACTACTGACTGATCATTCTATTAATCACAATAGTTTCAACTATTAGTATAGTTGGTCATAGTTGTAGGTGATATCAAACAGAGCACAGAACCACCATTTTAGATGGAGAAGTGATATCACAACAAAGAGATGTAGTGGGTCATCACAGCTAAACAAAACACTAAACTCATATTATTTGTGTCATGTAGGGATGACTGCAAACATTAGGTAGGTTACCACCAACTTTCTCAATTCCGCCAATGCATAACAATGGCTTATATGATGGAGGCCTAACGGTACTTGTTACTTCCACTGCAAGTACTTCTCCTTTCCATTTCATCTTCCTTTTTTTTTCTGTTGCCCACAACTAAAACAATAGCCAGGGGAGGGTGATTGCTGCTTCCAGTGGCTTGCACATGTTAGAAAATATCAACATAATTAAATCGCGTGTTGTTTGTTAGTTATTTTGTTTGCCTTTATGCTGCATGCATGCAGTGGCTTGCACATGTTTGTTTGTTAATTGTGTCTCTCGGCTTCAAAACAACTTAAAGAATAAGCTATCTAAATCGTATGCATATTTTCAATTAAATAAAAAATAATTTTAAAGAAATAATTTTAAAACTAACTTTTGTTGTGATTAATTAGTTTAAATGAGACGTCACAGTTCAAAAATAAGGAGAAGAAAAATTCTAACTGACAGCTTAACTATCCGATATTATCTAACTACCTATAATAATAATATATTTGTAACAAATTATATATATATATATATATATATATATATATATATATATATATATATATATATATATATATATATATATATATATGAGCGGATCAAAAATTTTCTTAGAAAACTTCCTAAAAATTTTCTCACTCTTATCCGTAATTTAATATTAATGTTGATATTAATGTTAATATTAATATTAATGTTAATATTTATTTTTATTTTTATTTTTATTTTTATATTAATGTTAATGTTAATGTTAATGTTAATATTAATGTTAATGTTAATGTTAAATTTAATGTTAATTTTAGTATTTAATGTTAATATTAACACTAATATTAATATTAAATTACGGCTGAGAGTGAGGGAGTTTTTTAGGGAGTTTTCTAAGGAGGACTTTTGATCCGCTTCCTATATATATATATATATATATATATATATATATATATATATATATATATATATATGCAAATGACCTCTAGTCTAGTAGTTAAGAGAGATGCATGCGGTCAAAGTGGTCAGGAGTTCGAGCCCCATAATTTGTAATATTAATGTTAATATTAATGTTAATGTTAATATTAATTTTTTTTATTTTTTTATATTAATGTTAATGTTAATGTTAATGTTAATGTTAATGTTAATATTAATGTTAATGTTAAGTTTAATGTTAATTTTAGTATTTAATGTTAATATTAACATTAATATTAACATTAACATTAATATTAACATTAAATTACTGATTAAAGTGAGGGGGGGTTTTAAAAAATTTTCTAAGGAAGACTTTTGATCCGCTTCTATATATATATATATATATATATATATATATATATATATATATTGCAAATGACCTCTAGCCTAGTGGTTAAGAGAGATGCATGCGGTCCGAGTGGTCAGGAGAACGATTTCCGCTGGGAGCGTTCGCCACAATTACCTTCTTTCAAATATATATATATATATATATATATATATAATTTTTTAATAATATTACATAGATTATTTTACGTCCAACACAAATAATTTACTAGTGAATATAATGTGTCGTCAAAATCATCTCAGACTTGTGTAACTCCGCGTTCTCCTTCCAATTTACCTCAAAAGAACTTCTGTCCTTCCAATCTCCTCAATTGCTAATTATATTTCTACTCACCCCCTCCCCACCCCCCCACCCCCCAACACACCCCCCCCCCCCCCCCCCCCCCCCACTCCCACAAATTTATTTTAATTAGTCTTACATAATCTTCGGATAAAGTGCAAAAAAATCCTCCTTATATTTGTGTTTTTTGCATTTGAAGACCTTTTTTTTAAAAAAAAAAAATTCACATTTTAATTTTTGCTCAGTTTGCATCCCTGCTGTTAACAGTCAATAAAATACGTCTAAAAATACGATTTTATCCCTCCCCCGACTCTCTCTCCCCTCTCTCTCCGGTGGTGGGGGCTTGTCAAGCGGGGCCGAGGAGGAGGGGGCGGGTCGAGCTAGGGGTGAGAATTCGGTTCAAACCGAACCGAAAACCGAATTGAATCGAAAACCGAATAAGCAAAATCAAAACCGAACCGAATTGGCCCATAACCGAATCAAACTGAACCGAATTAAATCGGTTCGATTTTCGGTTTATTCAATTTTTTGATTTTTTTTTTTTTTGCACTTTTTTGGTAATATATATAGTTCTTAAATATACCTAAATTTATTTAGTGTATATATATATATATATATATATATATATATATATATATATATATATATATATCAACTAAATTTTTTTATTCGGTTTTCGATTTTGGACCAAAACTGAAATCCAAAACCGAAAACGAATGAAAAAATTTAGTATTTTCAAAACCGAAACAGAACCGATTTTTTTTAAAAACCGAACCGAATCTTTTATTCGGTTCGGTTCAATTCGATTTTCGGTCCAAAATCAAATAATGCTCACCCCTAGGTCGAGCATAGTCGGCCAGTAGAGGGAGGAGGAGGGGGGGGGGGGGTGGGCAGGTCGAGGGGACCGACCAGCGGAGGGAGGGTCGAGGGGGGCCGAATAAGAAAAAATCGAACCGAACTGAATAAGAGATTCCGTTCGGTTTAAAAAAGATTCGGTTCGATTTCAGTTTTGAAAATACTATATTTTCTTATTCGGTTTTGGGTTTCAATTTTGATCCAAAACCGAAAACCGAATAAGAAAATTTAGTTTATATATATATATATATATATATATATATATATATATATATATATATATATACTATATATATCAACAAAAATGTGCAAATAAACCAAGTAATTGAATAAACCGAATAAATCAAAAATCGAACCGATTTAATTCTGTTCGATTTGAATAGGTTATGTGCTAATTCGGTTCGGTTTTGCTTATTCGGTTTTCGGTTCAATTCGATTTTCGGTTCGATTTGAACCGAATTAACCGAATGCTCACCCCTAGCTCGACCCGCCCCCTCATCCCTCCGCTGGCCGGCCACCCTCCCCTCTCTTCTGGTCGGCTCCGCTTGACAAGTCTCCACCACCAGAGAGAGTGGGTGGAGGGGTAAAATCGTACTTTTAGACGTATTTTAACGGCTGTTAACGGCATGGGTAAACTGAGAAAAAATAAAAATGAGTTTTGTCTTAAACATGGGATCTTCAAATGTAAAAACGCAAATCTAAGATGGATTTGTTTGCACTTTATTCGAAGATTGGGGTTAACACTAATCAAATGTAAACATGTGTCGTCAAAATCATCTCAGACTTGTGTAACTCCGCGTTCTCCTTCAAATTTACCTCAAAAGAACTTTTGTCCTTCCGATCCCAATTCCGTCCTAGTTTCATGATAATAAGTAGCAATTGGAGTTTCATGATAATAAATAGTAATTGGACACAACCAGTTACTGTATATATATATTCTGTGAGCTAAGTGCTAACATTTGCTCTCTTATTTAGTGCACTTTAAATGTGAGCGAAGTAACTAAACAAAAAAGGTTTCAAAGTGCTTCTAGTCCAGGCTAATTATGAATGGTAGACGTTAGACGAACAGATAATCATGCCATAGTAGAGTGGGAGCATTTTGTGTAGGACCTCAGTATTGACAGCGCATTATATTCTAACCACTAGCAGAATGAGTACTGTATGTGCGATTTATTTATTTGCACACTCCATTTCCTCCCTGTTTCCCAGAACAAGGGCAAGGCATAACCTACTTACAGATTTTTCATTATTCTAATTGTGTAATTAATGTCCTAAACGTGGCTTAGAAGGTTCATATGGTGAAGGACATAACACAAGTCAATACTAGTAAATTCATGTGCAACTAAAATTATATATATATATATATATATATATATATATATATATATATATATATATATATATATATATATATATTAGAATTTCTTATATTATAGATATATGTAGGATAGTTGGATAATATCAGCTAGTTAAACTAGGAGACGGCCGATCTATCTAATTTTTAATTATAGTTGAAAATTAGTTTTGGAATTATTTTTATTTTATTTTATTTTTAATTAATTGAAGATATACATACATTTTAATTAATCTAAGATATACATACATCTTAGATGGTTTATTTTTGGCCTGTTTTAAAGCATTATAATAGGGAGATGGGCTAAAATACACTTTAATAATCTTGAGTATTTCCCTATTATAAGTTCAACAAGTAAATGTCTTGTTTTAAGATTTTACAATTTAGCCACCATTTGTTTCATTTTTGTTTTCTATTTATTGTTTAAAAATAATAAATTTTTATTTTTACAAATATATATTTGATAAGAATATTTATATATTTTTTGTCTTTGGAAAGTAAAAAAAAAATTATTTTTAAAAAATTATGAAAACAAAAAAAATTATGTTTACCATGTTTTTATAATAAAAAAAAATCAAAAAAAATAATATATTTTGAATGCATATGTTATGGTATGTTTGCTACCAAAATAAATAAGTTTTTACTTTTATTACTTGTCAAATATATTATTTTATAAACAAGTAACAAGTAGATGTATCAAAAAAACAGAGGTGATATTATACAACATCTTACTATTATTCTAACTTCTACCTATCCAACTTTCGGTAAAGTGATGGTGGAGAAAGCACACGACGGTCATGACCTATAGACATTTTCTAATAATAAAAATCAACATTATTCCTTAAGAAAAGTGGTTACTTTTTAATGTTTGGATGCGGAGTTGAGAATGCAAAGAAATCGATTTTCAATGGAAGAAAAATTAGGCAGAAAAATAATTTCATCCATCCAAGTAAGGAATTACTTTTTTATATTGAAGTATACTTTTCTTTTCAAATTCTTTGATATTTTCAAACATCAGAAAGAAAAATCAATAAAAATTATAATTTTTCAAAAGAAAGAAAATGCTAAGAAATTGATTTTCTTTCCATTCCTTTCCACAAACTAAAGCCCTATCCCTGAAACTAAAACTTCATTAGCAACACGATCTACGAATCTAGTATACCGTTTTGTCTTCGGACTGCTTCATTACTGTCAGGACTGTAAAATGGATAAAGCAGCCCGTTGTCCGTACGAGTCTGACTCGATAAATGGTTCGACCTCGAGCTGTCTGATTGAATTAACGAACAGAAGTTGGACATTTGTTTGATCTGTTTAAAAATCGGACCCGGACACGATCATATCCATGTCCAATCCGAATTTGTCCTTAGACCGTCCGATAATGGAGACTCCTTTTGATTTTGCGTCAATTATATCATATCATTTTGATTTTGCGTCAATTTTTTGCTGTCCAC
This sequence comes from Iris pallida, assembly GCA_029216955.1. Classification (NCBI taxonomy): domain Eukaryota; kingdom Viridiplantae; phylum Streptophyta; class Magnoliopsida; order Asparagales; family Iridaceae; genus Iris; species Iris pallida. The sequence continues at coordinate 2,107,190 of JANAVB010010997.1, forward strand.
TCTGAATTTTTGCTAACCTTTTACCATTTTTTTTTTATATTCTATAAGCTTCAATTGTATCTCCTTTCAACTTAATTTTTGTACCAACTATCAAGAAATCTTGATGAAGTAACAATTTTTGGTTATAATATATTTAATTTGTCCGTAGACCGTCCGATGGAATTAAGAACAATGGATTGTCCGTGTTCGTCCTGCCCGAACTCGAACAGTAGAATGTTTGTGTCCATCCGGTCGAACTCATTTTTATTTTCGGACCAAATACAGACCGTGAACTATCCGTGTTCGTCCGGCTCGTTTACACCTCTGATTAGTGTAGACGTGAAGTACTCAGAACTCAACTTTTCTATGGATATCCATTGAAAATGAAGATTATGAGAAGAAGAAATATTAGGCGAGTGTATATAACATGGTCAATTTTTTATTTTAAAAAATAATTAGACGGACCTCTCCTTCCTTTATGTTGTAAGTATAGAGATTTTGTTAACACGTGTTCTAGAGCACATATTAATTCATCGATAAATACATAATTACCACCAATACATTTATCAATACACCTTTAACTTAAGATGTTTATTAATAAATGTAAAATGTTCATGGATAATTATGTTGGTAGGAATATACATATAAAATATATTTATTAATGTATTAACATGTGTTCTACTGACACATGTTAACAAAATAAATCGAAACCATACCAAGATTACTATAAATAAGCTATAAAACATATTGGAAAAAGGAAAATTAATTATAGATTTGAAAGAGACTCAAGAGAGTATAACGACATTTTGGTGTGAACACAAGGAACTGAGTTCAGACTCTTCAGACGAACCATAAATTTCCTACTTCCGTATAGGTTGCCCTTCTAGATTGAAAGTGAAAACTACAGAATGTGAATAAATATATGCGGTGGGAATAAGAATAGACAAGTAGGGGATGGGGGAACACGAGGGACAGAGCAATCTGCGATTTAGCATAGAAGAGAGCACGTGAACGATGGTCGGCGCTGTTGCCAACAACACTCGCATTAATTCCATAGGGTGGTGTTGGCTGCCATCCATGGGCGGCCCTAGTCCATGCAGAGTATACGACGGTTAACAACTCGATAGAAACGTAGGTTAGACTTATGCACTTGAAATCGTTAGTTTAATTTTGGATGACAACAATTTTTTATTATTATATTTATTTGTTTATTTATTTTTTATATTATATATGAGGTCTATTTTAAAAGTTTGTTTTGGATACCCATGAATTTAAGGCCGGCTTTGTTGCCATCTTCGAGGGAAAGGGAACGTTGATCCATAGTGCGTGTCATTGGAGAGGTTGGTAATTCTATCTTAGAGCATCTCCAACTATATTGTCTTGTTTTGTGTTGTGATTTCTATGTGGCATGAGGTACAAGACAATGTCCTTCCTATGTGGCAAGATAATATTCACACAAAACAATGAGATAAAAAAATGTTATCCAATGTAAAAGTTTGAGAAAACAATAAAATTAATTTTTTTTTTCCAACTTCCAAGACAACTCATCTTTTTCATTTTTTTATAAATATTTTTTAAAATAATTGACGATGTGGAGACAAAGTCATTGTGAAGTACATTATCTAGATCTAGACAATCAACTTTACATTGCCCTTGCCATGTCATTACCATGTCAACTCCACTCTTTATTTCACATTTGCATTGGAGATGGATTTTTGAAATGAAAGATTGTCAATCCTATGTGGCAACTATTTTTTTTCAAAACTTACAATAGGGTTGGAGATGCTCTTAACGCCTTCTACCCTAGGAGTCGTTGAAGAGGTTAGTAATTCCACTTATTAACGCGTTCGACCCTCGCAGTCGTTAGATAGAGAGGTTGGTAATTTCATATTAACGTGTTCGACCCTTGTCCTTGCGAAGCGTTGCTCCTTGACACCAATCAAGTTGCTAGTGTTCTAGTTAGGGGTGCGCATATAACGGTTGAAAACCGAAAATCGAACCGAAATATGACAAAGGGTTCGGATTTTCGGTTTTTGGTTTTAAAATTTGAAAATTTAAAATAACAGTTCGGTTTTCGATTTTTGATCCGGGTAACCAAAGCGAACCGAAAACCGATTTAGATTTAGTAATTTATCAAACTACCCTCAATCTACATATACTAATATTATGTAACTCCTACGAGAGCGCACTCTCTTCTCCTATTCTCAGTCGGTACTTCTCTGAGCTCTCTCTCTCTCTCTCTCTCTCTCTCTCTCTATACCATCAATCTATATATAGTAATATTTTTCACACTATGTAATATAATAATTCATAAATACAATAATACCATATTTTTAAAATAAGGTCCGACACATTGGCTCATGAAACCGAACCGACCGAAAACCGAACCGAATTAATTCGGTTCGGTTTTCTTCGATTTTTATAAAAACGGTTCGGTTTTCGGTTTTGAGAAATACGATTTACGGTTATTTTGGTTTTCATATATACGATTCGGTTTGAACTGAATCGAATCGATGCTCACCCCTAGGGGTGTGCATCGGTCGGTGGTCGACCTATTTGGTCCCAACCGAAGTCGAACCGAAGTTAATTAGTTTGAAAATAAACAAAACCGAACCAAACCAACCAAATGGTCGGTTCGGTTTTGAAACCGACCGACTTGGTTCGGTTTGGATCGGTTCGACTTGGTCGGTTTTGATCACATAAAAAAATGGACTGTATGCTTCTTCTTTTTTGTGAAACTTCAGTCAACTTGCACTTTGTAACACTAAATACATTTCAACAGTTTCAATTCAACTTGCACGTTGCATGTGAAAAAAAATGCCAATTATACATAATAATAAAAAATCATATACATTTAACCAAAAGTTCCTTTCATGTGCACATGAGCAATTAGAAAAAGAATATGAGCCGCCAGCACTCTTCTTTAAGACTAGAGAGAGAGAGAGAGCTCTTTCAACCTCAACTTGATAAATGGCTGTGATGTGAATAAATGAACCAAACCGATATAATACAACTCAATGAACCCATACCCAACCAGCCAACCCTAATTATTTAACAAGGATTTGGTTTGGTTCGGTTCGGTTTAGACGATTTTTGGCATAACCAAACCATGAACCGAACCGAATCGGTCGGTTTTAAAAAAAATTGAAGCCGAACCAAACCAACCTAACCATCGGTTCGGTTTGGCTTGGTTCGATTTGGTCGGTTTGACTTAATTGTGCACAGCCCTACTCACCCCTAGTTCTAGTACCTCCGAAGTGTATATATTTACAAACACTTGTCCATGACTTTAAAAAAGAAGAAGACAGGCATTACAAAAATTGTTATAAGGCATCATGGTTTTTGGCAGTTTAAGGACTATTAAAATTCAGTCAGTAAAAATTAAAATTTTAGATATTTCCACATTCAAAAATATAATATGATGTTGGTGTTTTTGCCTTTGGACTAGAAAAGATAGTCCCACATCGGCTACACCAAATGATGAGTATCTCAATATAATGCATTGCTTGTGTTGAGGTGTGCACATGAGGTGTAGTGGGGCACAAGTTTGTGCCATGTGGGAGTATTTTTCTAGAAGGAAAAATGATTAATTCCAACAAAGATATAAGTTAATTTTTGTTGTGCGGACTCGGACACAGACTCCATGATGTCTCGTGCATGCACGGGAGTGTTCGGGGGATAGGCGTGGACTGTCACACTTCTATGTTGATTGTGGGATGATCTAAAATATCAAACTCTATTTTTGAGTATTGGTATTTTAGTCCCACATCGGATAGGAGAAGAGGTAAAGTCTCACTCCACTCTATAAATAGAGCCCCTTGTCTCCTTTAAAAGATGTACCAAGAAGAGAGTTAAGGGAGTCCGTAAAGTCCAGGAAGCCCGTTCAAGTCTCAAATATTGACTTACGAGCGTTCCATAAGTTCTTCGTGAACTTGCTGGTTCCTGAAAGCAGGTCGTGGTGGGGCGAATCTTACTTTGAGCAACGGTGATCTTAATCACCCCAGCAAGAACCTTTTCTCTTTCTTCTTTCTTCTTCTTCATCTGAGTTGTAACTCAGTTCTGTCCGTCAGCAACTGCGATTGCGAGGAAGAACGTGAGATTTATTTTCTGAACTCAGTTCTGTCCGTTAGCAACTGCAATTGCGAGGAAGAACGTGAGATTTATTTTCTGATTATTGTTGCTTTTGTAATCATATTCATATTATAGTGTTCCTCTTGGATCTCGAGAAATATCAGAAGGTGAACGTTCGAACCTTTGATCTCGACATCGAGTCTACCATCTTTGATCAAGCCTCGGGACTAACAATCTCAAAGCAAGATCCTTGTAGATGGAGAACTCTCGTGCTTCTCTCATCGATACCAGCTTTAACAAGTTGGTGAAATTAGACGGAGAACATTTCCAAATCTGGAAGAGGAAAGTCACCCTTAATCTTCAACTCGTGGACGTAGACCATGTGTTAATTGAGGATGAACCGACGATTACAGAATAAGGAAATGCCGATGCTATTGTTGCTGCATTCGTCAAGCAGAACAAATGGAAGAGAGAAAACAACATCTGTAAACTGTTGATTCTCAATTCTATGGAAGACTCTCTGGCAGAGTCATATTCCAAGAAGGTGAAGGCCAAAGAGATCTGGAATTCTTTAGGTAAGTTATATGAAGATGATGAGAACAGGTCCAAAATCTTCATCGTCGAGAAGTACCACAAGTGGCTCTTCGAAGACGAGATGACGATGCTACCTCAAGTGAAGGAATTCCTAAAGTTGTGCCAGAAGTTAGATGACGAGAAGATGCCCCTCCTCGATAAGTTTGTCGTTGGAGGGATAGTCTCAAAACTTTCTGCTGGTTGGAGCAACTTCTATGCTAGAATACATCAAAAGAAGCTGGAAATTAGCTTGGAAGATCTTCTACAAGAGATCCACGTTGAGGATGAGATGCGATCTCAACAGACAATGGACTCTCTGTCCAAACAACTGGCTAAGGCCAACTTGGTGCAGACAAGAGAGTTCAAAGGAAAGCAGGTGGCTTCTCATCACAAGAAAAAGGACTCCACAAATCTGAAAGTGAAGGGTCCTTCGTTCAAGCAACAGAAGTCCAAGTCCCTCGTGACTTGCTTCAACTGTGGCAAGAAGGGCCACTACAAGCGTGAATGTTGAGTTATCTAGCGTGGTAGCTGACTAGTGGTCTGACACTAGTGCATATGACCACATGTGCTCTCGAAGGATCTATTCACCAAGGACGAGCCTTGTTATGATGAAGGTCTCAATGGTGAACATGTACCTAGCAGAATATCTGAAGATCGAGACAGTTGTTATGAACCACCGATAAGGACACTGGAATGCGTATTACACGTACCATAGATTTCTGAAGATCTGATCTCAAAAAGTCTGTTATCTGATACAGACTTGAAAGATGTACATTCGTACTAGTCAGATGGTAATTTCTTAGCGAGGAACATGCTTTGAAAAGATATTCGATGCTGAAGGGATGTTCGAACTTCTGCTGATGGCGATGAAGTTACTTTATTGAATGGACTGAGAGTTGTTCTATGATAGAAGCAGACTCAAGCTGTCCTACCGGGACCTTATCTTCAGAATGTGGGGGTAAGGAGGTGGAGGATTTTAAGGTCTATGCAGATACAAGACTGTTGGGAAGCTGCTAAGACGATTGAACTAAAGTACTGATGATCTGGAGTAAGTACACTCAAATATCTGTGACTTTTATCAATTTCCACAGAGGACAGTTCAAAGTGTTTCTCGAAGTACACGTTCGCATGACTTCTCAAGTAGAAGGATGCAGTATTCGAGTAGTTCAGAGACTTCAGGGCTGAAGCTGAACGTTAAACCGATCTACAACTACTCAGAAGTGATCGAGATGTAGAGTATAGGTCTCATAAATTCGTATCATTCTGCAAAGAACATGGAATCATCAATGAGACGATTACTCCGTATTTTCCTCAATCTAACGGAGTAGCAGAGAGGAAGAACAGAACGTTGACAGAAATGATGAACTCAATGCTGCTAACTGCGGGTCTTCTTAAATGCTACTGGGGAGAAGCTGCATTGACGACCACTTTTATTCTAGATAGAGTGTCGTATGCAACTTCGGACGTTACTCCTCATGAACTCTGGTTCAAAGTCACACCTAACTTGAATGTCATTCGAGTGTGGGGGTGTCTGGCTTATGTGAAGCTCCCAGATCTGAAAATTCAGAAGCTGGGGACAAGGACTACGAATACGATCTTCTTGGGGTATGCAGAGAAGAGTGGTGCTCGAAGATTTCTTGATATTGAGTCAAATCATATCATCGAATCTCGCGATGCTGAATATTTTGAATACGAGTTTGCAAGGTACAAAAATATTGTTCTAATGGACATTCCGGAGAATGATGAAGATGCAAAGGAGACTGAGATCTTCAATAAGCCAGTTGTCCAAGATGAAGTTGTTGCGGAGGAGACAATGATTGAACCAGAACTCGCTGAGCCATCGTCGAAGCGAGCGAGGAGGCCGAAGAACTTCGGAGATGACTTCATCACCTATCACGTGGTGTAGCACCCAGTTTTCCAAATGAGGATAATTTTGAAATTTCGTGTTTATAATTATTTTAATAATGATAATTAATTCATGATATGATTTTTGGTGATTTTAAATTATTTTAAAATTATTTAAATCAATGACTTGTGGTTTTGACGTTTTGCTAGTGAAACCCTAGAGACTGTTTGACCTAGAGCCTAACCATGTGATTATGATATTTTAATGTCATTTTTGGCCTAAGGATATTTTTTGAATTTGACCTCTTTGAATTATTTTGATATTATTTTATTATTTATGATATTGTTTTGGGATTATTTGAGTCGGGTTCGAATTTTATCTCAATCTGACTTGTAACGGGGACCCGGGGGTAGTTTGACTCTAGTGGGACCCACACACTAGTTAGGGCTTTTGGACTTTTCCTACTAGGACAAAACCACCTTTATAGCCAGCCACAATAAGGATAGGGTTGAGCCTCCCATTTGTCATTATCCATCTATTTTTCTCTCTCTTGTTCTTCCCAAATTCTTAGAGAGAAATCCCTAGCAATTTCTCCACCAAATCCTTCTATTTCACCACCAAATCTTCTTCTTTTCTTCTCCATTCTAGCCAAGGAGGAAGCTACCAAAGTTTGGGAGGATTCGGAGCTCGTTCGTGTCCTTTTGGAATCTCTACGTGTCGGTGTCGCTCCGGGAAGGTTTTTCTTCGATTCGATCTACCGGGAGGTATAAATTCCTTCTTCTTTTTATTTCCTCATGCATATAGGTCTATTTTGAACCCATAGGAATGATCTCCATGGTTGTATCTCCATTTGTGTCCATTTTGTGTCCATTTGGAGGTTATAGGAGTGTCCTTTGTGTTGTGGATGTGTTCATGTTACATATATAGATTTATATATATATATATATTGTAATGAGAGTGTATCTATATTTATATATGTAATAAATGGTTCATGATGATTATATAATCAAGTTTGTGAGTGTGGTTCCTCATATTATTATTGCTATTATTGTTGTGGATAATTAGGATATATATTGTGTATTCTTTTGGCTCAAACTACCCAAATCCGTCATAATTTTTATCCACGTTTTAATTTCAGCCCTAACTTAGAAATGTCATAACTTCTAGCTCAAAGCTCGGTTTAATCTTCCATTTTTTTAAAAGAAGCGTATTGAAGTTAGCTTTCCAAAAACATGTATTAATAGGCCTAATTCTTTCTGTAACTTTCTGGAGATTTATTTCAGTGTCAGCTGTACGAAAGACAAACGCGTTCTCGGTGTTTTTGCGATTCCGGAAGTTTCCGGAAACGAAAACGCGATCCGTTTGAAGTTTCGGAAAGCTAACACATAGATCTATAACATACTTTAATCCTAGATTTTAATTCATGCTGAGATGGTACAGTATTGATTATTAGTAGGAGTTACTATTCGGCATATGTATTTTGTGCACCCTTGTGTGTAATGTAATGTTCTATGTTAACACAAATCCTATATTACCTCATGTACCCCTTATACTATGTTGACACTATCACACTTGACACTTTGTTCACTTACACTTTGACACTCTTTGATATGTATACACTATGTATGCCCATTTAACCCTCACTTGCCCCTTTGCCATATTCACATGCACACACATAGCCTCTTACATAAGTATTTATGAATACAGTTAACTTAGCTATGTATGTATATTATATATATGTTAGCATATTGTGTTGTAATATATAAGTTTATATAACCATTTGAAATGCCATGATTATAGACCTAATGTTGAATACCAATATATGCATGTGTATATATGTGTAGGCATATATAGCTTAAAGTAATAGATTACCTAGTGTATATCCAATGTGAATTCTTGCCTATTTGAGTATTGAATAATTGCTTGCTATATAGAGTTGGGTGTATATTGGCTTGTATAGCCTTATATTGATGTGTGCTTGCTAGGATAGTCTTGGTTAGGCCTAGTAAGACTTGCTGGGTTAGGACATGACCTAGTTTGACTAGTGCAGTTGACCAGAGTTGACCAAGGGTTGACTTTGGCCTAGTTTGACCTAGATTCATGTAGAATGTATTGTAGTGCTTTATATTACCCTTCTGGACATGTCGTGACTTGTGCTGTTCTAATTAGGAGCCAGACATCTCTCCTCGGACAGTATCTTTACCTTGGACATTCAGATATCAGGCGAGTACATTCTCTGATCATTTTATATCCTGCTTAGAATTATATTCCTGCTTTAGATTACTATACTTGATGCTGTCACGACATTATCACGGATTAGTACTATATGGATCTTCTTATACGATGTTATCCCCCTCGGGAGCATCGGGTATATTGTGTCATGTGCGTTTCACTTTCATCGTGTACTCTTGTGCTTTCATTACATGTGCACTCCTGTGAATCTTGTACTCTCATATTCACGGAGCCCCCATGTATACTATCATGTGCACCCTATATGGGCCCCCATGTGATATCCTGTGCAATAACATAACCTGTTTAGATCCTTGTGTATTGATTGGAGATACGGGGGAGTGCTAGTAGTCGTGTGAACAATTCCATTATAGTGTAGATTCCTGTGCAACCTTGATATCCTGTGCAAATCTGTCCTGTTTACATGTGCTATCTCGTACTCTGACTCACTAGCCACTGTTAGTTCTCTATTTATAGTAGATATTTCTATTACAGTTTTCTCTCTTGTTTACATACTGTATTTCTTCAGATCCTGTATTTTGCTCTACTGCATGTTTATATTTTCTAACCTGCTATGATCTGTTGAGATGTACTGTACTCGCTCCTGTCCTGACTGGACCTGTTGATAAATTTTACAGATAGCCTGGAGGTTGCCTGCAGCCTAGAAGAGACAGTAGAGGTTGCATAGATAGCTAGGGTTTTTGCTTATAGTTTATTTTCAGTCATCTTGAGTTGTATTTATGGATTACTGTATTTGAGTTTTGAGATGTATTCTGAGTTTGTATCTTAGACACTTAGACTTCTATCTGTTGTATCTCTTTTCGATTTCATGTTTTATCTATCTTCCTTTATGCTCTACCTTAGATGTGATTAAGTTTACATTCGGCTATGTCACCCCCATTCGGGGAGTATAAACTGTTTAGTCTTATACTGTTAGATGCATTGAGACCTAGGACAGCGTTCTACCGCCGACACTGCGGCGTAGGCTGGGCGTTGTTACGTTCTCGTACCCTAACTCTAGGGTGCGGGTCGTGACACGTTTTTAGTGGTGGCCCATGCAGGTCGAGTTTATGTAGTGGTATTCGAACTTGAGTACCACTACAGCCTGCAGTAGGATTAGGATATATTTTGAAGGTACTCAATCACAGTTAGGAACCCTTGAGAGATTCCTGGGACGACCCTTGAGAATCTTATTTTAACTTCGATTTAAAAACTCTCTTTTTCCTTGATTATTTTATCTTTATTTTCTGTTGTTGAATTTGATGGATTATTATTGAATTTGGGTTTGTATTTATTGATTTTGATGGAAGATTGTTGAATTTTGAATCTTGACGATTAGCTGTAGCATCCGAGTTTGTATTTATATGATTGAAGGATTTTGTTCATTTTTGAGTTTGATGTTCGTTGATAAATTTGATTTGATTTTTGGGTATTCATTGTTGATTTAATTTAATTTTTGGCAAGATGAAATTATATGGGCTAGGTCATCTATGTTATGGAATCTAGTCATCTATAGTCACATTAGCCAGCATGGTGAGGACATATAGTCTGACTCTGGATATATTTCTCGGGTGTGGGAATTTAAGGTTTTCGCAGCCAAGCTAGCGGCGCCGCGAAAATGTTAAATACCATGATCTAGAGATATGTGCATAAGTCAAGGGCTCTGTGATTATCGTAGCCTTGCTTACTAGTATGACGAGGATTTAGAGTACCATGATTGTGGATAGACGCATATGATTATCAGATTGTACCTTAAATATTTTCGAACATATTTTCTCTACTTTGTTTCAGTCCTTCAAAAAAAAAGAGAATTATTAATTGTTTTGTTTTGTTTTGTTTCTCATTATTTAGCTTAGGAGTAACTTTAGCTATTTTATAAACCATTGTGTAACTTCTTCTATGAATTTCTTCTTAATATAATGAATCGATGATTTTGCTAGACTTTACCTTGGATTTGATATCTTAACTCTGGATTTCAAAATGGTTCCTTCTTTTAAACAGATAAGCAAAATAGATTTTATCGTTATTCCCTTCTTGCTATTATTCTTGTATTAAATAATAATAAATCGTCTTGATTACACCAATCACCTGTTTTGCAATATTGGTAGGAATCTAATGTTGGTCTTGGTATAGAATCTGATTTTTATATTGGGACATGAGAATATATATATATATATATATATATATATATATATATATATATATATATATATATATATATATATATATATATATATATATATGAATATATATAGTGGATACTTTCCTGACACTTATGCATGCTACACTTGATTTTCACCTATCTAAATAAATATTAATATGTCGTTGATGTTAAATTTTCAAAACTCCAATATTTCTGGTTTTCTGCTTTTTCAGTTTAAATTCGTAAGTTAAATATAAATTTCATGTTATTAGTTATGTTTACATCACTGCACATGTATGTCATACCTAGAGTTTCATTTTAAAAAAAAAATTTGTTGAGTTTTGTGTTTAATTTGTCAAATCTGAGACTATGTGCATATTAACCCTTAATACTGGATTTTAAATGTTAGTTCAAATTGTTGTTTTAAATGTAATATTTAGAGTTGTGTACATTGTTGTTGTAGGGATATAATGTTAGGTTTTATATTCTTACATGATAGGTTGTGATAAACATTGAGTTGGTTTTGATGTTCAAATTTCTCCAAAATCCTGAAAACTGAATATATGTTAACATTTTCACATTGATTTCAAATGTTCAATTTCAGATTTAACATGTAATATTGAACTGTATGCGTAGATAAATGTATGGATAGTATGTTAGGGTTTCATTTCTATCATGTTAGGATGTATTGGGACCATTGAGATTGGTTGCGATGTTCAAAACCCTAAAATCTGAAACTGTGTTATGTTAATATTGCACTGGTTTAAATGTTAGCATCTTTTCAGATTTTGTATGTAAATGCTGAACTAAAATTTGGTTTAACCTTTCAATACTAAGCTATAACCCTGTACAAGGACACACACACCCTAACTTAGTATACACTGTCATGTAACCTAACCCTTTTTCCCCTCTATGTTATGATTATATATCTAGATAGATATATATAGAGCTTAGGCATACATGTTATAATATATAAATACATAACTAAGTCTCTACCTTTTTATATATATATATATATATATGGTTAGCCATGCAAGTTGTGATTAAATAGATTGTATATTGTAGATTGTTAACCCATATGCCATGATTAGTGTAACTTGATAGTTATTGTTTGAAATCCAAATCCTCATATACACTTTCATGTATATTCACGTACACACACGCCTACTATCTAACCATATGAACACGTTTCCATACACACAATGCTAGCTTTTCCCTCTCTAACGCTCTCTATATATATATATATATATATTGTGATTGGATTTTAATGCAAGTGATTTTCAATTCCTTAATTTTTGAATTTGATTTTCTGTACCTTTTTTTAAATAATTGGTAGTTGTCTTTATTTTATTTTGATAATGACCAATTTTATATAGGATGGTAGACAGCCCTACAACCTTGATGATTGTTGTTCCCTTACCTTCCCAATTAAGACACCCTAGATTGTTTGTGTGTTGATACCATAGTACTGTTTTGACCTAGAATGACCAATGAACCTAGGTGAGACTTCCAACTGCTACGGTATGCCCTGACTTTGTATACTATTCCTTCAAATTGCATGATTTAGATAAAAAAAATTTAGACCTTAATTGTTGGAAAATAGGGACGTCACTCCATTAGTATCAGTTGTAGATATATATGGGTTAGCCCTTGATGTGGGGATGTGTGTCTATAAACATGTAGCTTAGGAGATTTAGGAGAGATTATAGTATCAGCCTTGATAGGATGTACTAGTCTTTTGGTGAGTATAAATGTGTTATGAGAGATAGGGGCATATATGTCTTATTAATGCATCATTCCTAAGGTAATAGAATGTATTAATAGATGGTTAATAGGAAGATAATAGTTTGAGCATACCTATAGCCTATGATCAGTTCCTTTTCATCCTTAGTTAAGACCACTTTAAAATAGGTCCAGTCCCTTGGATATAGGTTCCAGTCCATATTTTATTGAAGTTCCATTACCGCCGTACAGCAGAGCAGTATTGGAGGTATTCCTAGATTGACACTATTTAGACGTCCGTTTATTATTCCAGTGTTAGGAAGTGTTACCTTAGATATTGGGTAGGGTAAAGGCTCTAGAAGGAGTACTATCGATCTTAAATTTCGAGGACAAAATTTTTCTAAGGTGGGTAGAGTTGTAGCACCCAGTTTTCCAAATGAGAGTAATTTTAAAATTTCATGTTTATAATTATTTTAATAATGATATTTAATTCATGATATGATTTTTGGTGATTTTAAATCATTTTAAAATTATTTAAATCAATGACTTGTGGTTTTGACGTTTTGCTAGTGAAACCCTAGAGACTGTTTGACCTAGAGCCTAACCATGTGATTATGATATTTTAATGTCATTTTTGGCCTAAGGATATTTTTACATTTGACCTCTTTGAATTATTTTGATATTATTTTATTATTTATGATATTGTTTTGGAATTATTTGAGTCGGGTTCGAATTTCATCTCAATCTGACTTGTAACGGGGACCCGGGGGTAGTTTGACTCTAGTGGAACCCACACACTAGTTAGGCATGACCCACATGACATTAATTTTAGTCCACATGATAGAAATATTTTAGTTAGAGGTTAGACTAATTATTATGGATAAGGTTAGTGTGATTAGAGACTTTAGAATAACTAATTTAGCCCCAACCAATTAGCCCTTTCCTAATACTCATAGAATAGGTTAGTAGGGGTTTTTGAACTTTTCCTAATAGGACAAAACCACCTTTATGGCCAGCCACAATAAGGATAGGGTTGAGCCTCCCATTTGTCATTATCCATCTATTTTTCTCTCTCTTGTTCTTCTCCAAATTTCTAGAGAGCAATCCCTAGCAATTTCTTCACCAAATCTTTCCATTTCACCACCAAATTTTCTTCTTTCCTTCTCCATTCTAGCCAAGGAGGAAGCTACCCAAGTTTGGGAGGATTCGGAGCTCGTTCGTGTCCTTTTGGAATCTCTACGTGTCGGTGTCGCTCTGGGAAGGTTTTTCTTCGATTCGATCTACCGGGAGGTATAAATCCCTTCTCCTTTTCATTTCCTCATACATATAGGTCTATTTTGAACCCATAGGAATGACCCCCATGGTTGTATCTCCATTTGTGTCCATTTTGTGTCCATTTGGAGGTCATAGGAGTGTCCTTTGTGTTGTGGATGTGTTCATGTTACATATATAGATATATATATATATATATATATATATATATATATATATATATATATATATATATATATATTGTAATGAGAGTGTATCTATATTTATATATGTAATAAATAGTTCATGATGATTATATAATCAAGTTTGTGAGTGTGGTTCTTCATATTATTATTGCTATTATTGTTGTGGATAATTAGGATATATATTGTGTATTCTTTTGGCTCAAACTACCCAAATCCGTCATGATTTTTATCCACGTTTTTAATTTCAGCCCTAACTTAGAAATGTCATAACTTCTAGCTCAAAGCTCGGTTTAATCTTCCGTTTTTTTTAAAAGAAGCGTATTGAAGTTAGCTTTCCAAAAACATGTATTAATAGGCCTAATTCTTTCTGTAACTTTCTAGAGATTTATTTGAGTGTCAGCTGTACGAAAGACAAACGCGTTCTCGGTGTTTTCGCGATTCCGGGAGTTTTCGGAAACGAAAACGCAATCCGTTTGAAGTTTCGGAAAGCTAACACATAGATCTATAACATACTTTAATCCTAGATTTTAATTCATGCTGAGATGGTACAGTATTGATTATTAGTAGGAGTTACTATTCGGCATATGCATTTTGTGCACCCTTGTGTGTAATGTAATGTTCTATGTTAACACAAATTCTATATTACCTCATGTACCCCTTATACTATGTTGACACTATCACACTTGACACTTTGTTCACTTACACTTTGACACTCTTTGATATGTATACACTATGTATGCCCATTTAACCCTCACTTGCCCCTTTGTCATGTTCACATACACACACATAGCCTCTTACATAAGTATTTTGTGAATACAGTTAACTTAGCTATGTATGTATATTATATATATGTTAGCATATTGTGTTGTAATATATAAGTTTATATAACCATTTGAAATGTCATGATTATAGACCTAATGTTGAATACCAATATATGCATGTGTATATATGTGTAGGCATTTATAGCTTAAAGTAATAGATTACCTAGTGTATATCCAATGTAAATTCTTGCCTATTTGAGTATTGAATAATTGCATGCTATATAGAGTTGGGTGTATATTGGCTTGTATAGCCTTATATTGATGTGTGCTTGCTAGGATAGTCTTGGTTAGGCCTAGTAAGACTTGCTGGGTTATGACATGACCTAGTTTGACTAGTGCAGTTGACCAGAGTTGACCAAGGGTTGACTTTGGCCTAGTTTGACCTAGATTTATGTAGAATGCATTGTAGTACTTTATATTACCCTTCTGGAAATGTCGTGACTTGTGCTATTCTAATTAGGAGCCAGACACCTCTCCTCGGACAATATCTTTTCCTTGGATATTCAGATATCAGGCGAGTACATTCTCTGATCATTTCATATCCAGCTTAGAATTATATTCCTGCTTTAGATTACTATACTTGATGCTGTCACGACATTATCACGGATTAGTACTATATGGATCTTCTCATACGATGTTATCCCCCTCGGGAGCATCGGGTACATTGTGTCATGTGCGTTTCACTTTCATCGTGTACTCCTGTGCTTTCATTACATGTGCACTCCTGTGAATCTTGTACTCTCATGTTCACGGAGCCCCCATATATACTATCATGTGCACCCTATATGGGCCCCCATGTGATATCCTGTGCAATAACATAACCTGTTTAGATCCTTGTGTATTGATTGGAGATATGGGGGAGTGCTAGTAGTCGTGTGAACAATTTCATTATAGTGTAGATTCCTGTGCAACCTCGATATCCTGTACAAATCTGTCCTGTTCACATGTGCCATCTCGTACTCTGACTCACTAGCCACTGTTAGTTCTCTATTTATAGTAGATATTTCTGTTACAGTTTTCTCTCTTGTTTACATACTGTATTTCTTCAGATCCTGTATTTTGCTCTACTGTATGTTTATATTTTCTAACCTGCTATGATCTGTTGAGATGTACTGTACTCGCTCCTGTCCTGACTGGACCTGTTGATAAATTTTACAGATAGCCTGGAGGTTGTCTGCAGCCTAGAAGAGACAGTAGAGGTTGCATAGATAGCTAGGGTTTTTGCTTATAGTTTAATTTCAGTCATCTTGAGTTGTATTTATGGATTACTGTATTTGAGTTTTGAGATGTATTCTGAGTTTGTATCTTAGACACTTAGACTTCTATCTGTTGTATCTCTTTTCGATTTTATGTTTTATCTATCTTCTTTTATGCTCTACCTTAGATGTGATTGAGTTTACATTCGGCTATGTCACCCCCATTCGGGGAGTATAAACTGTTTAGTCTTATACTGTTAGATGCATTGAGACCTAGGACAGCGTTCTACCACCGACACTGCGGCGTAGGCTGGGCGTTGTTACGTTCTTGTGCCCTAACTCTAGGGTGCGGGTCGTGACACGTGGAAGCAGATCCGCTTATCTATGATGAGACGATGAAGACCAAAGATACTATTTTCTAGAAGGAGGCGATAGACAATGAAATTGAATCAATCACCTCCAATAACACTTGGGTGTTGGTTAATCTACCTGAAGGAGCAAAACCTATCGGATGCAAGTGGATCTTCAAGAAGAAGATGAAATCTGATGGAACCATTGACAAGTTCAAGGCCAGGCTAGTGGCAAAAGAGTTTTCTTAGAAACAGAGGATCGACTACATTGACACGTATGCTCCAGTAGCCCGGATGACCACCATCAGAATGTTGATTGCTCGCGCAGCGATACATAAGATGGTGATACATCAGATGGATGTGAAAACGGCATTCCTGAATGGCGAACTGACCGAAGAGATCTACATGCAATAACCAGAAGGGTTTGTCGTCAAAGGTCTTGAAGATAAAGTCTGCAAGTTGGTAAAATCTCTATACGGTTTAAAACAAGCTTCCAAAATATGGCATGAGAAGTTTGATAAAGTTATAAGGTCAAATGGCTACAGGGTCAGTGAAACAGACAAGTGTGTCTATACGAAGTTTGCTGACGGAAGAGGAGTCATTGTTTGTCTATACGTGGACGACATGCTAATCCTAGGTACGGATATAAGCTGTATCACGGAGACAAATAAGTTTCTCTCGACGAAGTTCAGTATGAAGGACTTGGGGGATACTGATATTATCGTGGGACTCAAGATCATCCGGACAGATACTGGACTAGCGCTGTCACAGTCTCACTATATTGAGAGGATGATCACTCGTTACAGGTATCAGGATCTTCCAGGGATCGATACGCCGTACAGGTGTGATCTGAAGCTGAAGCCTAATTCAGGAAAAAGCGTCAGACAACTGGAGTATGCAAGTGTAATCGAGAGTTTGATGTATGCTACTACTGCCACAAGGCCTAACATAGCTTTCACCGTGAAAATACTGAGTCGTTTCACGAGCAATCCAGGGATTGAGCACTGGAAAGCTGTGAAACGGGTTATGAGATATCTCAAGAAGACTCAGACATATGCACTGCACTACATCGGAGATCCGCCGGTAGTGAAAGGCTTCAGTGATGCCAGTTGGTGCTCAGAAATGGAGAGCGAGAGGTCCACAGGTGGATACATTTTCATAATGGGTGAAACTGCTATATCATGGAAATCGAAGAAGCAGACTATGCTCTCGCGGTCATCCATGGAATCTGAGTTCTTTGCACTTGATACCGCAACGGAGGAAGCAGGATGGCTTCAGAAGCTCATGTATGATCTTCCAGTGGTTGGGGCACAAATATCGGGGATACCGATATACTCCGACAACCAGGCGATTACGGCGGTGGCATCAAATGACCTCTTCAACGGAAGAAAGAGGACTGTGCGGTTGAAGCACGGGACAGTACACGATCTCATCAAGAGGGGTGTTATTGTAGTGATTGATGTTCGGAGTCGAAAGACCCTGGCGGATGCGTTCACCAAGGGCCTCAAGCGTAAGCTAGTCGATGACACAGCTTATAAAATGGGCTTGAAGGCATTCTGATATTATGTTATTACATTTCTACCATAAAGTTTTATGCTATTAGTTCAAAGAGAAATCTACTAGGCATCTAGCTTTTGGTTAAAGGGAGGACTATTGACCAGAAGAATATCAGGAACGGCGGGTACTTGTCCTCTGTGACATGGAGAGATTACGGACCTACAACCACTGTTGTCTACTGTTATTTTCTGCGAAAAACGGATCCTCTGGGAAGGTTGGCTTAAATGCCTTAATGAGTTCTCAGACAGAGTGAATGCCTGGAAGTACTTTACAGGAAGCACGATAGCGCAGCACTACAAGAAGTGTAACTCCAAGCTACAGTGAGGTGACTTCACCATGAGGTTCCCAGGTAGGGATAATACCTCGGCTTTGCAAGCCAAGTCACAGCAGTGTAGCACCGCACATAGGCAGGTAGCCTAATATTGTATAATCGTAATAAAAAGAGGTAGATAGTACTACAAAGAGGATGATGTCCTCATGTTACAGTGGCATGACACCACGAAGAGGTACCCGGTAGGGTAAAGCCTCGGCTTCGCAAGCCATGTCATAGCGGCGTAACACCGCACGGAAGCGCAAGGCTTCATGCTGGATAGTTTGGCACTAAAAAGAGGCTTATGACATCATGCTACAGTAGTATGACACTACGATGAGGTACCCAGGTGGGATAAAGTCTCGGTTTTAAGCCATGTCATAGCGGCGTAGCACCGCAAAGAAGCGCAATGCTTCATGCCATGACTCTTTATAAAGAACTCACATATAGTGTATGGACAGAGATATCAGGCAGTCTCTTGAGGGTAAACTTGTAGACGCCCAAAAATTATACACTGGAACCAGGCTGGCACAAGGCCTTCAATGTGCAGCCAGAAGCACAGTTGATGTCATTATGTGAGTAGAAAGAATTACAGTTATGGTGCAGAATTCAAGGTTTAGTCCATTCTTGTATCATGCTATTATTTAACCTATGCAGGAAGATTCAAGTCGTAGCGACATCTCTCCTAATGCATGATGGACAGTCACTGTGGGGAACGCTCAACCCATATATTGAGATATGTGGGAGATTGTTGGTGTTTTTGCCTTTGGACTAAAAAATATAGTCCCACATTGGCTATACCAAATGGTGAGTATCTCAATATAAAGTATTGCTTGTGTTGAGGTGTGCACATGAGGTGTAGTGGGGCACAAGTTTGTGCCATGTGGGAGTATTTTTCTAGAAGAAAAAAAATTAATTCCAACAAAGATATAAGTTGATTTTTGTTGTGCGGACTCGGACTCGGACACGGACTCCAGGATGTCTCGTGCATGCACGTGAGTGTTCGGGGGGTAGGTGTGGACTTTCACACTTCTATGCTGATTGTGGGATGATCTAAAATATCAAACTCTATTTTTGAGTATTGGTATTTTAGTCCCACATCGGATAGGAGAAGAGGTGAAGTCTCACTCCACTCTATAAATAGAGCCCCTTGGTCTCCTTTGAAAGATGTACCAAGAAGAGAGTTAAGGGAGTCCGTAAAGTCCAGGAAGTCCGTTCAAGTCTCAAATATTGACTTATGAGCGTTCCAGAAGTTTTTCGTGAACTTGCTGGGTCCTGAAAGCAGATCGTGGTGGGGCGAATCTTACTTTGAGCAACGATGATCTTATATCACTCCAGCAAGAACCTTTCCCCTTTTTTCTTTCTTCTCCTTCATCTGAGTTGTAACTCAGTTCTGTCCGTCAGCAACTGCGATTGCGAGGAAGAACGTGAGATTTATTTTCTGAACTCAGTTCTATTCGTCAGCAACTGCGATTGCGAGGAAGAACGTGAGATTTATTTTCTGATTATTGTTACTTTTGTAATCAGATTCATATTATAGTGTTCCACTTGGATCTCGAGAAATATCAGAAGGTGAACGTTTGTTGAACCTCTGATCTCGACATCGAGTCTACCATCTTTGATCAAGCCCCGGGACTAACATATGATACCTCCAAAGTGTAATTGTCCTAAAAAAAATATACATTATTTCTCCAAAAATTTAGTCAACTCCGCCACTAGCAGTGGCACAGACCAAAAAAAAAAGAGTCCGCTGCCAACATTTTAATAGTTCATATAAAATCGGAACGATCATTTTTTTTTCTCCAATCCTATAATAACAAAGACGACAAAAAAAATTAACAATCTTAAATATGTACACAACTGTAAAATAAAATATACTATCTATACTAATTTATGTAGGCTCCTTATCATTCGTCTTTATCATGCTAACGACCAGCGACAACCGATATAGGGGTGAGCATTCGGTTTAAATCAAACTGAAATAATTAAAACTGAAACGGAATCGAATAAGCCAAAACCGAAACTGAACCGAACCAAATAACCAATTTGGTTTGTTCGGTTAGATAATTTTTATTATTTAATGGATCGGATCCAAAGTTAGCATCGTGATTAAATTATATTAAAAATTATAATTTTATACACAAATTTGTTTAATTTTAAAATTGCGCACAAGATTAGACAAGTTGTTAAAATATTAAAATTTGACTTAAAAACACATACATAAAATTATCTTGTTTTCAAAATAAAATACTTCTAATAACAAAATATGCATAAAATTGAAAGTATTTATATAATTGTATAAATATTATTCGATTTCGTTTGGACCGATTAAAAACCAAAATCAAATATATTTTATTTGTACTTTTAAAATCAAAATCGACCTTTTTTTTTTTTTTTTTGGATGAACTGAATCGGTTATTCTAATGCTCACTCCTAAACCGGTGTTCGTTGCAACTCCAGCCAGTATCACCAAAGGGTCAAATACTATTGTCCATTTGTCATTGCTCAACTTTTCGGGATTAGTAAAGATCTTTAACTAATATCATCGGGAATGGTGAAAATTTAAACGCAATGTGACCTATATCTACAGATTGCAGGGTTGAATTGAAATCACCGTTTATACTTCACACTTCCTTCCCAATAGTCCAAACCTATCAACATCACCCAAAATAGAAAGCAGTCTTCGCGCACGTCAACCATCCGTGTCCTCCGTTCACATTCACTTTTTCACCCCCTTTTTTAAATATCACCGTCCCTATTAGGGGCAGATCCGTCATTCCACACCCAACCGCAATACCAGCCACAGGCAGCCATGCGTCTCTCTTATATTAACTCCAGCACATCAAAATCCCTCTCTCGTAATTTCCACCAAATTAGAAACTAACATCCTGTCAAATTCCTCCCTCTCCCTATATAAATCCCCCCAACTCTCCACCAATTTAACAAACCATCAGCCGAACAAATCAAATCTAGATTCCGAACTAAAAGGACGACGAGTTATTCGTATAAAAGAAAGAGAAATGGGTCTGTGCACCTCTTGCGACGCATCGGCGGTGGGCCAGTCATCGACGGGGAAGCTGATACTCGTAGACGGGAGCCTGAGGGAGTTCGACCGGCCGGTCCTGGCGGCCTCCGTGCTGGCCCAGGATAACTCGGACCGGTGGTTCGTCTGCGACGCCGACGAGATGGAGTTCGACCGCTCCATCCCCGCCGTCGGCGCCGACGAGTGGCTCCTGCCGGGCCAGATCTACTTCGTCCTCCCGAAGTCTATGCGCAACTCGCCGCTCCAAGCCGACGACCTGGCCAAGCTCGCTGTCAAAGCCAGCGCGCAGCTGATGAAGAATTCGGCTCCGTGCGGGAAGAGTTCGGTGGCGCCATTGGTGTTCGAAGAGAAGGAGGTGGTGGTCCCCACCGCCTCCGAAGGGAGGCGGAGGAAGAGGAGGACCGGCAGCGGCATGGGGCTTAAATTCGCGTCAGATCTCTCTGCCATTCCGGAGTGAGAAAAAAGAAAGAGAACAATTTTTAGAGGAGAATGAAATCTTTTATGAAAAGATCCAATTATTTTGGCTCGGCTGAGATCGGTCTGGGCGAGCAGAAACCGTCGGATCTGAGACCGATATTAGTTTTGGACGGCGGAGATGGACTATGCGGATTTCTGATGGAAGAAGAATTTCGGGGAAGGGTTCTTTTGAATGAGTATGACAGCCGTCCGATCGAAGAAGAGATTATGTTTGGACGATGCAGATCGGTTGTCTACGAATTTTTCTTTTGTAAATATAAATTTCGGACAAGAAAGGCACCTATGGTACTCTTGTTGATAAATAATGTACAGAGCATGACTATCTGTTTGGAATTCTTGGCTGCAAAATTCAACAACAGGAATATTTGTTCCATAAAATGAAGTTGAATTAGTTCTTCACAAAATGATCAGACTCAAACTTTATAAAACTCTATGTTGAAAAAGTTCCCATGAATTTTATCAGTCAAGGATATGCTAATCTTTTTTCTAGAATTTATGAACTATTTTGACAAGACTCAAAATATTTCCAAGGTTGTAAGTTAATAAGAAAAAATACGAATTTTGATATTGCATAATGAATCCCAGGGCAACTAGTAGACCTTTTAGCAAATAGTCTAATAATGTAAATTGTTTGTCGTATGCTATGCTTGACACGTTAAGTTAAGCACTTACCTAGCGATCTAATTCGGTTTCTATATATGTCGGGTATCATCGCATACCATTTGTTCTCTTTTCATGATTGTACTCTGAGTGATTATAGACTTGCTATAGAAATATAGTGGACTAGTACATACTTATGTGATGATAAATTCTTGTATTGCTATTGTTTTCAAGTTTCATATGTTATAGTATTGCTAGCAAGTCATGATTAAGTATTCCTATATGGATTGGGAGAAATAGCTAGTAGGTACTAATAGGGGTGAGCAAAAGTCGGTTCGAACCGAAAAACCGATCCGAACCGGACCGAAAATAGCAATCGGGTCATGTTTTTTTATTGCGGTTCGAAAATCGGTTCAGTTTAAACGGTTCTCAGCTCGGTTCTCGGTTCTACAATTCGGCGGCTGAACCTAACCGTGAACCGAAAATATTAGTGTAATAACTATTTAACCCACCCCCCCCCCCCCCCCCCCCCCCCCCCCCTCCGGTCCAATGTATATAACCCAAACTTTAGGGTTTTTTGCCCTAAAGTTTCTCGCTCATCCCACTCGTTGTTTCCTCTCATTTTTTATGGACTCTGGCTCTGGCGACTGGGTGACTGCTCCCGCAGAAATCCTAAAATTAAAATCCCTCAAGTCTCCTCCACGGTTGAGACTCGAAAGACGAAGGCCTTAGCGCCTTACTCCTCAGTCCTTAACTTCGTCACGACACGAAGGAGAGGCGAAGGCTCCTCCGCGTTCCCAACCCCTAATTTTTTCCCCTTTTTCCTATTTACTCTCCGGTCTCCCCGTTCTTCGTCCTCTGAGTCTGAGAGACGAACTTAGATCTACAAGATATGAACTTGAATCTACAATATCTGAACGTAGATCTGGAGCTCTTGACACGAGCACATCAATTTCTCTGACTTTGGTAAGTTTTATTTGAAGAATCCAAATTAGTTGTTGTATTTATATTTTTTATTAATTTTTCTTTGTTGTATTTATTTTTTGTCACAGATTTTGTTCACAGAGTCAGAGACTCGCACTTCTCTCTCAGATCAGAGCCATCGGACTCGTCAGTATGCTTAGTGCAGCACTGGTATATTTCTTTTCCAAGAATTTTTTTTATTCCTCGTTTATTCATAGATTTGTAATGCTTAAAATTGGTACTTTTGTATGTTGTTATATTTAGATTCTATAAGTAGGATCATGAAGCTTTAGATTTAGATTCTGTAAGTAGGATCATGAAGTTTTAGATTTAGATTCTGAAATTCTTCATTTACTGCTGCTCTAGCTGCTCTTTTTTTTACTGCTGCTATGTTGAGTGATGACTTTGGTAGTAAATTGGGACTGGTACATTTACTACTGTTATTTTATTATTGCTCTTTTATGCACTAATGTTTATTACTGCTTTAGTGCAAAATATGAGCTATGTTGAATGAATCTGCTCTTTTATTACTGCTGCTCTAGTGGGGCTGGTGCTGCTCCTCTTTTGGGGCTTTTAGGAGTAAAATTTTCATTTACTGCTGCTCTAGCTGCTCTCTTTTTTACTGTTTCTCTGTTGAGTGACGACTTTGGGAGTAAATTCTTCATTTATTGTTGCTCTTTTATTACTGTGCTCTTAGTTACTATTCTATTGTTGTTTCATTTATAGACAAACTCTCTGTTGTGGCCTCTACGAGCTTCTTGTTATTGCTCTTACTGTTGTAGATTCATTCTTTTGCACTATTGCTCTTCTCGCTGCAGATTCATTCTTTTGCTGGCTTGCTGCTCTTTCATGGGAGCTTGTCCATTGGCGAGGCATTTAATTGTTGCAGCCTTTTGGACCTTTGGTGAGGCATTTAGTACACTTTGCAACTGATGGCGAGGCATTTAATGCAGCCATTTTGTTTGGTATATCTATCATGTTAATTTATTGTCTTCTCTTGAAAATTTACTAACATATTGGAAGAGAAAGTGGCAATGATGATGTTGGCTTGTGAATAGGAGAACGGATACTACATGCATCAAACTATGATGCATAAATGAGCCTCATTTTATGTTTTTTCCTTTTTATTATGTTCTTGAATTCTTGTCCAGGAAATCAGAAAAAGAGGCTTGATGATTGTAATGCCCCGCTCCGCACGGTGCATTACGATGAGTCGTTGACTCGAAGAGTTGCGTTGACCCGATGAAGTATCGATGCGAATCGATGCGAGTGTTACGTTGGCCAAAGGTAAGCTTTGAGTCGATTGTAATCTATGGATTGAATCGATGCAAAGGATAAGTCCCGTCGAGCAAGTGCTGATTTTAGTTGATCTGGTGTGCAGGCTATGCTTTTACGCTGGACGATAAGAGGTCGGCATTTTGCCTTATGCAGTAAAGTGTCCGCGAAACCAAGTCGTGGCCTTACAACAAATTGTGGCATGGGCGCGATAGGCCAAATCAACCGAGTAGTTCAAAGGAATGGCTAAGTCCGGGAGTTAGCTACGCGACCAAGTTAAGGAAGCGAGCCGCTTCAATCGGCGAATCGGCAAGGCGTATCGGCTTAAGGTGGGCGGGTTCTTGACTCTCTCCCCCTATTCCTTCACGTCTAATAAGAGATATCATTGTATACGTAATGTCATGACCCGCACACTGATTAGGGATACGAGTAGGTGGTTACGTTCAGCCTACGCCACAGCATCGGTGGTAGAACGCTGTCTAGGTCATCTATAAATACTACAACTAAACAGATAAATGTACATGTACAGTATATACACTCCGAATGGAGGTGACATAGCAATACAGTCTCAATCACAAATGTAAAACTAAGGTAGATAGTATGGAAAGAAAAATACGAATGATGGAAACAGGAAATAAGTCCAAGATCCACACAAGTCCAGAGCTATACACAAACAACCCAGAGAATCACATAATATATAAAAAGTACTACAGTCTAAAAAGTACTAGCTGGCTCGTAGGCCAGGCAAACCTAACTAAGCTACACTACTCAGGGTGAGCAAAGTCTAGTGGCTCTACTAACAAACCACAGCCCGGGTCTACTCCATCAGACTCGACCCCATAATAGGTCGGGCAATCTGCCTCATAATCATCTGTAATATGTCAACGGTTTTCTGTCAGAAAAATGAGCAAGTACAAACACCAACAGCAGTTCCATATGAATTGACAAATACTATAAGAGACAATATAATGAAATACAAGACAAAGATATAGGCGACTTGGAAACCATTTGAAAGCCGAGTTACAACCCTTGAACCAAACAAGGACCGGGGTTGTAACCCTTCTTTCAAACAGAACTTAGTCTCAAATTATGGTACTGTATAAAAGCAGGTAGAGCATGTGAGTAATGGATTCATAGCATGGTGAGAACTACAAAAAGTAAAGCTGAACTGAAATATAAGATACGACAATAAATGTAAAATGTGATTTAAATTATTAGAGCGATATGTGATCGGCTAGGGAGTCATGGTGGGGTTATCCACTTGGCCCGGCAATCCACGGTAACATCAACGGAGAGTCATGCCGGCCAACCTGGATAACCTGGCATGGGGTATCTGCTACACCCTACGTGAGATGAGGGTGGCGCTAGCAAAATAGTGACATGGAGGCTTTGATCACATAACCCCTAATAATTCCCCCATCCCCGAATAGTATCATGGATCCGGAAATGGCACATCATGACACGGATTCGAAAGCAGGTGATCAGTCCACTCCCAAATCGATGTCTATATAAGTACATGAACATGGATATCACATACCAACATACCAAAGAAAATTTGGGAATAACATCTCATGACAGGATCCAACGTATACTAGTCCGTGAACCGTCGTGTCGGGAATCATGTAAGACACTACATCTGAATCAGATATAGTAGATATCAAGACAATAAAAACTATCAGTAAATGTACTCGCCTGCGGTCCTGAGCTGATAAGGTAAAAAAACGTTCAGAGTAATCACAGACCTAAAGATGAGATACTACAAGTCAAAACATTATTTAATAATGAAAGGAAAGCTAATCTAGTCATGATATGCAAGTCTAAGTCAAAAACTAGGTCAAACCAAGTCACACCGAGCTAAACTAGGTCACACTAGGTTATACCGAGCCAAACTGGGTCACACTAGGTTAACCAAGGTCAAACAAAGTCACAGAAAGTCAATCCAAGTCAAACTAGGTCAATCTGGGTCAAAGGTTGACTTACAGTTGACTTTTTGGTCAAAAAGTCAACTCTGGTCAACTCTGGTCAACACTGAGTCAACCCTGGGTCAACCCTAGGTCAACCCTAGGTCAAACAAGTCAAATGTTGACTAACAGTTGATTTTCAGTCAACTGGTCAACTCTGGTTTGGTTTTGGTCAATTCTAAGTCAAGTGTTGACTTGAAGTTGACTTTCGGTCAAAAAAGTCAACTCTTGGTCAACGGGGGTCAAGACTAGCCTAAACTACCCTCATCTAGTCATTACCTACCAAGACAACCTATTTCTAATTCCATCTTAACAATCAAAACCCTTTCTTAGACTTTACCCCAAAATCCTACTTTTACCCTATAAGATACTGATTTGTATCTTAGGATACTCACTCATCTATATCCTAACTTATACCTCTAATATAAGATACTAACCAACTCTAACATATAACTTCTAACCATCTATTCTAACTTATAAACCTAACACAACTAACATATGTCATCTCTAACTAACAATAACATAGACTAACACAACTAATTATCTAACTTATACAAGCTATCACTATCTAACTTCGAATATATCTCTAACCTCTACATAGATTCTAACATAACCACTAACATACTAACACATCCATACATACAACATTTAAATTTCTCTCCACTCCAATACTAACACACACACAAACACATATACCAAATCCACCACCCTTCTCTTCTAACACACCTACACACATCTATATACAAACACACTACCACTCAACCAAAACACAAATCACTCAACAAACTACACTAGCCTCAAGTCAAATAGGATGGCATGAGCCTTCCAACTCTCTCACCTTCACAACCCACACACACTACACTACCATCTATACAACATCAAACACACACACTATACTAACATATATTACATAACAATGATATATATATATATATATATATATATATATATATATATATATATATATATATATATAAAATATATATATATATATATATATATATATATATATATATATATATATATATATACTATATCATACATATTCTTGACAATCTATGATACCTACATTCACATGATATCTATACTAGGCTCATAGGTTTCACAAAATGCCTACGTCGCATAGTCACTCTTCTACTTAAAACTAATACTGTACCAATTGGGCCTTCACAAAATTCTAGGATTAAAGTATGTTATAGCTCTTCGTGTTAGCTTTCCGAAACTTCAAACAGATCGCATTTTCGTGTCCGAAAGCTCCCGGAATCGCGAAAACACCGAAACGCGTTCATCTTTCGTACAGCTGACACTCAAACAATTCTACAGAAAGTTATTGAAGAATTTGGCTTATTAAAATATATATTTGGAAAGCTAACTTCGATACGCTTCTTTTAAAAAAACGGGAGGTTAATTGGAATTATGAGCTAAAAGTTATGACATTTCTAAGTTGCTCTAGCTACTAAAAATGTGGATAAAAATTATGACGAATTTGGGTTGTTTGGACAAAAAACACATGTAGGCCAAAGTACTTGGATACCAACATAGCTATCTAAATAAACATATTCTAACCATCCTAAATAAGATCAATCCACTCTCTAACCATCTAACACACACACAAATAAATATATATATGCAAAAACCACACACACACACACACACACACACACACACACACACACACACACACACACACACACATATATATATATATATATATATATATATATAAAGAGAAAATATATATATATATATATATATATATATATATATATATATATATATATATATATATATATATATATATATATATTTTTTTTTTTTTCTCTTTATATATATATATATATATATATATATATATATATATATATATATATATATATATATATATATATATATATATATATATATAAAGAGACACATCAATCTAAATATAAAATAAATATGATACAATATGATACTATAAAGAACACATTAGGAACAACTCTCTAAAAATATAAATCTGTGATTAAAACACTAATTAATCATTCCTACAATATATATGCATACAAGTGTCCAAAATAGGAGTTTTTCCCACAAGGACACAACCACAACACAAAGGACACTCCTATGACTTCCAAATGGACACGAAATGGACACAAATGGAGATACAACCATGGGGGTCATTCCTTGGGTTCAAAATATTCCTATATGCATGTAGGAATGGATTAGAGGAGAGATTATACCTTCCGGGAAAGAGATTCAAAGGAAAATCCTTCCGACACGACACCGACACGTAGAGATTCCAAAAGGACACGAACGAGCTCCGAATCCTCCCAAACTCGGCTAGCACCCTCTAACCATGGAGTAGAAGAGAAATGAAGAAGATTTGGTGGAAGAAATGGTGGATTTGGAGATGAAATCAATGGAGTTGTTCTCTAGAAATTTGGGGAAGAACAAGAGAGAGAAAATGGATGGATAAAATGAAATGGAAGAGATGGTGACTCACCCCTTATCCCCCCCATAGGTGGCTGCCCAAAAAGGGTGAGGTATTCCCATTTTGAATGTCCAAAATGCCCTCCACTAATCCATTTGATTTAAATTAGGAATGTGTTAAAGGTTGAGGTCAATTTAGTCTAGTTTTAAGTCTCTAATTAAACTAAACCTATCCATAAATAATTAGTCTAACTACTAACTAAAATTAATATCATGTGGACTAAAATTAATATCATGTGGACCATGTCTAACTAGTGTGTGGGTCCCACTAGAGTCAAACTACCCCCCTTGGGTCCCCGTTTCAAGTCGGATTGAGCTGAAATTCGAACCCGACTTAAATAACCCCAAAACAATATCATAAATAATAAAATAAATTTCAACCCCAAAACAATATCATAAATAGTAAAATAAATTTCAACCCCAAAACAATATCATAAATAATAAAAAAATTTCAAAAATATTCAAAAATGCAAAATGACAAAAATACTCCAGTTTCTGAAAACTGGGGGTGACAAATCTATCCACCTTAAAAAAAATTTCGTCCTCGAAATTTAAAACCAAGCAATCACCAATGAAAATATCAAAATAAATCAAAGAGATCCAATGACCAAAATACCCTTGGGCCAGAAATGACACTGAAAGTATCCTAATCACATGGTTAGGCTCCAGGTCAAATAGTCCCTAGGGTTTTACTAGTAAAACATCAAAATCATAAGTCATGGCTGAAAAATTTAAAATAATTAAAATCTCCAAAATCAAAGCATAAATTAAATAACAATAATTAAATGACTAAAATTATAGCATTTTAAAATTATACTCAAATAGAAACTAGGTGCTACAAGTCTATCCACCTTAAAAAAAATCATCCTCAAAAATTAAAACAAAGTAGCCACAGAAAAATTCATGCAATTCGATAATCGTATGCGTCTGTCCAAAATCATGATACTCAGAATCTCCGTCATGCCGGTGAGCATGGCTACGATAATCACAGAGTCCTCAACTACGGTACATACCTCTAGAATTATGGTATTTAAAATTTTCGCATTGCCGCTAGCTTGGCAGCGAAAACCTTAAATTCCCACACCCTAGAAATACGTCCATAGTCCGACTATATGTCCTCACTCTGCCTGCTAGCATGACCCTAGAGGATTCTAAAATCTCATAATCGAGGCGACCTAGCCCATACGACTTATCTCAGAAAAATCACATCACAAGAACAATTTTCATCCTACGATCAAGAACAGATAGAATCGAATTTCAAGACAGTTTATAAGAAGGCAAATACGAAAAAGAGATTCGAAATATTGGAACCTGCTATCTGCTCTGCTACTGCCTGAGTGGGCTCAACTGTTATGGCGAAAGCACGCCCCTGCTGGCCTCCTCTAGCCTGCTGCACGACGTCCTGGCCTCTTCGTATTCCACTAGCGTGGCAATCCCTCAGCAGGTGTTCAGGCGCCCCACAGTATAGGCAGACGCCCAACCTCTTCCTACAAGCCTCTCTGGTGTGCCCCGGCTTCCCGCAGAAGGTGTACTGTGTAGCCGGCCTCTGACCCTGACCCTGATCCTGGTGCTGCTGGACACACGTCGGTGCCTGCTGAAACTGCAACTGAGGCTGCTGCTGCTGAAACTATGCCTCTGCTAGAAATATGGGCACTTTGCTGGCCCTGCACTCGAACTAGCTCCAAGAGCGTCACTGCCCCTCTTCGGCTTGAGGCCGAAGTCCTTCTCTGCAATCTGCGCCTCCATAAGGATCTGCTCGAAGGTCGCGTCACGTATCCCAGAGGTGCGAGTGCGCACTGCATGTATAAGGCCCCTCCGGAACTTCCGGGCCTTGTACCCCTCATCCTGGACCAAACTAGGTACAAACCTGCTCAGGCGGAAGAACTCCGTTGTGTATTCGTCTACCGACGAGTTCCCCTGCACCAGACTGGCAAACTGCCCCTCCAAAGCTGTCAAGGCTACATATGGGTAGAACTTCTTCTTAAAGAGTTTCCTGAAGTCCTCCCAAGACAATCCCCTCACTGACGCATGCGGATCCGTGCGGTACCAAGTCAGCGCTATGTCGAAAAACTGGCTCGCTGCAGAAGTCATCCAAAGTCCTCTCGGGACCTCTGCCAGCTCCAGACTCCGCTGGACATCCTCTAGCCAGTCGTCCGCGTATAGGATACACTCGGTACCCTTGAACTCCCGCGGGTTCATCTTCCTGAAGTCGAGGTGTGTACCGGGCCTCCCTTGACCCTGCTGCTGTACTGGTGCTCCCTGAACTGTAGTCGGTGCACCTCTCTCCACTGATGCCATAGCTAGCTGATGCGAGTTCTCCATGGTCTGTCGTAGCACCTCTGCCTGACGGTGCTGTGCCTCTACCTGTGCTCTCTGTGTTTGCAGCATCTGTTGCAGAAGGGCCATCATCCCCTGAGTATCTGTCGGTAACTGCGACGGCGGTGGAAGAATGTCAGGGATGACCTTGGACGGTCCCGCTGCTGGAGGTGGAAGACCTCCTGGAACCGTCGCTGCTGCTGCTCCCGCCAGAGGGGCAGGAACTGAGGTGGCATCTCCCTCGAGTGCAGCTCCCGTAGCCGGAGGTGGAAGACCTCCGGGAACTACTGCTGCTACTCCTGCCTGAAGGACAGGGACTGAGGCTACTGCTCTCTCGACTGCTACTCCCGTAGCCGGAGGTGGAAGACCTATGGGATCTGACCTCTCCGGAACTATACTGAGCCCTGCTGCCTGAGAACGAGTCACCGTCATCCTGAAGATGAATTGAACCCAAGAGATCAATATGGCACATGATAAGATATTATCAAAGGAGGACAATTGAATTCAAATGCAAGAAGAGTTGTTATGGTAATCAAAGATCAAAAATTTCCTAAAATGTGATTGAGTAACTCCTATCATACCCTAGATCCTACGTCCTAGTCGCAGGCTCGTAATTAGCACTCTAAGTCGAGCGCCATTACGAGATCGTACTAATTGCGACTCAGACCTGCGTGGGCCACCACAAAAACGTGTCACGACCTGCATCCTGATTAGGGGCACGAGTACTTGGTTACGTCCAGCCTACGCCGCAGCATCGACGGTAGAACGCTGTCTAGGTCATCTATAAATACTACAACTAAACAGATATATGTACATGTACAGTATATACACTCCGAATGGAGGTGACATAGCAATACAGTCTCAATCACAAATGTAAAACTAAGGTAGATAGTATGGAAAGGAAAATACGAATGATGAGAACATGAAATAAGTCCAAGATCCACACAAGTCCAAAGCTATACACAAACAACCCAGAGAATCACATAATATATAAAAAGTACTACAGTCTAAAAAGTACTAGCTGGCTCATAGGCCAGGTAAACCTAACTAAGCTACACTACTCAGGGTGAGCAAAGTCTAGTGGCTCTACTAACAAACCACAGCCCGGGTCTACTCCATCAGACTCGACCCCATAATAGGTCGGGCAATCTGCCTCATAATCATCTGTAAAATGTTAACGGTTTTCTGTCAGGAAAATGAGCAAGTACAAACACCAACAGCAGTTCTATATGAATTGACAAATACTATAAGAGACAGTATAATAAAATACAAGACAAAGATATAGGCGACTTGGGAACTATTTGAAAGCCGAGTTACAACCCTTGAATCAAACAAGGATCGGGGTTGTAACCCTTCTTTCAAACAGAACTTAGTCTCAAATCATGGTACTGTATAAAAGCAGGTAGAGCATGTGAGTAATGGAATCATAGCATGGTGAGAAGTACAAAAAGTAAAGCTAAACTGGAATATAAGATACGACAATAAATGTAAAATATGATTTGAATTATTAGAGCGATATGTGATCGGCTAGGGAGTCATGGTGGGGTTATCCACTTGGCCCGGCACTCCGCGGTAACCTCAACGGAGAGTCATGCCGGCCAACCTGGATAACCTGGCATGGGGTATCTGCTACACCCTACGTGAGGTGAGGGTGGCGCTAGCAAAATAGTGACAGGGAGGCTTTGATCACATAACCCCTAATAATTCCCTATCCCCGAATAGTATCATGGATCCGGACATGGCACATCATGACACGGATTCGAAAGCAGGTGATCAGCCCACTCCCAAATCGATGTCTATATAAGTACATGAACATGGATATCACATACCAATATACCAAAGAAAATCCAGGAATAACATCTCATGACAGGATCCAACGTATACTAGTCCGTGAACCGTCGTGTCGGGAATCATGTAAGACACTACAACTGAATCGGATATAGTAGATATCAAGACAATAAAAACTATCAGTGAATGTGCTCGCCTGCGGTCCTGAGCTGATAAAGTGAACAGACGTTCAGAGTAATCACAGACCTAAAGATGAGATACTACAAGTCAAAACATGGTTTAATAATGAAAGGAAAGCTAATCTAGTCATGATATGCAAGTCTAAGTCAAAAACTAGGTCAAACCAAGTCACACCGAGCTAAACTAGGTCACACTAGGTTATACTGAGCCAAACTGGGTCACACTATGTTAACCAAGGTCAAACAAAGTCACAGAAAGTCAATCCAAGTCAAACTAGGTCAATCTGGGTCGAAGGTTGACTTACAATTGACTTTTTGGTCAAAAAGTCAACTCTGGTCAACTCTGGTCAACACTGAGTCAACCATGGGTCAACCTTAGGTCAACCCTAGGTCAATCCTAGGTCAAACAAGTCAAATGTTGACTAACAGTTGATTTTCAGTCAACTGGTCAACTTTGGTTTGGTTTTGGTCAATTCTAAGTCAAGTGTTGACTTGGAGTTGACTTTCGATCAAAAAGTCAACTCTTGGTCAACGGAGACCAAGACTAGCCTAAACTACCCTCATCTAGTCATTACCTACCAAGACAACCTATTTCTAGTTCCATCTTAATAATCAAAACCCTTTCTTAGACTTTACCCCAAAATCCTAATTTTACCCTCTAAGATACTGATTTGTATCTTAGGATACTCACTCATCTATATCCTAACTTATACCTCTAATATAAGATACTAACCAACTCTAACATATAACTTCTAACCATCTATTCTAACTTATAAACCTAACACAACTAACATATGTCATCTCTAACTAACAATAACATAGACTAACACAACTTATTATCTAACTTATACAAGCTATCACTATCTAACTTCGAATATATCTCTAACCTCTACATAGATTCTAACATAACCACTAACATACTAACATATCCATACATACAACATTTAAATTTCTCTTCACTCCAATACTATCACACACACAAACACATATACCAAATCCACCACCCTTCTCTTCTAACACACCTACACACATCTATATACAAACACACTACCACTCAACCAAAACACAAATCACTCAACAAACTACACTAGCCTCAAGTCAAATAGGATGTCATGATCCTTCCAACTCTCTCACCTTCACAACCCACACACACTACACTACCATGTATACAACATCAAACACACACACTATACTAACATATATTACATAATATATATATATATATATATATATATATATATATATATATATATATATATATATATATATATATATATATATATATATATATATACTATATCATACATATTCTTGACAATCTATGATACCTACATTCACATGATATCTATACTAGGCTCATAGGTTACACAAAATGCCTACGTCGCATAGTCACTTTTCTACTTAAAACCAATACTGTACCAATTGGGCCTTTACAAAATTCTAGGATTAAAGTATGTTACAGCTCTTCGTGTTAGCTTTCCAAAACTTCAAACGGATCGCATTTTCGTGTCCGGAAGCCCCCGTAATCGCGAAAATACCGAAATGCGTTCATCTTTCGTAGAGCTGACACTCAAACAATTCTACAAAAAGTTATAGAACGAATTTGGCTTATTAAAAATATATTTGGAAAGCTAACTTCGATACGCTTCTTTTAAAAAAACGGGAGGTTAATTGGAGTTATGAGCTAAAAGTTATGACATTTCAAAGTTGCTCTAGCTACTAAAAACGTGGATAAAAATTATGACGAATTTGGGTTGTTTGGACAAAAAACACATGTAGGCCAAAATACTTGGATACCAACATAGCTATCTAAATAAAACATATTCTAACCATCCTAAATAAGATCAATCCACTCTCTAACCATCTAACCACACACACAAATAAATATATATATATGCACAAACCACACACACCTATATATATTTTTTTATATTATATATATATATATATATATATATATATATATATATATATATATATATATATATATATATATATATATAAAGAGACACATCAATCTAAATATAAAATGAATAAGATACAACATGATACTATAAAGAACACATTAGGAACAACTCTCTAAAAATATAAATCTAAGATTAAAACACTAATTAATCATTCCTACAATATATATATATGCATACAAGTGTCCAAAATAGGAGTTTTTCTCACTAGGATACAACCACAACACAAAGGACAGTCCTATGACCTCCAAATAGACACGAAATGGACACAAATGGAGATACAACTATGGGGGTCATTCCTATGGGTTCAAAATATTCCTATATGTATGTAGGGATGGATTAGAGGAGAGATTATACCTTCCGGGAAAGAGATTCAAAGGAAAATCCTTCGGACACGACACCGACACGTAGAGATTCCAAAAGGACACGAACGAGCTCCGAATCCTCCCAAACTTGGCTAGCACCCTCTAACCATGGAGTAGAAGAGAAATGAAGAAGATTTTGTGGAAAAAAATGGTGGATTTGGAGATGAAATCAATAGAGTTGTTCTCTAGAAATTTGGGGAAGAACAAGAGAGAGAAAATGGATGGATAAAATGTAATGGAAGAGATGGTGACTCACCCCTTATCCCCCCATAGGTGGCTGCCCAAAAAGGGTGAGGTGTTCCCATTTTGAATGTCCAAAATGCCCTCCACTAATCCTTTTGATTTAAATTAGGAATGGGTTAAAGGTTGAGGTCAATTTAGTCTAGTTTTAAGTCTCTAATTAAACTAAACCTATCCATAAATAATTAGTCTAACTACTAACTAAAATTAATATCATGTGGACTAAAATTAATATCATGTGGGCCATGCCTAATTAGTGTGTGGGTCCCACTAGAGTCAAACTACCCCCCTGGGTCCCCGTTTCAAGTCGGATTGAGCTGAAATTCGAACCCGACTTAAATAACCCTAAAATAATATCATAAATAATAAAATAAATTTCAATCCCAAAACAATATCATAAATAGTAAAATAAATTTCAACCCCAAAATAATATCATAAATAATAAAAAAAATTCAAAAAAATTCAAAAATGCAAAATGATAAAAATACCCCAGTTTCTGAAAACTGGGGGTGACACGTAATATGTTATCGATTTAGCGAGCGTGGCTCGGCGAGTAAGTGTCTAAATATGTGTTGAACAATAAGATAGAATATTGAACAATCGAGCAATTGAAGCGACGTACATCAAGTGTACGAGTCACGGTAGGGCAATGATGGTAGAACATTGAAAGACGATATTGAGATGTGCATCATGTGCACGGCTCCGAGAATATTGAACACTAGACGTAGAACATTGAATACGGCACTGAGCGTGCCCTCAGGCACTTATGCTACGAAAAGACTAATTAACTACGAAATTATGCTATAAGAATAACTTACGAATGGTACGCGTTGAATATGAGTACGAGACGTCTATGCCGTTGGGCGTCGTGCATCAATATGGATGTGTTGGGGCATAATGCCGACGGAGCTCCCCATATGGATGGTGGATTATGTTTATGAGACGCGAATATGTTTATGGCACGGGAAACCGTTTATGGATCGAGACTATGTTTATGGAACGGAGGATTGGTTGAAACGATATGATTTGTATGCTATGGTACGTATTGTATGGTCAATGGACTCGGATGGCCCGTGCACGGGTGCGGCTTCCCTCGGACGGTTACGACCGGGGCACCGGGACCGTTCGGCCTAGGAGGGAATTATGCGTGGTATTTATGGTGCACAACATTCGGACGGATTACGACCGTCCAGTGCTGTGATAAGCTATGATATCCGTAAGTTTGGAATCCTTCGAATACTGGGCTAGTAACCCGTATCGAAGTGATCGTAGGCTTACACATAAAAGATGCCAAGTCCATTACGGTGCGAAACACCGTGACCTTCATATAGATAGGGCCGGTGGGCTGAGATGAGAGTTGGGTGCAGGCGCAGGGCCTGCGACCCTTATGCATGGTCTAAGTTTATGGTTGGTTGTTACGTGAATGATATGATTCTATGTTAAGTTCTAACCCGTGCAGGCTAGGCAATATGAGACGGAGATGTGCATGATCACCATGATTATGTTCAGATTATGCCTAACTGTATCTGCTGTAGGAACACGGTAGTGGACACATTATGATAAGTTGCTATGCATAAACATTGCCATGAAACTGATCCTAAGGCTAAATAGAAAGATCACAAATTAAGATGCATGTTTTACTAAATGATTAAGTATTTAGTTTGGGTGCGAGCGTATCTTGATCAGTGCGAAGCGAGGACGAAAGCACTAATTCCCCACTAGTTTGCCTGCAGGTTCAGGTATATTCGGCTCGGGGCGGGGCTTGGCTTGGACGTGCCGAGGCATGGAGTCCTTGGCGTTCAAGAGGAGCTATCGCATAGGCGTTCGAACTTGCGACATGGAGATGTTCAGCCGAAGACTACTTGGTGGCTATAAAGAGGCATAATGTATGGAACAATGTAATCCTTTGTGAGCTAGAGAGATCATGAGCGTTGTAGCCAATTGGCATATTAAGTTGGGCTATTCAGAGCCTTTGTAACCTTTAGTTCATTATGAATAAAAGAGATTCTTGTTTACTATGTTTTTTCCTTCCGCTGCTTATGTTATCTATTTGAGATAGTTCTATGTGAACCTGTTATCTTGCCTTGTTCGAGCGCAACTCCAGGCTCGTGCGGCATCACGCCCCAGCGAGGACGATGATTCGGGTAAAATCTAGCGAGGACGAGCAATTTCCCGGATCGGGGCGTGACAAGTTGGTATCAGAGCGGTTCCATCCTTTGGACCGTACATGAATCTCTTTGACCCTCAGTTACTTCGCTATCGAATTCAGTTGACCCTAAGTTGTTTCCACAACCGTATGGCTCATGGATCTGCTCGACGCTACATTGGATGTTCCATACAATAAGTCTATATTAAGTGTGTACGTCTGCCACAAGTATGTCGTGATTATTACGCTATCTCCGGTTGCCATCGGAGAGTGTTGGTTGCACGAAGTGCAACGGGTTATGAGATTATGGTTTTTCAAAGTACAAGAAAGTTATGAGTCGCTGGTCGCACGAAGTGCAAGGAATATGGTGATGTTGGTTGCACGAAGTGCAATGATATATGTGTTGTTGGTCGTACGAAATGTGAGAAGTTATGTGTTGTTGGTCGTACGAAGTGCGAGGAGATATGTGTTTTTGGTTGCACGAAGTACAACGGATCAATATGTGAGGCGATGCGTGTTATGTTGCTATGCGAACGGTTATATATTGTTGGTTGCACGGAGTGCAGCAAGTCGTGAATCGTTCGTTGCATCGATGCAACGAGTCGATATGGTATGATGCGTGTTGTATGGCTATGCGGATGGATAGCGATACGTTGCACGAGATTGAGTAAAGACCTTAAGTATCGAGAATGAGTTGTTACACGAGTTGCAACGAGTGAGATTGGAAGATCGCGGATGCGATTGTACGAGTCGAATTGGTCGCTAAGTCGAGATCGAGTAGGCGAACATGTATGTTGGCCGAATGTCGCGTTGAGCTTTGAATAAGCGAATGTTGCGGGTGTGATCGATATGATCGCCAAGATACGGTTAGAGGGAATACGTGTCAAACTTTAGCGAACGCTAGAGCTGGGATCGGAAGGATCGCCATACGGGATAGTTGATTGAGGAATATATGTCAGACCCATACGGAATGCGATGTCGAGTAATGACTCGATTTCGAGTGGTATATGTAATACTAATTATGCGAGCAAGTGTAGTGAAGTATTGTAGCGATAATGATAGGCTCGATCCTGAGTGGTATATGGAATACCACTTAGCGATAGCTATGTTAAGCCGTTTGGTGACTTACGATAGATTTCGTCGAGACGATTATGTTGTTACGATATGTTTGTCCTGAACGGACGGAGTAGTACCGAGACTTGAGTGGGAATGACTTGATAGAAGTCGATGCAAGTATGCTTCGATGAATTGAGTCGAACAATTATGTGCGAAGTCGTACCCAAGGATGATACGTCGGGCAAGGATTCGTTAAGCGTAAGTCGAACAATAGGCTGAGCATAACGAAGAATGTTACGTTGAGGAAATAGTCGACCCGGTCGAACTTATGTTGAGTTGGTACGAAGGCTTGTTCGGAACGTGTTGAGTAGGTACGAAGATATCGTACGAACGAATTTGAGTGAGTACGATGAATCGGTAGCACGACTTTGGAAATGCGAGTTAGGAATACGAGAGTGAGTATATGAATTGGAAATCATGTCGCGATTATGGTGGTTAGTTATAACGGAATGAATTTTGATGTGTGTAAGACTTGATTCGTATTCGAGTTCGGATAACGGCAGTGATTGCAACGAGTTGGAGCTTATGAGAGAAGAAGATGTTCAAGTTATGCATATCGACGATGGTATTGAGGCGTATCAAAGACGATATGCAATAACTCGGGGATACTCTGATCGAATGAAAAAAATTGTGTTGAGCATTGTTGTTGGATGAATAAGATGCAAGTTAAGTTATAGCAATTGGGATGATAACGGTAGGAGTGCTTCGAAAAAATTAAGAATGGATGGATGTTACTTGGATGAAATCGAAAGTGTCTGAATTGCTTCGTAGACCACCACTATGTTGACATTCTTGTCTTGAGCGAGCGCAACACCAGCCTCGCACATGCGTCACGTCAAATTAGGATGATCATTCCGCGTGAGCGCTGGTATGGTGATTCATCCAGCGGGGATGATCGAACTTACGAGGTGTGGCAAATTTCATATGGACTGGTGGTTTGATACGAAAGTTGTTTGAGGATGGTTTTGATGAGTACGGAATATGTCGAGCTATGATCATGGATAGGTAAACTCGGACTTGAGGCGAGTAGATATCATATGACTGGCAAGGATAGTCGACGATAATATATGAGTGATTCGAGTAGTAACGACATGCAATGTGCATAAGTGATTCGAATAGTTAACGGCGCATCAGTTGCACGGGGGATAGATAAATTACGGATTTGTAAAGTATGTCAGATTGGATAAAGTCCCATTGGAAGTGTCGTGAATTGATTTGGCTCCGTGATAGGATATAGCATGGTTCGTTGTAACTGTTCCTCGTTGATGATCTTCAATTATCGAGCGTAGTTTCGGGGCAGATAACCCTAGAAGACTTGACCGCCAAATCAAGGGAATGTTGAAGTCCCATAGGATAACCCTAAAGAAGTTGCATAAGAAATTTAGTCGAGGATAAAGAATGATGTAGTGCATGTTGAGGATAAGCCTAAGCGAGCGAGTATCGTGTTTCGAAAGTTAGCGAGTAGCCTTCGACTAGATCGAGACGGATAGAAAAAGTTATGATCGATCGAATGAGTGCGTAAGTAGACTTGGGTGGTCGACGATCGAATAGATGTTGAGGAACGTGCTTAGCGTAGTGACGTGGTAAGGCGATTGCAAGAATTCTGCAATACGCGAGAGCGACGGATAGTAAAACGACCTTAAGAGTTGTGGCGTAGATCGGTTTGAGGAACGGTTAGGCTATGTGTGTCGAGCGCGATCTATGTTACGAAATGAACCAGTCGGAATTGAATCGAAGTTTGAGTAAAGGATTCGTACTTGGTCGAGAATCAGAGATAGGCGTATCGTAAGAGACCTTGGGTCAGAAAGATTGTTGCCTTTGAGCATCGTAGACTCAAGTTGACCTCTTGTGTCTGGAGTATGCGAGCATGATGTCTGGATAAGTTACCTAGTGGGGGTAGCCCCAGACGCGGTGCGTAGGCAGTTCGAAAATGTGGGTCGTGTTGGGATAGTTGTGTGCGAAACTTAGTACAAATTGTAGGCAAAGGAAATTGAGACATATGGACTTAGTCCATGTCGTTAAGGCTAAATATTATGAATGATTGGATGAAAGACTTGAGTTATGTGAGAGATAGAAAACGATTGGGCGAATAGGCGTTGCAGAGAATTGATGCGATCGGATGCGCAACGGCTTGATGCAATGCATGCGTTAGATGGCCGTCGAGAAACTTATGAGATCGAACTAATAGTTTCGAGTTAAGTTATGCGCAAGATAAAGGAAGATGATCGCATGTTATGGAATACACCTACGAGGAGTATTTTGGGAATAGGCGCTAAGATATGACTAAGTTGAATACGGACTGATTGGTGCTTGAGGATTAAGTTGAGCTTGTAGTTTGTCCCGATATCCTACAACTGAGCTTGGCTGAAATGCATATATTGCTGGGACGCCGAAAATATGTGTATGATCCAAACTAAGTTGTATGATTCCAACGATAGTAGCACGAGATCGTGAAGCGATCTAGCGAGCCACTTGGATTAAGTGTTGGTTTCGGTTCGAGGACGAACCTGATTTTGAGTGGTATATTATGTAATGCCCCGCTCCGTACGGTGCATTACTATGAGTCGTTGACTCGAAGAGTTGCGTTGACCCGATGAAGTATCGATGCGAATCGATGCGAGAGTTACGTTGGCCAAAGGTAAGCTTTGAGTCGATTGTAATCTATGGATTGAATCGATGCAAAGGATAAGTCCCATCGAGCAAGTGCTGATTTTAGTTGATCTGGTGTGCAGGCTATGCTTTTACGCTGGACGATAAGAGGTCGACATTTTACCTTATACAGTGAAGTGTCCGCGAAACCAAGTCTTGGCCTTGCAACAAATTGTGGCATGGACGCGATAGGCCAAATCAACCGAGTAGTTCAAAGGAATGGCTAAGTCCGGGAGTTCGCTACGCGACCAAGTTATGGAAGCGAGCTGCTTCAATCGGCGAATCGGCAAGGCGTATCGGCTTAAGGTGGGCGGGTTCTTGACTCTCTCTCTATATTCCTTCATGTCTAATAAGAGATATCATTGTATACGTAATATGTTATCGAGTTAGCGAGCATGGCTCGGCGAGTAAGTGTCTAAATATATGTTGAACACTAAGATAGAACATTGAACAATCGAACAATTGAAGCGACGTGCATCAAGTGTACGAGTCGCGGTAGGGCAATGATGGTAGAATATTGAAAGACGATATTGAGATGTGCATCATATGCACGGCTCCGAGATCATTGAACACTAGGCGTAGAACATTGAATACGGCGCTGAGCGTGCCCTCGGGCACTTATGCTACGAAAAGACTAAGTAACTACGAAATTATGCTATAAGAATAACTTACGAATGGTACGCATTGAATATGAGTACGAGACGTCTAAGCCGTTGGGCGTCGTGCATCAATATGGATGTGTTGGGGCATAACGCCGACGGAGCTCCCCATATGGATGGTGGATTATGTTTATGAGACGCGAATATGTTTATGGCACGGAAAACCATTTATGGATCGAGACTATG
Source organism: Iris pallida (assembly GCA_029216955.1). Taxonomy (NCBI): domain Eukaryota; kingdom Viridiplantae; phylum Streptophyta; class Magnoliopsida; order Asparagales; family Iridaceae; genus Iris; species Iris pallida. Next base: position 2,149,840 of record JANAVB010010997.1, read on the forward strand.
TTTATGGAACGGAGGATTGGTTGAAACAATATGATTTGTATGCTATGGTACGTATTGCATGGTCAATGGACTCGGATGGCCCGTGCACGGGTGTGGCTTCCCTCGGACGGTTACGACCGGGCACCGGGACCGTTCGGCCTAGGAGGGAATTATGTGTGGTATTTATGGTGCACAACATTCGGACAGATTACGACCGTCCAGTGCTGTGATAAGCTATAATATCCGTAAGTTTGGGATCCTTCGAATACTGGGCTAGCAACCCGTATCGAAGTGATCGTAGGCTTACACATAAGAGATGCCAAGTCCATTACGGTACGAAACACAGTGACCTTCATATAGATAGGGCCGGTGGGCTGAGATGAGAGTTGGGTGCAGGCACAGGGCCTGCGACCCTTATGCATGGTCTAAGTTTATGGTTGGTTGTTACGTGAATGATATAATTCTATGTTAAGTTCTAACCCGTGCAGGCTAGACAATATGGGACGGAGATGTGCACGATCACCATGATTATATTCAGATTATGCCTAACTGTATCTGCTGCAGGAACACGGTAGTGGACACATTATGATAAAGTTGCTATGCGTAAACATTGCCATGAAACTGATCCTAAGGCTAAATAGAAAGATCACAAATTAAGATGCATGTTTTACTAAATGATTAAGTGTTTGGTTTGGGTGCGAGCGGATCTTGATTAGTGCGAAGCGAGGACGAAAGCACTAATCCTCCACTAGTTTGCCTGCAGGTTCAGGTATATTCGGCTCGGGACGGGGCTTGGCTTGGACGTGCCGAGGCATGGAGTCCTTGGCGTTCAAGAGGAGCTACCGCATAGGCGTTCGGACTTGCGACATGGAGATGTTCAGCCGAAGACTACTTGGCGGCTATAAAAAGGCATAATGTATGGAACAATGTAATCCTTTGTGAGCTAGAGAGATCATGAGCGTTGTAGCCAATTGGCATATTAAGTTGGGCTATTCAGAGCCTTTGTAACCTTCAGCTCATTATGAATAAAAGAGATTCTTGTTTACTATGTTTTTTCCTTCCACTGCTTATGTTATCTATTTGAGATAGTTCTATGTGAACCTGTTATCTTGCCTTGCACGAGCGCAACTCCAGACTCGTGCGGCATCACGCCCCAGCAAGGACGATTATTCGGGTGAAATCTAGCGAGGATGAGCGATTTTCCGGATCGGGGCGTGACAATGATGATGGCTTCATCATTGGCTGGATTGAGAACTATGCATCTGAAATAATGGGTGACTATTTATTTGTAATTTGTAATGACATTTGTAATATTGGTTATGCTATAATTAATGGGCAAGATTGAGAATTGTTTTAATTTATTTCTGATGGGCTGGATTGGATGGATTTATTTCTGCTGTAATTAATGGGCTGGATTGAGAACATTTGTAATACTAGTTCTGATGTTGAGACTTGAGAGAAGTAATGGAACTATTTATACTAATAGACTGATTTTGCTATATTTTATACTTATTCTGTTATATTTATCATGTATTTTTTTACTGATTTATGATTCTGCTCTAATTAATGGGCTGACCCAATTGGCCCAAAAAATCAAACCGAACCGTAAACCAAACATGTAATTTCGGTTCAATTTTTTTCAGGTTGCTAAACTTTGGTTCGGTTTTCGGTTGGAGAAAGTTAGGTTCTCGGTTTGGTCGGTTTTGGAGAGTCCGGTTCGGTTTAGACTGAACCGAACCGTTGCTCAGCCCTAAGTACTAAGGTACATGGATACAATCCTGTGTGATAGATCTCACATTTAAGTGACGGTAATTTATTGGACCATACATATTGAATAACGTTAGCACTACAACTCACATAGTACCAATGGATTTTTCCTGTTGTCTATGTGTCGAAAGTCGTTATTATCAATGTTTATTGGACCATCCACATTGAATAACACTTGATACTACAACTCACTTAAATCCAATGGATCTTTCTAGTTGTCCAAAGTCGTTATTATCATTGTTTATCATGTTTATCATCTAGACTTGTATAGAACATGTTTCATGTTAGTATCACATATCATTCATCTTGTTATATACTTCACATGGTTATCAAGTTACCTTGTATATGCCTATCCCCTTATTATTATATACTCAGTTACTAATCATGTTGATCTCGCTATACTTTGTACATGTTTTTATAGTTCACAATTATTATGTTGATCTTGCTAATTGCTATATATCCGTCTAGCCCGCATTCGACCCGCATGTCCCTCATCTCCCATCAGTTGTTCTATCCCCTGAAAATTACCCCAAGGCCCAAACTCACAACCAGTAGGGGGATGACTCACATCTAGCTACTCTCTCTATCTATCATGGGTATCATGGGTTCTTTGGGAGTAATCGGGGTTTGCGGTAAGGCGACCCTCTATCCCCATACCTATTTACAATCGTGATGGAGTATTTCTCCTGCTTGATCGACTCCGCGGTGATTCGAGGGCACATTATGCCACTATACAAACAAATCAATCCGCATATATCTCATCTGATATATGCGGATGATCTCCTTGTATTTATTGTCCCGACGCGTCCCGGACTACAAAAGCTGGCTGAGATTCTGGAGGAGTTTGGCAGGTACACGGGGATCCAATTGAATTATGACAAATCCAAGGCCTACTTTAGCACCCATTGCTTGGTGAAGGAGGAGAAAGCTTTGATACTGGGAATGGAACGTGGCGACCTCCAAGATAAATACTTGGGCATACCACTGGCTATAAATTATGCTCAGGTACAGGAGTGCAGGAGCCGGGTGGTGTACGTGCAACGTAGAATAGATGGTTGCAGGCCCAATGTCTATCGTTTGGAGGGAGAATAAAGCTGGTAAAGACGGTGATTTCTGTTGTGGCTAATTTTTAGTTGCAAGCCATACTACTGCCTACGGCAACGATCACGAGAATAGAAAGGATATGCGCTGACTTCATCTAGAGGGGAGGTGTTCACGCCATTGGATGTGAGTCCCTGTGCAGGCCGAAAGATGAAGGGGGAGTTGGTTTGCGTCCCTTGCGAACTCTTTGGGACGTCGTCAGCCTTAAAATAATGTGGAAGCTCATCAACTCAACCTCCCTCTGGGCCGAGTGGATGAAGAGTAGATATTACTCGACGTCGAACTTCTGGGAGGCCCCGGTAAACAATAACTCTTCGGTTGTATACAAGCGGATCTTGTCTCTCAGAGGGAGGATGAAAGAATTGATCGAAAGAGTGTTCAAAGATGGAAGCACGATGGAGTTATGGCATGATCCTTGGATCGACCATCGGAGTCTGACCGATTGACGGGGGTGGAGCCCACCTAGACGAGCACATCAGATAGATTGGGTTAGTGTGACGCCCCAGAACCAGAATACTGGAGAGCGGGGGCGTACATAGCTAGCTACGTATATTGAAATGGAATCCACCTCGCTATACGGTCACGGCTGTCTAGATATGAGGGTTTACTACAAGCCAACGGTCTCTTAAGGTCAAGCCTATTGTCTCAATCTTAAGCAAGTAATATAATTACAAGATGTTAGACCCCCAAATATACAATAAAAGGCGTCCCAAATATTATATATTCAACTGATCATGAAGCTAGTCATACAAAATACGAGGACTAGCAAGAGTTAAGTCATACATGATCAACCCTAGGATTTGTTAATCATGTTACAGCCCGTAGGCAGACAGTAAGTAAAGATGCATCGAGCTAACAGGTGCTCGTCGGCTAAACGCCTCAAAAGAATAAATTTACAATGCAGTGGGTGAAACAAAATAGAAAACCCACTCGTAGCCCGGGTTCCTTCTAGTCACCACCATCGGGCTGCAGGTTCGGTAGATCCTCGGGTGCTGCTCCGAAATCTGGCCACACAAAACCAGCTGGGTCAAACCCCAGAAAGAGCAAGTGCCACAAAAGAGGCCACAAAATAAGAACAAAAGCCAGCATATCAGAACATAAGAAATAGAAGAAGGTACAAGTAATAAAAGTACAGCAGGACAATAAATGACTAGGGACATGGAGCCATTCCGGGAGCCAGATTACAACCCGTAAACCAAACAAGGACCGGGGTTGTAACCCTTCGCCTGAATAGCACTTGTCTCTATTCATTTATTGTTGAAGATAAGTAAAACAATCATGTACAGGAGTACCAGGTACTGGGACTAGACGAGACTTAAACAGGGCTAGACAACATTCATTAACAAGCGGCCAAGCAATTACTACGGCTTACTACTTTAACTAACTAGGGTTATCACAAACCTAATTACTAACAAGATGCAATGAGAATTTTCTAGTCCTAAGCCCTGCAGACTATCTAGTTATCCTTCCGCAGGTTGAAAGTATGGTTGGGTACATCGCCCAGGAGACGATATACCCTTAGGAGACTTAGAGGTGCAACACATGACAGTGTGCTGGAAATGTGCTCTACTCGTCGGCAAGCTACAAGTCCATTAAAGCGCCCAGATAACGAGATCGCCTGTGACTGAAAATTCTCCATGAACTATAGTTTGATCTAACCATTAGCCTGAATCCATATTCATTGTGAATCCCTGACCGTGGTAACCAGGGAGTCACGTCCTAGACATGATGCAAGACAAGACAAGTGAATTCTACAAGCAACAAGAATAAACCACCACGGAGTCAGAGTTGATTATACAGGTCAAGTTAGCCGTCGCAACAGCATCAAGTCAAGTCAAGTTACAAGTTACAGGTTACAAGTTACAAGTTACAAGTTACAAGTCAGGAGTGCGCCGCCACAGGCCACTATCAAGTTATCCAGAAGTACTAAATCATACTTCACAGAACTCACAAAACCATACTAGTCGTAAGCAAAATACCGAAAACCGTGCCAGGTCGTGTTGGGCCAAGACAGTCGTGTTGTGTGGAACAAGATCCCAAAACTCTAATCCACAAAAGATAAGTCGAATCCAAGAAAATAAGACCAAACCATCATAGACAAGTAGATTGCGCAAAGGGGGGTCAAGTTGCGCAGGGGTTGGATTGCGCTAGGGTCAAGCGCGCTGGGTCGGGTTGCGCAGGGAACGAGCTGCGCTAAGTCGGATTGCGCCGGAAACGGGCTGTGCTGAGGATGGATTGCGCGGGGGTTCGATTGTGCTGGATCCAAGCGCGCGGGGTCGGGTTGCGCAGGGTGAATTGCGCTGAGCCGAGCCGCGCTGGGTCGGGTTGCACCGGGATCAGGTGGCGCTGGAGGATGCGCGGTTCACCAAAGGGCAAGCTGTACTGGTCAACCAGCGCTAAAGAACGCTGGCCGAGGAAGGCTGCGCGTTCAGCCTTGCGCTAAAGAGAGCAGGCCGAGAGGTCTTCTTCTCCAGCTAGGCTGAGAAGATGAACCAAGAACACCAAAAACTTCAAATCCCCATATCTTGGCCAAATCAAAACCAAATTTAGATTTTCAAAGTTCTAACTTGTGTAAAATTGAATTCTCTTCCACATGGAAGCCTCAAAACAAGGAAAAATCTAAGTTTAATAGATCAAAACCAAAAAAATCCGAAAATAGTTAAAACTTAGATCTAGAACAATGGAGACTCCAAATCACAAAATGCCAAGTTCTAATGTTGCTCTCCATGGCCTAATCTAGTTAATGGACAAATAAAATGTGGTGCTTATTTGGTGGCAAGGTGCACTTATCTATGGTGTTGGTGGAGGAAGGAGGAAGAAGAAGATGGGGAAATTAATGGAAATTATAGAGGAGAAAGAAAGTTAGGTGGGGATTTAATGAGGGTGGTTGTGGTGGAATGAGGGAGGAGTATAGGTTAAAGTGTTTCAATGGTTACTAAACCAAACCAAACCAAACCAATTCCTTCTCTACAAAATAAAATCAAGCCAGGTCCAAAATCCGTTTTACGAGAAAACCAAAATCCGCAAGTTAAGCCAAAACACAGTTACAGGCCATAATCTGAGAAAATAAAATACATGCCAAAATCCAATTACGAGTATAAATACGAAATACGGGAAATGAGGGTGACAACTCTACCCACCTTAAAAAGAATTCCGTCCTCAGAATTTAATCGAGGTGCTAGAGACTGCCACGGCAAGCTATGCTAAGCACCAACAACTACACTAAGCAGTTCAATCATACAATCATACATGCAAGCAAGGGATGGAAAGCATAAGGCATAAGGAAGACATTATACCTTACGAGTCAAACAAGTCGGGATATCGCGATCGGATGTCGTCCTCACGCTCCCACGTTGACTCACCTAGAGAGTGATGACCCCAAGCAACACGGACTAAGCTAATAGTCTTGTTCTTGAGTATATTCTCTCTCCGGTCCAATATAGACACGGGCCTCTCCCCATACGAAAGGTTGGTACCAACAACCAATTCCGAATGGTCTAGGATATGGCTCAGGTCCGGGATATACCATCGTAATTGGGACACATGGAATACATCATGTACCTCACTTAGCGACGGCGGAAGAGCAAGACGATATAATATATCTCCTACTCGCTCCAGGATATCGAATGGCCCTATGTACCTAGGACTAAGCTTTCCCCGTACGCCAAAGCGAATGACGTCGCGGTTAAGCGAGATCCTAAGGAATACATGGTCGCCGATAGCAAACTCTAAGGGACGTCGATGAGCATCGGCCCAATGCCGCTGGCGATCTTAGGTAACTCGAAGATGATCCCTGACCTTTCTGACTACTTCAACTGTCTGGGCAATCATTTCTGGACCGAGCATCTGCCTCTCTTCGATATCGTTCCATGCTAACGGGGATCTGCACTTCCTGCCATATATGGCCTCGAAAGGAGCCATCTGGATACTGGCCTGAAAACTGTTGTTGTACGAAAACTCTACCAGGTGCAGGTGATCTTCCCACGAACCACCGAAGTCAAGTGTATAAGACCTCAACATGTCTTCAAGAGTCTGGATTGTACGCTCCGACTGACCATCTGTCTACGGATGATATGCTGAACTGAATTGGAGACGAGTTTCCAAACTCTCTTGCAAGCTGCGCCAAAAGTGTGACGTAAACCTTGAATCTCGGTCCGAGGTGATACTGACGGGCACACCGTGAAGCCTGACAATCTGCCTGAGGAACATCTCTGCCAACTGGGCCGTAGACTGACCAACTCTGAATGGAAGAAAATGAGCCTCCTTCTTGAGCCTGTCAACTATAACCCAAATAGCATCTCTACCGGCTGGGGATCTAGGCAATCCAGTCACAAAATCTATGGTCACATGCTCCCACTTTCATTCTAGAATCGGCAAGGGCTGAAGAAGTCCAGCGGGCCTCTGATGTTCAGCTTTAACCTGCTGGCAAACCAAACACCGAGAGACAAACCGGGCTATCTCCCTCTTCATGCCATTCCACCAAAAATGCTGACGAATATCACGGTACATCTTCGTGCCACCGGGATGAATAGAATACTATGAACTGTGAGCTTCTGCCATGACCTCCTGTCTGATATCTCTACTGGGTACACAAAGACGAGTGCCATGTCGAAGTATACCATCTTCATGGATACATAACTCTGGCCTTCTTTCTGCCTCACACTTTGCTCTGAGTCGCTAAAGCTTGGAATCTGCTGACTGCGCTCTCCGGAAACTCTCAACTATGCTGGATTAAACCTGTAGACTGGCCATCAACGCCACGTTGGTAGGAAGAACCACTTCAATTCCCATCTTCTGAAGATCTGACAATAATTCTAGTTGTGCCGTTAGGAAGTAAACTCCGGCTCTCCTGCTCAACGCATCCGCCACAACGTTGGCCTTCCCTGGGTGATACTGCAAGTCCACATCGTAATCCACCAGTAGCTCGAGCTATCTCCTCTATCGCATGTTAAGGTCCTTCTGGGTGAAAACATACTTCAAGCTCTTGTGACCAGTAAATATCTCCACTCTATCTCCGTACAAGTAGTGCCGCCAAAGCTTAAGTACAAACACTACTGCTGCCAGTTCCAAGTCGTAGGTCGGGTAATTCTTCTCATGATCACGAAGTTGATATAATGCATAAGATATTACCTTCCCATGCTGCATCAAGACACACCCCAATCCTCTGCCTGAAGCGTCACAATAAACTGTGAATCCTCCGGTCCCATCTGGAAGTGTAAGAATGGGAGCCGTTATCAAATCTCGCTTCAACTTCTCAAATGATTCCTGACACTCTGCCATCCAAGCAAACTGCACATCCTTGCGGGTTAACTGGGTCATCGGCACCGAAATCCTCGTAAAATCTGAAATGAATCGCCAGTAGTAGCCGGCTAATCCAAGGAAGCTGCGAACCTCAGCCACTGAGCTAGGTACTGGCCACGTCTTGATAGCCAAAATCTTCTGGGGATCCACTTCTACTCCTCCTCGGATAATGATGTGACCCAAATATGAAATGCGATCGAGCCAGAACTCGCATTTACTAAACTTGGCGTACAACTGATGCTCTCTAAGCGTCTAAAGGACGATTCTGAGATGCTGCTCATGCTCCGTCTCGCTCTTGCTGTAGACCAGGATATCATCTAGGAACACGATCACTAACTGATCCAAGTAAGGCATGAAAATGCGATTCATGAGGTCCATGAATACGGCTGGCGCATTGGTCGCTCCAAAGGGCATAATAAGGAACTTCCAATGCCCATACCTCGATCTAAATGCTGTCTTCGGGATGTCCTGCTCTCTGACTCTGATCTGGTGGTATCCTGACCGCAAGTCTATCTTCGAGAACACTGAAGCCCCTTTGAGTTGATCAAACAAGTCATCTATCCTCGGAAGAGGGTATCTGTTCTTGATTGTCACTGAGTTCAAGGTACGATAATCTACACATAACCTGGACGTACCATCCTTCTTCTTCATAAGAAGCATCGGGGCTCCCCAAGGCGATCCACTTGCACGAATGAATCCATTGGTCGTCAATTCTTCAATCATCTTGTACAAAATCTCTAACTCTGAAGGCGCCATTCTGTAGACCCGCTCTGATACTGGTGCTGTCCCGGGGATCAAGTCCATAGTGAACTCGATCTCCCGCTCTGGCGGCATCCCTGGAAGCTCCTCTGGGAAGACATCTGGGAACTCTTCAACTATCCTGGGTAACTGCACTGCTGCTACGGCCATCCGCAACACTGGGGAAGATGGTTCCACTGCGCCTCTGGAAAATAAAAACTCTGGCTCGCCTGGAATACTAAAGATAACCCTGCCAGCATGGCAGTCTATCCTAGCATACTGGTTCCTCAACCAATTCATGTCTAAGACTACATCATAGTCTACCATAGGGAATTCTATAAATCTAGCGGGAAACTCTCTACCGCTAACTACGACCCGACACGAGGAAAACACTCGATCTACTCCCACAAGACCATTACCAGTAAGTATATTAAGCCTCACTGATAATGACTCGAGCTCCAATCCTATCCGTGTCGCGAATCGTGCAAACATGAATGAATGCGATGCACCAGAATCAAATAATATCGATACTGGAGAGGAGTTGACGAGAATAGTACCTGCCACTACCTCACCTGGTATAACTTCTTCTTCTATAGTCATCATCATTGCCTGACCTTGTCCTCTAGCTGCGGGTCCCCTCTGCTGGAAACCTCTCTACCTACTCTGCACTTGGGCTTGTGTGTACTGCTGCTGGTTCTGCTCATGAAATGCCTGGGCTTGAGGCAACAAGAGCCTCGGGTACTAATGCTGCTGTATAGGTGCTGGTCCCCTAACCGATGGATTGGTTAGGTTAGAAGAGGACGAACTACCCCTATTCGGGCAGGCTTCTATCTTGTAATCTGTCGCTCCACAAGCCAGGCACAATTCCTGCGCCCTGTGACAATCTGCCACCACGTGCCCTGGCTTTCCGCAATGAGAACATCCCATCGCGGAAGTCTGCTTCTGCTTCTGCTGCTGCGGGTACGTCGGGGTTGAATGCTGAATCGACGTTACTGAGGCCGCCCGCCTCGGAGTTCTAATGGTCAAACCTTTTGCTGTCGGAACTGGAGCTGATGACTGGTGCATCTGATTGTGGGACCGCTTCCTACCTTCGGTCCTATCCACGATCCTCTGGGAGGTGTACTCGTGCCTCCTAGCTGCTCTCAAAACCGTATCGAACGTCTGGTGCTCGAACTGCTCAACTGCCAACAAGATCTCCAAATGCAGCCCCTGCTGAAACCGCTGGGCCCTATCAAATTCGGTTGCCACCAAGGTGGGGGCAAACCTACTGAGTCTAGAAAACTCAGATGCATAACCGTCGACCATTCTGCCTTCTTGTTTTAAGTTGGTAAACCTCGTCTGTAGGTCGTACCGAGCTACAACATCAAAATACTTTGTCTGAAATCTTTTTCTAAATACTGCCCAAGCAATGGGTGCCACTAATCCCATGGCTTACGCTGCCCACCAACTGCGAGCCAAGTCCAGCAACTGTAGGCATACCACCGCCACCTTCTCATTCTCAGGTGTCCTAGCTACTTCCAGAATCACCTCGGTATCCTGAAGCGAAGCGTCCGCAGCAATCGCATCTTCAGTGCCATCGAAGAATGGAGGGTTCAAGCGCTTAAAGCTGTTGGCCGTGCTGTTCCCTGGATGACCGCCTCTGGTCAAGGCATCTGCCACTACCTGGTGCAAGGTGTCTCCTCTACGGTCCTGGAAAGCTATCAAGGTCCTGATGAGACCTACCAAGGTGTCATCGTCAGGCCCTGCAGGCTGGACGAGCCGAACTGGGGGTTCTCCTCCGGGTGGTACAACTCTGGAGGCTACTCCAGAATACTGGACTTGTTCTCCGGGTTGCTGGTCCACGGGAAGTGCTCCACCTTGCTGATCGACGGGGTCAGGTACAGTGTCGCTGAAAAAGACGACACAGGGAAAATAATAAGGAAGGACCAGGACAGATCAACGATACAAGCACATGATCAGGGCAAAAATTCAGAGATTCAGAGGATATGAATGGAGATCAAAGACGAGTACTGATTGAGACATCTATCCGGTAAACCCTCACATATCTTGAATGCCAAGACCTGCATGGGCCACCACTTAAACCATGTGACGCCCCAGAACCAGAATACTGGAGAGCGGGGGCGTACATAGCCAGCTACGTATATTGAAATAGAATCCACCTCGTTATACGGTCACGGCTGTCTAGATATGAGGGTTTACTACAAGCCAACGGTCTCTTAAGGTCAAGCCTATTGTCTCAATCTTAAGCAAGTAATATAATTACAAGATGTTAGACCACCAAATATACAATAAAAGGCGTCCCAAATATTACATATTCAGCTGATCATGAAGCTAGTCATACAAAATACGAGGACTAGCAAGAGTTAAGTCATACATGATCAACCCTAAGATTTGTTAATCATGTTACAGCCCGTAGGCAGACAGTAAGTAAAGATGTATCGAGCTAACAGGTGCTCGTCGGCTAAACGCCTCAAAAGAATAAATTTACAATGCAGTGGGTGAAACAAAATAGAAAATCCACTCGTAGTCCGGGTTCCTTCTAGTCGCCACCATCGGGCTAGAGGTTCGGTAGATCCTCGGGTGCTGCTCCAAAACCTGGCCACACAAAACCAGCTGGATCAAACCCCAGAAAGAGCAAGTGCCACAAAGGAGGCCACAAAATAAGAACAAAAGCCAGCATATCAGAACATAAGAAATGGAAGAAGGTACAAGTAATAAAAGTACAGCAGGACAATAAACGACTAGGGACATGGAGCCATTCCGGGAGCCAGATTACAACCCGTAAACCAAATAAGGACCGGGGTTGTAACCCTTCGCCTGAATAGCACTTGTCTCTATTCATTTATTGTTGAAGATAAGTAAAACAATCATGTACAGGAGTACCAGGTACTGGGACTAGACGAGACTTAGACAGGGCTAGACAACATCCATTCACAAGCGGCCAAGCAATTACTATGGCTTACTACTTTAACTAACTAGGGTTATCATAAGCCTAATTACTAACAAGATGCAATGAGAATTTCCCAGTCCCAAGCCCTGCAGACTATCTAGTTATCCTTCCGCGGGTTGAGAGTATGGTTGGGTACATCGCCCAGGAGACGATATACCCTTAGGTGACTTAGAGGTACAACACATGACAGTGTGCTGGAAATGTGCTCTACTCGTCGGCAAGCTACAAGTCCATTAAAGCGCCCAGATAACGAGATCGCCTGTGACTGAAAATTCTCCATGAACTATAGTTTGATCTAACCATTAGCCTAAATCCATATTCAGTGTGAATCCCTGACCGTGGTAACCAGGGAGTCACGTCCTAGACACGATGCAAGACAAGACAAGACAAGTGAATTGCACAAGCAGCAAGAATAAACCACCACGGAGTCATAGTTGATTATACAGGTCAAGTTAGCCGTCGCAACAACATCAAGTCAAGTCAAGTTACAAGTTACAAGTTACAGGTTACAAGTTACAAGTTACAAGTTACAAGTTACAAGTTATAAGTCAGGAGTGCGCCGCCACGGGCCACTATCAAGTTATCCAGAAGTACTAAATCATACTTTACAGAACTCACAAAATCGTACTAGTCGTAAGCAAAATACCGAAAACCGTGCCAGGTCGTGTTGGGCCAAGACAGTCATGTTGTGTGGAATAAGATCCCAAAACTCTAATCCACAAAAGAGAAGTCGAATCCAAGAAAATAAGACCAAACCATCATAGACAAGTAGATTGCACAAAGGGGGGGTCAGGTTGCGCAGGGGTTGGATTACGCTAGGGTCAAGCGCGCTGGATCGGGTTGCGCAGGGAACGAGCTGCGCTAAGTCGGATTACACCGGAAATGGGCTATGCTGAGGATGGATTACGCAGGGTTTCGATTGTGCTGGATCCAAGCACGCTGGGTCGGGTTGCACATGGTGAATTGTGCTGAGCTGAGCCGCGCTGGGTCGGGTTACGCCGGGATCAGGTGGCGCTGGAGGATGCGTGGTTCACCAAAGGGCAAGCTGCGCTGGTCAGCCAGCGCTAAAGAACGTTGGCCGAGGAAGGCTGCACGTTCAGTCTTGTGCTAAAGAGCGCAGGCCGAGAGGTCTTCTTCTCCAGCTAGGCTGAGAAGATGAACCAAGAATACCAAAAACTTCAAATTCCCATATCTTGGCCAAATCAAAACCAAATTTAGATTTTCAAAGTTCTAACTTGTGTAAAATTGAATTCTCTTCCACATGGAAGCCTCAAAACAAGGAAAAATCTAAGTTTAATAGATCAAAACCAAGAAAATCCGAAAATAGTTAAAACTTAGATCTAGAACAATGGAGACTCCAAATCATAAAATGCCAAGTTCTAATATTGTTCTCCATAGCCTAATCTAGTTAATGGACAAATAAAATGTGGTACTTATTAGGTGGCAAGGTGCACTTGCCTATGGTGTTGGTGGAGGAAGGAGGAAGAAGAAGATGGGGAAATTAATGGAAATTATGGAGGAGAGAGAAAGTTAGGTGGGGATTTAATGAGGGTGGTTGTGGTGGAATGAGGGAGGAGTATAGGTTAAAGTGTTTCAATGGTAACTAAACCAAACCAAACCAATTCCTTCTCCACAAAATAAGACCAAGCCAGGTCCAAAACCCGTTTTACGAAAAAACTAAAATCCGCAAGTTAAGCCAAAACACAGTTACAGGCCATAATCTGAGAAAATAAAATACAGGCCAAAATCTAATTACGAGTATAAATACGAAATACGGGAAATGAGGGTGACAGTTAGTACCATCATTCTCCATGGCGAGTGGAAGTCGGAGCTCCACTGCGAGGCTCGGTTCCTCAGAGACGTAATAAAGACGTGTCAGATAGATTCCACCATGCATCGAGATATATGGGTTTGGTCGGCTAATGGTGGCAGCAGGTTCAGTCATAAAGACGTCTACGAGAGTTGTCGACTCTCATCACCTAAATGGGAATATGCGGAGCTAACATGGACGAAAGGAGTAGCAAAGAAAATACAACTCCATGTTTACAAGCTTAGTATGGGCCGTCTACTGACTCGTGACAGACTTCGTCGGTTCGAAGTTGGCGTGGGGGATGGAGGATGTGTTCTATGTGGTAACGCACAAGACACTACTAAATTTTGCTCAATTGGCGACATAAATTTAGCGACGTTCGATTAACGTCGCTAAATTGTGTTCATTTACGACGTTTTATTGAAACGTCACTAATAGTCGCTACTAGCGACTAAATAAGCGACGTAACAATGACGTATATTAATTACATAGCTAGTCGTCGCGAAACGTCGCTCTGACGTCGCTAATAGCGACTAATTTAGCGACGGTAGTATTAGCATCGCTAAATTCTAATTATATTCCTCCCAACGATTTATTTCCCTCTATTTTACTCTCTCACTCTCTCTCCTCCCCCCTCCGGCACTCTCACTCTCTCCGACGACTCTCACTCTCTCCGACGACTCTCACTCTCTCCGGTGACTCTCCTCCCTTTCTGGTACGTGACTCTCTCCCTTCCTCCCTCTCTCTCTCTCCGTCTATTTTGGTTGTTGGGGGTTAGGGGGTGCGGGTGGCTCGGGGGGAGGGGCAGAGGGGATGCAGGTGGTTGGGGGTAGCTGGGTGGTGGGGCAGGGGACAAGGGTGGCTGGGGGAGGGGAGCTAGGGTTAGGATTCGGGTTAGGGGTGGATATGTGTGGGTGGGGGGGAGGGGAGCGGGGGAGAGTAGGGATAGCTGGGGGAGGTGAGCAGTGGAGGTGGGGGATGCTGGGGGAGGGGAGCAGGGGGATGGGGACTGCTGGGGGAGAGGAGCGGGCGGGAGAGGGGGTAGCGTCGGCTGGGGGAGGGGAGCAGGGGGTAGTGGCGGCTGGGGGAGGGGAGCAGGGTGGTTGGGGGCGGCTGGGGGAGGGGAGCAGTGGGGCTGGGGACGGATGGGGGAGGGGAGCAGGGGGGTGTGCCCGGATGGGGGATGGAAGCAGGGGGGTGGGGACGGCTGGGGGAGGGAAACAGGGGGGAGGGGAGGGTTAGGGTTCTGGTTAGGGGCAGGTATATGGGGGGAGGGGAGCGAGGGGGTGGGGGAGGGGAGCAGGGAAGGGTTAGGGTTCGGGTTAGGGGTGGTATAGGAGGAGGGAAAGGGGCTTGGTCAGGGGCACCGATAGTGCCAAAAAATCTGATAATTTAGTAATAATTATTTGTTTTCCGACACCAAAAATGTGATACTCCGATTCGAACGCACCGATAGTACCGATATTTGTAACAAGTAGTTTTGTTGGTTGGTTAATTGGTAACATGATGATCGGGACATATAGTCCCTGCAGCCATTCGACTGGCGAGGCAGAAACTATGGTACGATATGGTGATCAGGACATAGTCCCTGCAGCCATTCGACTGGCGAGGTAGAAACTATGTAACCATAGATAAAGTTGACTGTCCTCCGACCCTCATCCCTCGGCAATGATGATAAGACAATCTATTACTATATCTTATATAGTAGTAGATGATGTCTTAGTATTACATTATGTGAGTTCATCTTGATTCTGTTACATCCTTCAGATACTAGATACGATAAGAACATATACTACACTATATGTACAGAACATAGATGATTCACACTAATGTATGCTAGAATAAATTTTGGATTTTGTTCTGAGCCATCCGTTCTCACACTTGGCAAAAATTAAATTTTTTGTACTTTATCTGCTTTCGAAAATATACTCAAACGAGATAATGGTTCCTTTAGTTAGCTTGCTTATGTTACAATTATATTATTTGTGAATATCCATCTTACCAGATGGCACCCTTGACCCGAGGAGCGACACGTCTTTTAAGGGAAACAATGAATGCTAAGGTGGCTCCTCCTACTGTTAAGGAGGAAGTGGCACCGGTAGCTAGTGATATCGGGAGTTCTATTCATCCAGCACTGGTAGCTAGTGAGACCGGGAGTTCTATTCATCCAGCACTTACAATGGACTACATCTCTCCTGCCGCCGTCGATCCTACTTATTCGAGGTAGTTGCGTGATCGTATCACTGAGCGTTTGCGTGAGCTGCATGGTTCTCATTAGCTATTAGTACTTATTTGTATTGGGTTGTTTTTGTTTTAGACTATTTGTATTGGACTACATATATGAATTAGTACTGTGTCAATCTCTGAATTGTATTGGACTATGACATGGTGATCAGGACATAGTCCCTGCAGCCATTCGACTGGCGAGGCAGAAACTATGTAGCCGTACATAAAGTTGACTGTCCTTCGACCCTCATCTCTCGGCAATGACGATATGACAACCTATCACTATATCTTGTATAGTAGTACATGATGTCTTAGTATTACATTATGTGAGTTCATCTTGATTCTGTTACATTCTTCAGATACTAGACACGATAAGAACATATACGACACCATATATACAGAACATAGATGATTCACACTAATGTATGCTAGAATGAATTTTGGGTTGTATTTTGAGCCATTCGTCCCCATACTTGGCAATTAAGCATGTGAAATATATCGTTGAAGAACATAAAACTTGTGGTCGTTACTGTAGAAAGTGCAGACTGACATGAACTGACGTACGAAAAGGAGGAGATCAAAGCTGTAACAAGTAAAGTTGTATTTTGGATGTTCTACTATTGTAAGCTCTTTGTTCACAAAGTAAGATATAATGAATACAGAACAAGTATCGAGTTTATAACTCTTGTAAGCTCTATACTTGAGTTACGAACTCGATACTTGTTCTGTATTCTTTAATTATAGCTTGCTTTGAGAACAAAGAGTTTACAAGAGTTCTTTTTCCAAAGCACAACTTTTCTTATTTTAGCTTAGAGCTCCTCATTTTCGTGCGTCAGTTCATATCGGTCTTCACTTTCTGCAGTAACTTCCTCCAATTAATCTTCGTCCCTTGGCAAAGATGATACGACAACCTATCTTGATTCTGTTATTATAATAGATGATGTCTTAGTATTACATTATGTGGGTTCACCTTGATTCTATTATATCCTTCAGATACTTATACTACACCATATGTACAGAACATAATGATCCACACTAATGTATGCTAGAATGAATTTTGGGTTGTGTTCTGAGCCATCCGTTCTCACACTTAAAACAGATATGAATTAGTACTGTGAGAGTGCCGGAGAGAGTGAGAGCGCCGAAAGGGGAAGGAGAGAGAGTGAGAAAGCAAAATGGGGGAAAATGATTTAGTGGGGGAATATAATTAGAATTTAGCGGCGTTCATACTAACGTCGCTAAATTATTCGCTATTAGCGACGTCATAGCGACGTTTCGCGACGACTAGCTCATGTAACTATGTAGCCGTAGATGAAGTTGACTGTCCTCCGACCCTCATCCCTCGGCAATGATGATACGACAACCTATCACTATATCTTTTATAGTAGTAGATGATGTTTTAGTATTACATTATGTGAGTTCATCTTGATTCTGTTACATTCTTCAGATACTACATACTAGATTCGATAAGAACGTATACTACACCATATGTACAAAACATAGATGATTCACACTAATGTATGCTAGAATAAATTTTGGGTTGTGTTCTGAGCCATCTGTTCTCACACTTAAAACACATATGAATTAGTACTATGTGTCACTCTTTGTTTTTGTATTTTTGCGAACCCAGGGATTGGATTCTGTATTTTGTATTTTAGATTCTGTATTTTGGCTCCAGCTCCAGCTCTATTTGCATTAATCTACGGTACGACATGGTGATCAGGACATAGACCCTGCAGCCATTTGACTGGCGAGGCAGAAACTATGTAGCCGTAGATAAAGTTGACTGTCCTTCGGCCCTCATCCCTCGGCAATAATGATATGACAACCTATCACTATATCTTATATAGTAGTAGATGATGTCTTAGTATTACATTATGTGAGTTCATCTTGATTCTGTTACATTCTTCAGATACTAGATACGATAAGAACATATACTACACCATATGTACAGAACATAGATGATTCACACTAATGTATGCTAGAAGGAATTTTGGGTTGTGTTCTGAGCCATCCGTTCTCACACTTCGCAAAAAATCAAATTTTCTGTATTTTATCTGCTTTCAAAAATGTACTCAAACTAGATGGCACCCATTCTCACAGATGGCACCTAAGACCCGAGGATTTCGCTTGAGGAAAGCACAGATGGCTGTGAAAGAGGAGGTGGCTCCAGCTCTAGAGGGCAGTTCCACCGAGAGAGCTACTCCAAAAGTAATTCCTAAAGCCGAGGGAGCTGTGAAGGAGGAGGTGGCACCACAGGGCAGTTCCACCGGGAGTTCCAATCATCCATCTCCTCTGGATATTGATCGGGCTGCCGCAGATCCTACTTATGTGCGCTGGCTGAGGAAGTTCTTTCTGCCCCAGCATAGACGACAGTAGATACATATATTGACTGGATTTGTTTTGATGGATATATCTCAAGGATATTTGTTTTGATGGATATCTCCTTTTGGATATTGTGATGGATATTTGTTTTCTTGTGTGTGAAGTATATTGGTATAGCTTGCTGTGATGCATATTGTGATGTATATTTGTTTGTGTGATGTGTGATGCATATTGTGATGTTCCGAGAGGCTTGAGGAGACGACCAATTATTTTTGGTCTATTCTTGGTTGTATTGTGCGGGCCGGTGGTTAAGAGAGATGCATGTTGCCCAAGTGAAAGTAACACATAAACTTTGACACGTAAAAATACACAATTTTAGCTATACATCAATAGAAATTTTTGGCCCATATTGTATTATGTGGCTAATACCTATAATGGAAACTTTGTTATGTAATTTATGTCTCACCTATTAACTACCTCAATTAATACACAAAATTTGATTATTTTTGAACTTGGCCCAGACTTCCCCTATAAAAGAAAATATAACATATTAATTACTACTACTACAAAAAAAGTGTCTTTTTGGGATGACACTATTAGAAACAACTAGTCTAAAACGTCCTAAAATTTTATTTTTGGGGACAGCTATATTTTTGGTAACAAAAAAGTAGTATTTTTTGGGACATTGTGTGAAAATGGATCTCTATTTGGGACTAATAAAACTTTCTGTCCCAAATAATTAACATTTTCGTCCCAAATAACTCGGCGGGATTGCCAAGTATTTTGCGGCTAATTGCCAAAAATTTTGGGGGGAAAGTTTCCCTCCACGTGTACCCATCCTGACCGTTCGACCAAATGACCTAAATCTAAACCATTCATCACAAAACCATTCAGACTTTCATCATAAAACCATTCTGATCTTTCCTCATCTCTCTCTCTCTCTCTCTCTCTCTCTCTCTCTCTTTTCGATCAAAAAAATGGCTGCAACCTAGGTGCTGCTGCTGCTCTCTCTCTCTCTCTCTCCCCTATCTTTGTTAATAGGTGATTCTTTCAACCCTAGGTGCTCCAGTGCTACTGCTTGGTATACTTTCCCTAATTTTTATATTTTTTACCAAATTTTTTTAGTTTTTACCCTAATTTTTATATGCATGTTATTTTTCTGGAAACTGAGTGTTTTACACTGTTTACACATGCTCCATATTATTATGTCCTAAATTATTTACTAAATTTTTGTTCAAAATTTTCTCGAAATTAATTACTTGTCCAAAATAAGAATTATTTACCAATATTTTGCATAAAATTTGCTGGAAATTAATTACATGCCTTTCACTTGTTTATAAAGGATTATTTACCAATTTTTTAGAATTATTTACCAAGAAACGTGAGTGTTTATACTGTTTACATAGGCTACATGTTTTCTTCTTAGTTTTTATAACATATTTGGTTGTAATTTTAGCATCCCTCAGCCATTAGGACAAGCTTCCATGCTTTTAATCTAATAATCTTTTATTAATATTGATTTCTTTTTCTTCACGTTTTAGAAAATATATACACATAATAATTGAAATGATTCAAATAATTTCAATCACGTACAATTTTAATTCCTTACAATGAGGACCAACTAACGATTATTCAGCTACTTGTACTAGTGTTTTACACTCGCTTTTAACTGAATAAAATTTGGCTGGGATTGATCTCGTTCTTCCATCTATAAAAAAAAGTATTGGGGTTTATTTTCTAGTATAACGAGTGGTGCTGTAGTAGTGATTATGTACCATTCTATGTTATTTGAGGGCTGTGTTGATATATAGTTGTATGGTGTTAGTAGCGCAAGGTGTGCTGTTTATTTTACATGTTAGATAGTAGGCCTCAAAAAGAAAAAAAAAAGAAAAAAAAAATCTTCCGAACGGTACAAATATTAAGATGCATGAATACTGCAATGTATAGAAATACAATTTTGATAACGGTGTCAATGTATAGATAAATGTTATGATATGTTAAATATTAAACTTTATCAACATATTAACCAAACCAATGTGTCGACAACATTATTTTTCGCCTACTGTTTATATTGATTAGAAAATATTATCTCGTGGGTCAATATTGGCGAGCATCAATATTGGATTGAACATTCCAAACCAATATGGTACGATCTATATATATGCTCCCAAAATGATACAGTGTGACCTATATGTATCTATATTGCCTAATCCAGCACATCTTGGTTTGTAGGGTGTGCTTGCTTCTCATGTAAAACTTGAAATGGTTTTTACCAATGCCGATTCTGAGCTCCCGTGGCGAATTTTTAAAATATGAACCCCATTCATAATAAAAAATATATTAAAAAATAATTGGAAAAAAAAAGACTACCATCAATAGTATATAAGTCTAAAGTACTAACCACAATGGCTTCATGTTGGCGAGGCACTTACTCGTTCCATTGTAGATACAAAATTATTAATATATTTATGTTTAAATTAATTATTTTTGTCCCACATGATCTGTGGGCCACGGTTTTTAAAAGCTTGCTTTGTATGCTTTCATGTTGTTTTCATGTTGTATGAATGCGACATGAGTCTAACTGGACACAGTGCCGCTGACACAACAAATGGTTTGTCAAGAACACAACATCACCATAACTTCCTTTCCTAGAGTGATCTACTAGCTCAAAAAAGAGTCGAGAAATTATAATTATATAATAAATTGTTCCACCAAGATAGCTATATTAATATAGAAAAGAATCTTACAATCTTCTGCATGGAAGTGAATAGATTATGTTAGTCCCGGGGCTTGATCAAAGATGGTAAAACAGATGCAACAGATATCTACGATGATACAAAAACCAAATAACCCGATTATAATATGGAGGAGAAAAATAGAGAAGAGAAGATCTCTCGTTCTTTCTTGCACACGTGTTGCAATTGGGACAGAACGAGGTACAAAAATCTAGAGAAAGATGAGAAGAAGGAAAATGCTGGGGTGTTAAAACACCGTTGCTCAAAGCAGGATTCGCCCCACACGAACTGCTTCCAGGAACCAGCAAGTTTGAAGAACTTGTGGAACTGCTCGAAGTCACCTCTGTTCTGACTCCTTGGATGGACTTGCAATGGCGGCAGCAGCTCTCTCTCTTTCTCTTTTTCTGACTTATATTTTCGTAGTACCCACAAAGGAGGCCAGAAGAGAGTATATATAGAGAGAGGGTGGAAATCCTAGCCGTCTCTTCAGTTATGGAAAGATTGAATCAAATCCCAAAATATAACAACGAGATTTATTCAAATCCCACAAAGATAGCAACGAAATTAATTCAAATCCCACAAAGATAGGATCTGAAATTAATCGTATTGAATCAGTCTTTCTATAACTGACTTGTAGTCTGCACAGTCAGCGAAACCCTCTATGCGGCAGCAGCAGCCTGGCCGCATGAGCCTCATGGCCGTATGGACCGCATGGACCACATGGACCATATGAGCCGCATGAGCCGCATGGACCGCATGGGCCGCATGAGCCGCATGAACCGCATGAGCCGTATGGACCACATGGACCGTATGAGCCGCATGGCCGGATGGCCGCATGGCCGCATGAGCCGCACGAGCCGTATGAGGCCGTATGGCCGTATGAGGCCGCATGCGGCCGCATATGAGCCGCATGTCGTATAAGACCGCATGGTCGCATATGAGCCGCATGACTGCTGACGTGCTAAGTGCAAAGTGTACCAACAAAATGCCACATTACGTCTCATGAGCCCATGAGCCCGAGTCCGAGTCCGAGTCGCTAAGCCCCTTTGGGGCTTAGCTCCAAATGGAATTAATCCAAGAGAATGACAAAAGCATTAATGCTTAATCCTTGGAGCCTTATTCTTACCTCCTAGAAAAATTACCCACATGGTTCCCTCCTTAGGGTTACCACCCCATGTGCATCTCTCAACAACACAACCAAGTATATATGTTGAGATAACTTATGGTGTATTTTCGATGTGGGACTAAAATTTTATAAGGCATATTGAGAGCAAGCTCTCTCCATTTAAAAAAAGCACCAACAATCTTCCACATATCACAACATATATATGTGTCCAGGGTTGAGCGTTCCCCACAGTAACTGTCTATTTTACATTAGGATAGATGTTGCTGACGACTTGAATCTTCCCGTATGGGTTAAATAACAATGTGATACAAGAATGGACTACGCCTTGAATTCTGCACCACAATTGTAATTCTTCCCACTCACAAAGTGTAGTTACGTGTGCTTCTGGCTGCACATTAAAGGCCATGTGCCAGCCTGGTTTCAGTGTATAATTTTGGGCATCTACAAGTTTACCCTCAAGAAATGGCCTGATATCTCTTTCCATACACTATAGGTGAGTTCTTTATTAAAGAGATATGGCATGAAGCCTTGCGCTTCCTTGCGGTGCTACGCCGCTATGACATGGCCTGAAGCCGAGGCATTATCCCTACCTGGGAACCTCATCGTAGTGTCATACTACTGTAGCATGAGGTCTCGGCCTCTTTGAAGTGCCAATCTACTCAGCATGAAGCCTAAGGCTTCCTTGCGGTGTTACGTCGCAACGACATGGCTTGCAAGGCCGAGGCTTTACCCCTACCTGGGTACCTCATCGTGGTGCCATGCCACTGTAACATGGGGCCATCCTCTCCTTTGTAGTGTTGTCTACAACTCTTTAATTACGTCATACAGCACTAGGCTACCTGCCTATTTGCGGTGCTACGCCGCTATGACTTGGCCTGAAAAGCCGAGGCATTACCCCAGACCTGGTAACCTCATGGTGGAGTCACCTCACTGTAGCATGGAGTTTCACTCCTTATAGTGTTGCTCTACCGTGCTTCCTGTAAAGCACACCAGGCATTCACTCTGCCTGAGAACTCATTAAGGCGTTTAAGCCAACCTTCCACAGGATCTATTTTTTCTGCAGAAAATACATAGTAGACAACAGTGGTTATGGGTCCGTATCCCTTCCATGTTCCAGAGAATAAGTACCCACTGTTACCTGATAGTTTCCCAGTCAGTGATCCTCCTTTGAACCAAAAGTTAGATGCCTAGTAGATTTCTCTTTGAACTAATAGCATAAAACTTTATGGTAGGATTACAAAGACACACTATCAGAATGCCTTCAAGCCTATTTTACAAGCTGTGTCATCGACCAACTGGCGCTTGAGGCCCTTTGTGAACGAATCTGCCAGGTTCTTCTGACTCCGAACATCAACTACTGCAATTACACATCTTTTGATAAGATCGTGTACTGTCCCGTGCTTCAACCGCACAGTCCTCTTCTTCCCGTTGAAGGGGTCATTTGATGCCACAGCCGCAGTCGCCTGGTTGTCACAGTATATCGGTATCACCGGTATCTGAGCCCCAACCACTGAAAGATCATACATGAGCTCCCGAAGCCATTCTGCTTCATCTTCTGCAGTTTCAAGTGCATAGAATTCAGATTCCATGGAGGAACGAGAGAGTATAGTCTGCTTCTTCGATTTCCACGATATAGCAGCTCCACCCAAGGAAAAAGACATATCCACCTGTGGATCTCTCGTTTTCCACCTCTGAACACCAGCTAGCATCACTGAAGTCTTCCACTACTGTCGGATACCCGTTGTAGTACAGTGCATATGTCTGAGTCTTTTTGAGATATCTCATGTCACCCTAATTTCCCGTATTTCTCGTATTTCGTATTTATACTCGTATCTGGACTTTGGCATGTATTTTTTTATTTTTTCTCAACTTGTGGAATTTGGTATTTCTCGTATTTTGGGTTTTGGCATGGTTCGTTTTAATTGAATTGGGTTGGTTTGGTTTGGTTTATTGTGTATTGGAACTCCTTAGCCTATGCTCCACCCTCAACACACCACATCCCACCCTCTTTAAAACTCTACCAACTTTTTCTCTCTCCTCATAACCTCCATTAATTTCTTCTTCTCCTTCCTCTACACAACACTCTTCTCCTTCCTCCACACAACACCCTCCCATAGGCAAGTGCACCTTGCCACCACATGAGAACCCTCTTTTACTTGTCCATTTGCTAGATTAGGACATGGTGATCAACATTAGAACTTAGCATTTTGTGATTTGGAGCCTCCCTTGTTCTAGATCTAAGTTTTCTCCATTTGTGGTTTTGCATGGTTTTGATCTACTTAAGTTGGGTTTTTATGGGTTTTGATGTTTCCATGTGGAAGAGAGTTCAATTCTACCCCGGTTGGAACTTTGGGAATCTGGATTTGGAGCTCGGATGGCCATGTTCTGATGCCTTGAAGTTTTGGAGCCATGGGAGCTTCTTCTCAGCCATGGAGAAGAAGACCCAGACCCTGCGTGCGTGTTTTTAAGCGTACGCAGCTCTCCTGCTTGCGTGAATTTTTACGTATGCAGCTCTCCTGCGTGCGTGACTTTTCACGTATGCAGCTCTCCTACTTGCGTGACTTTTTACGCATGCAGCTCTCCTGCTTGCGTGACTTTTCACGTATGCAGCTCTCTTGCGTGCATGACTTTTTCTCTCCTGCGTGCGTGACTTTTTACGTATGCAGCTCTCTTGCGTGCGTGACTTTTCCTCTCCTGTGTGCGTGACTTTTCACGTATGCAGCTCTCTTGCGTGCGTGACTTTTCCTCACCTGTGTGCGTGACTTTTCACGTATGCAGCTCTCCTGCGTGCGTGACTTTTCACGTATGCAGCTCTCCTGCTTGCGTGACTTTTCACGTATGCAGCTCTCTTACGTGCGTGACTTTTCCTCTCCCGCGTGCGTGACTTTTCACGTATGCAGCTCTCTTGCGTGCGTGACTTTTCCTCTCCTGTGTGCGTGACTTTTCACGTATGCAGCTCTCTTGCGTGCGTGACTTTTCGTCTCCTGTGTGCGTGACTTTTCACGTATGCAGCTCTCTTGCGTGCGTGACTTTTCCTCTCCTGCGTGCGTGACTTTTACATATGCAGCTCTCCTGCGTGTGTGACTTTTCACGTACGCAGCTCTCCTGTGTGAGTTTTGGTCTTATTTCTTTAAGCTTGGCTCTTCTATAGCCCTGTATATTGATATTTTGTTAGATATTTTACGCCCATTTTATATCCTTACGCCTTTTATCATGAACTTGATAAATCTACTGGTCCTGTCTTGCATCATGTCTAGGATGGAACTCCTGAGTACCACGGTCAGGAGTACCTACCAAAATGGATTAAGGTTAATAACTAGAATAACACAGTAGTCATGAAGAGATGACACAGCTACAGGCAATCCCGTTACCTGGACGCTCTTAGGATCTGTAGCCTGCCGTCGAGTAGGGCACATTTCCAGCACACCGTCGCGTGTTGCACCCTCTAAGTCACCTAAGGGTACATTTGTCTCCCGGCGATGTACCCACCTGAATTTAACCCCTAATTTTCGACCTGGGTAACCTGGATGGTCTACAGGGCTTGTGGCTGTGGAACAATCTCACTGCATCTTGTTAGTAATTAGGTCTGTGATAACCCTAGTTAGTTAAAGTAGTAAGCCGTAGTATCTGCTTGGCCGTGATTGATTGAATGAGGTATAACCAGTTTAGTCATGTCTTGATCCAGTATAAGCTTGCTCCCTGTCTTGATTTCTTGAATTATTATCTTGCCGATAAATGGTGGAAAACCAAGTTCTGTTCAGATGAAGGGTTACAACCCCGGTCCTTGTTTGGTTTACGGGTTGTAACCTGGCTATCGGAATAGTTCCCTGGATATCTCGTCGTATATCATCCTGCCATGTTTTCGTAATTTCTAGTTTTAATATTAGATTTTTTTTGTGATGATTGTTGGCTTTTGTTCTTATTTCGTGGCCCCCTTGTGGCACTTGCTCTTCCTGGGGTTGACCCAGCTGGTTTTGTGCGGCCAGATTTCGGAGCAGCTTCCGAGGATCTACCTTCCAGCCCAATGGTGGCGACTAGAAGGAACCCAGGCTACGAGTGGGTTTTCTATTTTGTTTCGCTCACTCTATTGTAAAGTTATTCTTTTGAGGCGTTTAGCCAACGAGCACCTGTTAGCTCGATGCACTTTACTTACTGTCTGCCTACGGGCTGTAAACATGATTAACAAATCCTAGGGTTGATCATGTATGACTTAACTCTTGCTAGTCCCCGTATTTTGTACGACTAGCTTCATGATCAGCTGAATATGTAATATTTGGGACGCCTTATTATTGTATATTTAATGATCATACATTTTGCGACCTTACTTACTTGCTTGTGATTGAGTCATTAGGCTTGTTCATGACCATAAGAGACTGTTGGCTTGTAGTAAACCCTCATATTTCTAGACAGCCGTGACCGTATATCGAGGTAGTTTCATTTTAATATACGTAGATGGCTATGTCTGCCCCCGCTCTCCAGTATTCTGGTTCTGGGGCGTGACATGGTTTAAGTGGTGGCCCATGCAGGTCTTGTCAATCAAGAAATGTGAGGGTTTACCGAATAGATGTCTCAATCAGTATTCGCCTTTGATCTCCGCCCGTATTTTAAAATCCCTGAAATTCTTGCCCTGATTACATGCTTGTATCGTTGATCTGTCCTGGTCCTTCCTTATTGTTTTCCTGTGTCATCTTTCTCAGTGGCACTGTACCTGACCCTGCCGATCAGCAAGGAGGAGCACCTCCCGTGGACCAACAGCAACCCGGAGATCAAGCCCAGCATTCTGGGGTAGCCTCTAGAGTTGTGCCTACTGGAGGAGAGTCACCAGTTCTGCCCGTCCAGCCCGCAGAGCCAGATGATGGTACCTTAGTAGGCCTCATCAGAACCTTGATAGCTTCCCAGGATCGTCGAAGCGACGTCCTGCACCAGACAGTTCAAGATGCTTTGACCCGAGGCGGACATCCAGGGAACCAGGCGGCAAACAGCTTCAAGCGCTTGAACCCTCATTTCTTCGACGGCACCGAGGATGCGATTGCCGCGGATGCATGGCTTCAGGATACCGAGGTGATTCTGGAAGCAGCTAGGACACCCGAGAATGAGAAGGTGGCGGTGGTACGCCTGCAGTTGTTGGACTTGGCTCGCAGTTGGTGGGCAGCGCAAGCCATGGGATTAGTGGCACCCATTGCTTGGGCAGTGTTTAGAGAGAGATTCCAGACAAAGTATTTCGATGCTGTGGCTCGGTACGACCTACAGACCAGATTTACCAACTTGAAGCAAGGAGGCAGAACAGTCGACAGTTATGCATCAGAGTTTTCTAGGCTCAGTAGGTTTGCCCCCACCTTGGTGGCGACCGAGTTTGATAGGGCCCAGCGGTTCCAGCAGGGGCTGCATTTGGAGATCTTGTTGGCAGTAGAACAGTTCGAGCACCAGACGTTCGATGCAGTCTTGAGAGCAGCTAGGAGGCATGAGTATACCTCCCAGAGGGTCGTGGATAGGACCGGAAGTAGGAAGCGGTCCCACAGTCAGATGTACCAATCATCCGCTCCAGCCCCGGCAGCTAGGGGATTGACCATTGGAACTCCGAGGCGGGCGGCCTCAGTAACGTCGGTTCAGCATTCGACCCCGATGTACCCACAGCAGCAGAAGCAGAAGCAGACTTCCACGATGGGATGTTTTCATTGCGGGAAGCCAGGGCATGTGGTGGTAGACTGTCGCAGGGCGCAGGAATTGTGCCTGGCTTGTGGAGCAGCAGATCATATGATAGGGGCTTGCCCGAATAGGGGTGGTTCATCAGCATCCAACCCTTCTAGCTCTTCGGTGAGAGGACCGGCCCCAGCACCAGTTCAGCAGCAGCAGTATCAGTCTTCGAGGCCCTTGCCGCCTTAGTCTCAGGCATTCCAGCAACAGCACCCCCAGCAGTATGCACAAGCCCAAGCTCAGACCCAGAATAGGCAGAGAGGTTCCCAGCATAGGAGACCAGCAGCCAGAGGACAAGGTCAGGCCATGATGATGGCTATGGAAGAAAAAGTTGCACCAGGTGAGATTGTGGCAGGTACTATTCTTGTCAACTCCTCTCCAGCGTCTGTATTATTTGATTCTGGAGCGTCGCATTCATTTATGTCTGCACGATTCGCGACACGGATAGGATTGGAGCCCGAGTCATTATCAGTGAGGCTCAATATACTTACTGGTAATGGCCTTGTGGGAGTAGATCGAGTGTTTTCCTTATGTCGGATCGTAGTTAGCGGTAGGGAGTTCTCCGCTAGATTCATAGAGTTTCCTATGGCAGACTATGATGTAGTCCTAGGCATGGATTGGTTGAGGAACCAGTATGCTAGGATAGACTGCCATGTTGGCAGAGTTGTCTTTAGTATCCTTGGCGAGCCAGAGTTTTCGTTTTCCAGAGGCGCAGTGGAGCCATCTTCCCCAGCATTGTGGATGGCAGTAGCAGTAGTGCAGTTACCCCGGATAGTTGAAGAGTTTCCAGATGTCTTTCCAGAGGAGCTTCCAGGGATGCCGCCGGAGCGGGAGATTGAGTTTACTATAGACTTGATTCCCGGGACAGCACCAGTATCAGAGCGAGTCTACAGGATGGCGCCTTCAGAGTTAGAGATTTTATACAAGATGATTGAAGAACTGAGGACCAAGGGATTCATCCGTGCAAGTGGATCGCCTTGGGGAGCCCCGATGCTTCTTGTGAAAAAGAAGGATGGTACGTCCAGGCTATGTGTTAATTATCGTACCTTGAATTCGGTGACAATCAAGAACAGATATCCTCTTCCGAGGATAGATGATTTGTTTGATCAGCTCAGAGGGGCTTCAGTGTTTTCGAAGATCGACTTGCGGTCGGGCTACCACCAGATCAGAGTCAGAGAGCAGGACATCCCGAAGACAGCATTCAGATCGAGGTATGGTCATTGGGAGTTCCTTATTATGCCCTTTGGAGCAACCAATGCACCGACCGTATTCATGGACCTCATAAATCACATTTTCATGCCTTACTTGGATCAATTTGTGATCGTATTCCTAGATGACATCCTGGTCTACAGCAAGAGTGAAGCAGAGCATGAGCAGCATCTCAGAGTCGTCCTCTAGACGCTTAGGGAGCATCAGTTGTACGCCAAGTTCAGTAAATGCGAGTTCTGGCTCGATCGCATATCATACTTGGGTCACATCATTACCCGATGAGGAGTGGAAGTGGATCCCCAGAAGATTGTAGCTATCGAGTCATGGCCGGTACCCAGTTCAGTGGCAGAGGTTCGCAGCTTCCTTGGATTGGCCGGCTACTACCGGCGGTTCGTTTCAGATTTTGCAAGGATTTCAGCGCCGATGACCCAGTTGACCCGCAAGAATGTGCCGTTTGTTTGGACAGCAGAGTGTCAGGAATCATTTGAAAAGTGGAAGCGAGGTTTGATAACGGCTCCCATTCTCACCCATCCGGATGGGACCGGAGGATTCACAGTTTATTACGACGCTTCAAACAGAGGATTGGGGTGTGTCTTGATGCAGCATAGGAAGGTAATATCTTATGCGTCACGTCAACTATGTGATCATGAGAAGAATTACCCGACCCATGACTTGGAATTGGCGGCGGTAGTGTTTGCTTTGAAATTGTGGAGACACTACTTGTACGGAGATAGAGTGGAGATCTTTACTGATCATAAGAGCCTGAAGTATGTTTTCACCCAGAAGGACCTTAATATGCGGCAGAGAAGATGGCTCGAGCTACTGGTGGACTTTGATGTGGATTTGCAGTATCATCCCGGGAAGGCCAACGTTGTAGCAGATGCATTGAACAGGAGAGCCAGAGTTTATTTCCTGACGGTGCAACCAGAATTGTTGGCAGATCTTCAGAAGATGGGAATTGAAGTGGTTCTTCCAACCAGCGTGGCATTGATGGCCAGCCTACAGGTTCAGTCCAGCATAGTTGAGAGAATCCGGGTGGCGCAGTCAACAGATTC
Source organism: Iris pallida (assembly GCA_029216955.1). NCBI lineage: Eukaryota > Viridiplantae > Streptophyta > Magnoliopsida > Asparagales > Iridaceae > Iris > Iris pallida. The sequence continues at coordinate 2,179,856 of JANAVB010010997.1, forward strand.
CAAGATCCAGCGACTCAGAGCAGAGTATGAAGCAGGAAGAAGGCCAGAGTTATGTATCCATGAAGATGGTACACTTCGGTACGGCACTCGTCTTTATGTACCCAGTGGAGATATCAGACAGGAAGTCATGGCAGAAGCCCACAGTTCTCAATATTCTATTCATCCGGGTGGTACGAAGATGTACCGTAATATTCGTCAGCATTTCTGGTGGAATGGCATGAAGAGGGAGATAGCCCGGTTTGTCTCTCGGTGTTTGGTTTGCCAACAGGTTAAAGCTGAACATCGGAGGCCCGCTGGACTTCTTCAACCCTTACCGATCCCAGAATGGAAATGGGAACATATTACCATGGATTTCGTGACCGGATTGTCCAGATCTCCGGCCGACAGAGACGCTATTTGGGTAATTGTGGACAAGCTTACCAAGGTGGCACACTTTCTCCCATTCAGAGTTGGACAGTCGATAGTGCAGTTAGCAAAGATGTATCTCAGGCAGATCGTCAGGCTTCACGGTGTGCCAGTCAGCATCATCTCGGACAGGGATTCAAGATTCACATCACACTTTTGGCACAGCTTGCAGAAGAGTTTGGGGACTCGCCTTCAATTCAGCTCAGCTTATCACCCGCAGACGGATGGTCAGTCAGAGCGCACAATCTAGACCCTTGAAGATATGTTGAGATCCTGTACCCTTGACTTCGGTGGTTCATGGAAGAATCATCTGCACCTGGTGGAATTCTCGTACAACAACAGTTATCAGGCCAGTATCCAGATGGCACCCTTCGAGGATCTTTATGGCAGGTAGTGCAGATCCCCGCTAGCATGGGATGATATCGGAGAGAGGCAGATGCTCGGACCCAAATTGATTTCCCAGACGGTTGAAGTGGTCATGAAGGTCAGAGATCACCTCCGAGTTGCCCAGGACCGCCAGCGTCATTGGGCCGATGCTCATCGGCGTCCCTTAGAATTTGCTGTCGGCGACCATGTATTCCTTAGGATCTCGCCTAACCGCGGCGTCATTCGCTTCGACGTGCGGGGAAAGCTTAGTCCTAGGTATATAGGGTCGTTCAATATTCTAGAGCGAGTAGGAGATGTATCCTATCGTCTCGCTCTTCTACCGTCGCTAAGTGAGGTGCATGATGTATTCCATATATCCCAATTACGACGGTATATTCTGGACCCGAGCCACATCCTAGACCATTAGGAATTGGTTGTTGGTACCAACCTTTCGTATGAGGAGAGGCCCGTGTCTATATTGGACCAGAGGGAGAAGATACTCAAGAACAAGACTATTAAATTAGTCCGTGTTGCTTGGGGTCATTACTCTCTAGGTGAGTCAACGTAGGAGCGTGAGGACGACATCCGATCGCGATATCCCTACCTGTTTGACTCGTGAGGTATAATGTCTTTCTTATGCCTTACGTTTTCCCTTCCTTGCTTACATTGTATGATTGTATGATTGAACTGCTTAGTGTAACTTGCCTGTGCTTAATGTAGCTTGTCGTGACAATCTCTAGCTCCTTGATTAAATTCCGAGGACGGAATTCTTTTAAGGTGGGTAGAGTTGTCACCCTCATTTCCCGTATTTCTCGTATTTCGTATTTATACTCGTATCTGGACTTTGGCATGTATTTTTTATTTTTTTCTCAACTTGTGGAATTTCGGTATTTCTCGTATTTTAGGTTTTGGCATGGTTCGGTTTTAATTGAATTGGGTTGGTTTGGTTTGGTTTATTATGTATTGGAACACCTTAGCCAATGCTCCACCCTCAACACACCACATCCCACCCTCTTTAAAACTCTACCAACTTTTTCTCTCTCCTCATAACCTCCATTAGTTTCGTCTTCTCCTTCCTCTACACAACACTCTTCTCCTTCCTCCACACAACACCGTCCCCATAGGCAGGTGCACCTTGCCACCACATGAGAACCCTCTTTTACTTGTCCATTTGCTAGATTAGAACATGGTGATCAATATTCGAACTTAGCATTTTGTGATTTGGAGCCTCCATTGTTCTAGATCTAAGTTTTTTCCATTTTCGGTTTTGCATGGTTTTGATCTACTTAAGTTGGGTTTTATGGGTTTTGATGTTTCCATGTGGAAGAGAGTTCAATTCCACCCCGGTTGGAACTTTGGGAATCTGGATTTGGAGCTCGGATGGCCATGTTCTGATGCCTTGAAGTTTTGGAGCCATGGGAGCTTCCTCTCAGCCATGGAGAAGAAGACCCAGACCCTGCGTACGTGTTTTTACGCGTACGCAGCTCTCCTGCTTGCGTGACTTTTTACGTATACAGCTCTCCTGCGTGTGTGACTTTTCACGTATGAAGCTCTCCTGCTTGCGTGACTTTTCACGTATGCAGCTCTCTTGCGTGCGTGACTTTTCCTCTCCTGTGTGCATGACTTTTCACGTATGCAGCTCTCTTGCGTGCGTGACTTTTCCTCACCTGTGTGCGTGACTTTTCACGTATGCAGCTCTCCTGCGTGCGTGACTTTTCACGTATGCAGCTCTCCTGCTTGCGTGACTTTTCACGTATGCAGCTCTCCTGCTTGCGTGACTTTTTACGTATGCAGCTCTCTTGCGTGCGTGACTTTTCCTCTCCCGTATGCGTGACTTTTCACGTATGCAGCTCTCTTGCGTGCGTGACTTTTTCTCTCCTGTGTGCGTGACTTTTCACGTATGCAGCTCCTTGCGTGCGTGACTTTTCCTCTCCTGTGTGCGTGACTTTTCACGTATACAGCTCTCTTGCGTGCGTGACTTTTCCTCTCCTGCGTGCGTGACTTTTTACGTACGCAGCTCTCCTGCGTGCGTGACTTTTCACGTACGCAGCTCTCCTGTGTGAGTTTTGGTCTTATTTCTTTAAGCTTGGCTCTTCTATAGCCCTGTATATTGATATTTTATTAGATATTTTATGCCCATTTTATATCCTTACGCCTTTTGTCATGAACTTGATAAATCCACTGGTCCTGTCTTGCATCATGTCTAGGGTGGAACTCCTGAGTACCACGGTCAGGAGTACCTACCAAAATGGATTAAGGTTAATAACTAGAATAACACAGTAGTCATGAAGAGATGACACAGCTACAGGCAATCCCGTTACCTGGACGCTCTTAGGATCTGTAGCCTGCCGTCGAGTAGGGCACATTTCCAGTACACCGTCGCGTGTTGCACCCTCTAAGTCACCTAAGGGTACATTTGTCTCCCGGCGATGTACCCACCTGAATTCAACCCCTAATTTTCGACCTGGGTAACCTGGATGGTCTGCAGGGCATGTGGCTGTGGAACAATCTCACTGCATCTTGTTAGTAATTAGGTCTGTGATAACCCTAGTTAGTTAAAGTAGTAAGCCGTAGTATCTGCTTGGCCGTGATTGATTGAATGAGGTATAACCAGTTTAGTCATGTCTTGATCCAGTACAAGCTTGCTCCCTGTCTTGATTTCTTGCATTAATATCTTGCTGATAAATGGTAGGAAACCAAGTTCTATTCAGATGAAGGGTTACAACCCCGGTCCTTGTTTGGTTTACGGGTTGTAACCTGGCTATCGGAATAGTTCCCTGGTTATCTCGTCGTATATCATCCTGCCATATTTTTGTTATTTTTAGTTTTAATATTAGATTTTTCTTGTGATGATTGCTGGCTTTTGTTCTTATTTCGTGGCCCCCTTTTGGCACTTGCTCTTCCTGGGGTTGACCCAGCTGGTTTTGTGTGGCCAGATTTCGGAGCAGCTCCCGAGGATCTACCAAGCTTCCAGCCCAATGGTGGCGACTAGAAGGAACCCGGGCTACGAGTGGGTTTTCTATTTTATTTCGCTCACTCTATTGTAAAGTTATTCTTTTGAGGCGTTTAGCCGACGAGCACCTGTTAGCTCGATGCACTTTACTTACTGTCTGCCTACGGGCTGTAAACATGATTAACAAATCCTAGGGTTGATCATGTATGACTTAACTCTTGCTAGTCCCCGCATTTTGTACGACTAGCTTCATGATCAGCTGAATATGTAATATTTGGGACGCCTTATTATTGTATATTTAATGATCATACATCTTGTGACCTTATTTTCTTGCTTGTGATTGAGACATTAGGCTTATTCATGACCATAAGAGACTGTTGGCTTGTAGTAAACCCTCATATTTCTAGACAGCCGTGACCGTATATCGAGGTGGTTTCTATTTCAATATATGTAGCTGGCTATGGCTGCCTCCGCTCTCCAGTATTCCGGTTCTGGGGCGTGACATCTCATCACCCACTTCACAGCTTTCCAGTGCTCAACCCCTGGGTTGCTTGTGAACCGACTCAGCATTCCCACGACAAAAGCTATGTCAGGCCTTGTGGCAGTGGTTGCGTACATTAAGCTTCCGATATTGCTAGAATACTCCAGCTGCCTGACGCTTTCCCTCGAGTTTGGCTTCAGCTTCTGATCACACCTGTATGGCGTATCGATCCCTGGATGATCCTTATACCCATAGCGTGTGAGCATCTTCTCAATGTAGTGAGATTATGACAGCGCTACTCCAGTGTCTGTCCGAATGATCTTTATGCCCAAGATGACATCTGCATCCCCCAAGTCCTTCATACTGAACTTGGTTGAGAGGAACTTCTTTGTCTCTGTGACCCAGCCGATGTCCGTGCCTAGGATTAGCATATCGTCCACGTACAGACAAACGATGACTCCTCTTCCATCAGCGAACCTTGTGTAAACACATTTGTCCGTCTTGCTGACTCTGTAGCCGTTTGACCTAATAACTTTGTCAAACTTCTCATGCCACATCTTGGGAGCTTGCTTTAAACCATACAATGATTTCACCAACTTGCAGACTTTGTCTTCAAGACCTTTGACGACAAATCCATCTGGCTGTTGCATGTAAATCTCTTCGGTCAGCACCTTATTCAGAAATGCTGTCTTTACATCTATCTAATGTATCACCAACTTATGTATAGCTGCTAGAGCGATTAACATCCTGATGGTGGTCATCCGAGCTACTGGAGCGTACGTGTCAAAGTAGTCTATTCCCTATTTCTGAGAAAATCCCTTGGCTACCAGCCTGGCCTTGAACTTGTCAATAATTCCATATGCCTTCATCTTCTTCTTGAAGATCCATTTACATCCGATAGGCTTTTCTCCTTCAGGTAGATCTACAAACACCCATGTGTTATTGGAGGTGATAGAGTCAAACTCGTCATTCACTGCCTTCTTCCAGAAGATAGCATCTCTGGTCTTCATCGCCTCATCATAAGTAAGCAGATCTGCTTCCACATGATAGGTGACAAAGTCATCTCCGAAGTCTTTCGGTCTCCTCGCTCGCTTAGCTGACGGCTCTGCGAGTTCTGGTACAAGAGTTGTTTCATCAACAACAGCTTCTTCTTGGACTACTGGCCCATATGAGATTTCAGTCTCATTTGCACCTACATCATTTTCCGGAATGTCCAAAAGAATAATGTTTTTGTCTTTTGCAAACTTGTCTTCAAAGTATTCTGCATCGCGAGATTCGATGATATGATTTGACTCAATATCAAGAAATCTCCTAGCATCACTCTTCTCGGCATATCCCAAGAAGATCGCCTTCGTAGTCCTTGTCCCTAGCTTCTGAATCTTCAGATCTGGGAGCTTCACATGCGCCAGACACCCCCACACTCGAATGACATTCAAGTTTGGTCTGACTTTGAACCAGAGTTCATGAGGAGTTACGTCCGAAGTTGCATACGGAACTCTATTTAGAATAAAAGTGGCCGTCAATACAGCTTCTCCCCAGTAGCATTTAGGTAGACCCGCGGTTAGCAGCATTGATTTCATCATTTCTGTCAACGTTCTGTTCTTCCTCTCCGCTACTCCGTTGGATTGAGGAGGATATGGAGCAGTAGTCTCGCATATGATTCCATGTTCTTTGCAGAACGATTCGAATTCATGAGACCTGTACTCCCCACCTCGATCACTTCTTAACCTCTTGAGTTGCTGTCCAGTCTGCCGTTCAGCTTCGTCCCTGAACTCTCTGAACTTCTCGAAGGCTTCGTCTTTAGACTTGAGCAAGTAGACGAACGCGTATTTTGAGAAATCGTCGATAAAGGTTATGAAATACTTCATCCCGGCCTTCGTGGAGAAATGTTTGAAGTCACAGATATCGGAGTGCACCAACTCCAGAAGATCTGTGCTTCGATTGACCCGATGAAAGGGTTTCCTTGTGATCTTCGTCTGAGCACACACTTCACACTTCTCCACCTTACCCCCACATTTGGAGATAAGTCCTAGACTAGACATTTTGTTAATTCTTTTAAAATGAACATGTCCTAGTCTATTATGCCACAACTCAAGAGAATAATCAGAAAATGCAACTGCATTAATGTCATCAAACTGGTTGACAAGCTGAATTTTAAACATTCCTTCGGTTTGATAAGCCTTCCCGAAGTATGTTCCTTTCTTGGACATCACCATCTGACCAGCATTGATGTCCATCCTCAAGCCTGCGTTACAGAGTAGGCTCCCAGAGGTCAGGTTCTTGGCAATCGCCAGAACATGCTTCACACCTTAAAGCGTCAGAGTGTTCCCAGAAGTGAGTTTCAGTTCCACGGTCCCGATCCCCAGAACTTCAGCTTGGGGCTGGTTCGCCATGACAACCTTCTCAGATATCGGCTGGTACGTGACGAACCATTCCTTGCCAGAACAGACATGGCAAGTCGCACCAGTGTCTATCCACCAGTCAGAGTCTACCCCCACAGTTGTGACCTGTGCGATCATAGCAACAAAGTTAGAAAGCAATGAAACCTTATTAGGCTCACCTTTCTCTAATTGTTTAGGCTTAGATCTGCATTCACTCTTGTAGTGGCCTTTCTTGCCACAATTGTAACAAGTCACGTGGGACTTAGTCTTCTGTTGCTTGAATGAAGGACCCTTCACTTTTAGATTAGTGAAGTCCTTCTTCTTGGGATGAGAGCCTCCTGCTTCCCCTTGGGATCTTTTGTCTGCACTTGATTGGCTTTAGCCAACTGTTTGGACAGAGTGTCCACCTTCTGTTGGGAACGCATCTCGTCCTCAACATGGATCTCTTGAAGTAGATCTCCCAAGCTAATGTCTAGCTTCTTTCTGTTCATCCTTGCATAGAAGGTACTCCATCAAGCAGGAAGTTTTAAGACGATCCCTCCAACGACAAACTTGTCGGGAAGGGGCATCTCTTCGTCTTCCAGTTTCTGACGTAGCTTCAGATATTCCTTCACCTGTGGCAACATGGACTTCTCGTCCTCAAAGAGCAATTTGTGATATTTTTCAACCACAAACATTTTGCTCATGTTCCTGTCTTCTTCATACAGTTTTTCCACAGACTCCCATATGTCTCTGGCAAGTTCTTTCTTCGAGTAGGATTCTGCCAGGGAGTCCTCCATAGCATTCAGGATGAAAAGCCTGCAGATGCTATTTTTCCTTCTCCATTTGGCCTGGAGTTTGGTAGCCGCATTGATTGCGGCAGTAGATCCAGTGTCTGGAACAGAGGGTTTTTCCTCCAACAGAACATGATTAACGTCTTTTAGTTGAAGAGTTAGATAAACCTTTCTTTTCCAGACTTGATAATGCTCTCCATCGAACTTTTCCAACTTGCAGTAGTCTGATTGGACGAGCGAAGCATTAATGTTTTCCATCTATAAGGATCTTGCTTTGAGATTGTTAGTCCCGGGGCTTGATCAAAGATGGTAAAACAGATGCAACAGAGATCTACGATGATACAAAAACCAAATAACCCGATTACAATATGGAGGTGGAAAATAAAGAAGAGAAGATCTCTCATTCTTCCTTGCACACGTGTTGCAATTGGGACAGAACGAGGTACAAAAATCTAGAGAAAGATGAGAAGAAGAAAAATGCTGGGGTGTCAAAACACCGTTGCTCAAAGCAAGATTCGCCCCACACGAACTGCTTCCAGGAACCAGCAAGTTTGAAGAACTTGTGGAACGTTCGAAGTCACCTCTGTTCTGACTCATCGGATGGACTTGCAATGGCGGCAGCAGCTCTCTCTCTCTCTTTTTCTGACTTATATTTTCGTAGTACCCACAAAGGAGGCCAGAAGAGAGTATATATAGAGAGAGGGTAGAAACCCTAGCCGCCTCTTCAGTTATAGAAAGATTGAATCAAATTCCAAAAGATAACAACGAGATTTATTCAAATCCCAAAAAGATAGCAACGAAATTAATTCAAATCCCACAAAGATAGGATCTGACTTAATCGCATTGAATCAGTCTTTCCATAACTGACTTGTAGTCTGCACAGTTAGCGAAATCCTCCATACGGTAGCAGCAGCCTGGCCGCATGAGCCTCATGGCCGCATGGACCGCATGGGCCGCATGGACCACATGAGCCACATGAGCCGCATGGACCGCATGAGCCGCATGGGCCGCATGAGCCGCATGGACCGCATGAACCGCATGAGCCGCATGGCCGCATAAGACCGCATGGCCGCATATGAGCCGCATGACTGCTGACGTACTAAGTGCAAAGTGCACCAACAAAATGCCACATTACGCCTCATGAGCCCATGGGCCCGAGTCCGAGTCGCTAAGCCCCTTTGGGGCTTAGCTCCAAATGGAATTAATCTAAGAGAATGACAAAAGCATTAATGCTTAATCCTTGGAGCCTTATTCTTACCTCCTAGTAAAATCATCCACATGGTACCCTCCTTAGGATTACCATCCCATGTGCATCTCTCAACAACACAACCAAGTATATATGTTGAGATAACTCATGGTGCATTTCCGATGTGGGACTAAAAATTTTACAAGGCATGTTGAGAGCAAGCTCTCTCCATGTAAAGAAAGCACCAACAGATTAGTATCAAATTTGGTACTTTTGTATATAAGGAGTTGAAAGACAAGATAGAAAATGAATGCAATTGGTCTAGCTTGTTTCAGTTGTTCTTTTAGATGCACAAACTCTTTGTTTTCAACTAAGAAAAGTTAAGTTGCTTTTGAAAAGTGACGTTTGACCATTCTTAGGTCCATCATTTTGGTTTGGATTGATGTAGTTGAGTTTGAGCTTGAGTTATTATGCAATTTATGTAGATCTTATCTCATTTTCATGTATTGTGCTGTGTGGATTTTAGTATAGGATTTGACATGGTCACGATAATGTCAGTTCCATCTTCAGTCTTTTATAAAAATTAACCTCTACATATTACTGTATTTGGGATGGTATGTAGCTAATATAAAGCAGTTCGTTGAATCTCTAGTCTTCCTAATGATGCTTTTGCTGCGTTTATGGTCTCAAAATTTTATTTTGATTCTTGTTTATTAGTTTTTAGAGCATTAGCATTCATATCAGATACCAATGCACAACCTTTTAAATTCAATGACTTTTAGGCGATACCAGTAAGGCATAAAACCATAAAATATTCTAATTCAGAATTGTTTAGTAGAAAATTTTATTTTTATGACGAGTAGTCTTCATGCAACAGCTCAACATCGGGACTTCACCGCCCCCATGGGGATGGTCTACATGGTTCATAACTACTCCTCTTACTACAGGACGCTTACCTAGCCAATACTTTGATCCGGCTCTACCCAAACTTTTTTGGTTCGCCCCAACATTACCTACTTTTTCGACTGTTGCTAAGCAGTTTTTGGATATCAAATGGACCTCCCCTGATGGTAATCTTAATGTGGCCGATTTAATCTCTTTTGCGATCAGCTTCGTTACAATGCCAGCTGCTCTAGCTAATTGTCCACCTTTTCCAAGTGTTATTTCTATGTTATGTATGGTCGTGCCTAAGGGCATATCGATTGAAGTAGATTCTTTTTTTTATAAAAAAAACTCCTTCCTAAACTGTACAAGCTTCGGAATTTCATGTTGTATGGTTGTTAATTGGCTTGAGATTGAAAGATATAAATTTCTAATCTTATATTTAAACACAATCATAGGAGTTTAAATAATTTTCCTAAGTTAATAAAGTAATTCTGATTATTGGTGAATTTTTTCCAGTGGTGTAATTTTGCCGATTGGTCAGGTTTCTGTCGTTCTCTTATGATTTATGTCATTCTTTGTGATTTATGCCATTGTTTGTTAGTAGAGATACTCATGATATAATCCTTTCAATTTGAGCTTTTATAGATATTAATACTCATGATTGAATCATTTCTACATGAAAGTATTTCTCGAGTAACAAACCCAATCCATGTAATGATAGGAAGGCATGCTCATCTACCTTGCCTCCCCAATCTAATAGTGGGTCTAGTTTCAAGTATGCTTGGTACAGGAAGGAGATATATATTGGTGCCCTTGTATGCCTATAATTTGTTTTTATGTTTTCGGATTTAACAGTTCTTGAGTTTATCTAGCTTCAAGGAATAGGTTGTTGGCCTTTTTGTCCATATTTTGGTTTTTACTGATATTGGCAACCATTTAAGTTTTTAACAACCTGATTATCTTTATGACAACATGTAGAAAAATTTCAGTAAAATAAAATATTTTCGTCGAGTGCATGGCTTCTCTAATGTGATCTTTTATATAAAGTATGAAGGTACAAGTTAGATGATATATCTTAATACCCTTGTAGAGCCTAAAAATTAAGTTGCGCCCTGAACAAACTAATCAGTGATCAAGTTGTGCCCCAAAGATCAGGTTACACCACTGATATGAAGCTCAGAGAACGGACTGCACCACTGATCAGGTTGCGCCTGATATCGATCAGACTGTGCCCAGTCTAGTTGCGCCAAAACCTACGTGGCATCTGACACTTAATGATCATCATTACCTAACAACACTGACGACTGACACAACAGTGAACGAGAAAAATCTCTTCGAATCCCGTGAATTGTGTCGCTCAAAGAAAGTTGGTGGACAGCTGTCCTGTACACTTCGTGAGTTGCACCCAGGCACAATCTAAACAAAATTCTTAGTTGCGCCTGGGCGCAACCTGAATGACTTTTGCTCAGAAGCTGCCATGTGTAGGCGCAGCCCAAATTAAGCGCAATTTGACTTGTTGACTGAAGCTCGCGTAACCTGATAAAGTTGAGACAACTTACATTCTAAAGTAGGATGACGTGACGCACATGCCACTAATCTCTCAGGACGTGTCTACTATCCGGTACATGACCACGCGCAACTCAATCATATGATGCCACGCATCTAAATACAGTTAGTACACGATTGACAACTTAATAGAAGTTGGCGCAATAGGAGGTTAGCACAACTTAATGTGGCGCAATCCAGCTCCGCGCACCATCAGAATAACTGCTAAAACAGTTATTTCAAGAACACTATAAATAGAGTGTCCAATCATTATCAGACATACAGACAGAGATCAAGAACTCTTGCAAAATTGCTGCTGCGTTCTCTAGAGGCTACAGTCTTCAAGTTTACATAGTCCAAGGGATAAAGTGATCGTCTTCTGATCAGATTTCTAAAGTTGTACTTCCCCAGAATTTATTGTAATTTGTATTCTTTTACAAGTTTGGAATAAACAAATTTTATTTTTGCATACAAAATGGCGACTCTGTTGGGGACGACTTTCTCCTCCGATGAAAAAGTAACAACTCAATGTGACACTTCGTCGATCGACAAGACGCAGAAGACTCTGGTTGTTCAAGTCAACCAGACAGCCTACGAGAATATTATCAACACCAAGAGCAACAAGCGTACGGTGGCTATCGCCAAGAAATGGACTGTGTGGACTCCGAAATCTCCCACAGTCGCTGTTGCCCAGGCACAACTTGAGTGCTCAATGACCAAGGCGCAATCCGCCTCAGTGGCTCCAGCACAGCCTGTTTCTGTTGCTAGGGCGCAATCTACTCACCCTGCTGTCCATGCGCAGTCTACTACTATCTTTGCCGCCAAGGCACAGTCAGTTCAAGCTACTGTCGAGGCAAAGTCTACCAATTTTGCTGCCAAGGTGCCACCAGTAGTCCGTAGGACTATGGCGCAACCCAAGCAATCGGCAACCCAGGCGCAATTTGCTACTCTGACGCAACTCAAGGGAACTAGTCTTTTGGCTATTCCCTTTTCCAATTCTCAAGTTCTGAACTCGGAGAATTCATGTCCTAATGCCAACACTAAACAGAAAAAAGGGAAAAGTCCTTTGACATTTCCTCAATTGGCACAATCTATGCCTAAAATGGTCACACAACAGAATAAAGGGAAACGCTTCTTAGCTAACCCTATTCAAAATAAAGGAAAGCACCCTTTGGTCTTTCCTAAAACTTCTCTGGTCTATGACTCAGAGGAAGACGTATCAGATTCTATTCCTGTAAACGATGTCCTCGGATCTCTGATACCGAAAAGAATACTTGTAAAACTCCTAAATTTCTACTATATTTTTTTAATACCGATTTTTTTATTTTGTATATTGTACATCGCGTAGTTGCATTGTACATCGGCGCAAAATTTTATTTTTCGTAATTGCTCGACGTGTACGAATATGTGCGAGCGTACATATTTTAGAAAAACATTTTTTTAATTTTATAGTTTCAAAATAATTTATATAATAATTATTTGAGCTATCGTACCAAAATTTTTAAGCTCATTATTTTATTTATTTATTTATACAAAGCCTTTCGTTTATAACAATTATTGATTATATTTTTCATGCATACATATATATTTCATAAATATTTTATTAGTTTATTTTTAAATAATAATGTAATTTTCGAAATTAATTATTATTATAATTTTAGTGTTCATAAAAATATATTTTAAAATGGTTGATATTTGTTAAAATTAATTATCATGATTTACAAATTTGAATGTATGGATTTAGATTTATCTATATTTAATTTGGATTAAATTTGGAATTGATTTGAATTGTTTTAAAAATTATTTAAATTAAGTAGAAAATTATCTAATTGGATTTAAATGAATCTTAATCCTTATCCAATTGGGAATTCCCACATCCTATAAAAAGCAGGTACTCCTCCAAATTTCTATCATTCATTATTCCTCCAAAATATTTCATCCACAATCCGTGCATCGTGTCGGTGTCAGCTTTCTTATTCCATATTTACAGGCACATCAGCTCCTTCCTCGTGTCCGACACACCCAGACAATCCCAAATTCTATTCCTAAACTCTAACCTATGTCCACCCTCTTCGTCCAAGCTACTAGGAATGTCGTCATCCCCTGTTCCTCTCTTCCGACCACCACCACAGCCACAACCCTACCCCGATAAACCAACCCACCGTCGCCTTCACCACACCCGCCACCATCGGCATAGCCACCACTACTCCTTCCCTTTACTACTACCACCACCGTTATCACCATCACCAGCGTCACCAGCTTCCCGCTTTCAGGACCAGCCAACCCGACAACCTCGTCATGCCAGTGACTCACCACCACAACCAACCCTAGAACTCTGCGCCACCATCCGCAACCAGCCCGTCGCGGTCATTTCCGCCATGCACAAATCAAGCACACAAAGAAAATAAATCCTTAGCCCACCTACGGCGGCCACCGCCGCCAACACCCGCGGACAACAACCACCGCCACCCAAAATTTCTAATGGCAACACAAGAGACTCACTGCTGCCATGGCCGCCTTCATCGGCGACCGGATCCTCCGCCTAGCCACCGTGCGATCTGGAGCCGACGCCGGCGAGCCCGAGCGCTGCACCTCCGTGCTGGGTCCGTCGACTGTCGTGCTTGTCCGCAGCCACCAACGCCTGCTCGATTTGGCGTAACAACCCTCCGATCTGCCACCACCAGCCCGTCTTGGCACAACAACACCTGGCCCGCAGGCCGGATCTGTGAGCGCCGCCTCTCTGCGCCTCCGCCAGTCTCCACCCTTTCCAGACCCGCCAATCTACTCCGGACCGCCCCGTCCGTAGCAGTCGAATTTACCAGCTCCTCCGCCAAGAGCCAACCCTCGGAGACTTAAGAACCCTAGCCCGAGTCTAGAGCCGACACCCCGTCACATCTTTCCGCGACGTTTCCAGACCCTGGCCGTTCCTCGCCGAGCTTTTCCGACCAGAGCCCTCTTGCCCAGCGGCCAACGCCCATCTTCTCGTCCGATTTGCACCGCCGGAGCGGTGAGCTTCAAGCTGGCCAGCCTCCGTGCCGCTCGCCTCGCCGGGACTACCTCCGCGCCGAGCCGGATCGCCTAGATCCGGCAACCCCAGCCGTTCCCGACGCCGAAACCCCTAAGTGAACCCCTCTCTCTCCTCTCATTTCTAAAGAGAACAGCTGCTGCTTCGTAATTTTTTGTATATTAATTTCTTTATTTTATTGTTATTAGTATTATTTTATTATTATTATTATTATTATTATTATTATTATTATTATTATTGTTATATTATCATTACTATTTGTTATAGTTTATGATGGTTGAAATAGATACAGTTAACATTTTCATATGGATATTGTAATATTTTCATATAGTTGTTATTATTACCCATATAATGTATATGATAAGTAATAATTGTAACAAAATAGAGTTTTAGGTTGCCTATATTGTAAATGGGTTTTTGAAGTATATAAATATTTTTGTAATATTTTTGTTAAATTAAAATTTAGTTTTACTATAAAATGAATTGCTAGATTCCAAAATATTATCTAAATCTGTTTTGACCGTTAAAGTGTAGTTTCCAAAATATAAAATAAATTCATATGTATTTTATTTACCTAAAACTATTTCAACTAATAAAATATAGTCTTACCTAGAAAACCTATTTTGATAAACTTACAGTATTTTAGGATGAAACAATTTTTTTGATTTTTCAAGTATTTCCTAAAAACATAGTTTGACTAATAAAAACCTAGTTTCAAATATTATAAATATTTTTTAAATAGTATATATATATTACCGAAATACCTTCGATTATCCTTCTGTCCGTGACCAATATCTTTATTCCTATTCTCTCGCCAATTCAAGACTACCTTATGTCCACCCCAACTAATCTGACCCTTCTGGATCCAATGGAACTGTCTGTGCCACCATCAGAGGTCACATTGTGTAGTTGTTACCCGAAGTCGCAGTTCGTGCCACATTGATTATTGCAGCACCACCTCGGACATCAATCAGTCAAGACACCTTTCCATTTGCTGTTTATTTATTTTAGCTCATATTTTATGCATTATTTATTATTTTCTTTATGCAAAATAAACTGTGATACATGGCATAACCTGTTAGAACTTACTGTTCATTTATATTTCCTGCTATGTATTATTTTTCTTACACATTAAACCTAGATTTAAGGGACCACCTTGTGTGTTGCATTCATCGGCCTTGACATGTTGTAACACGAAGTTGTGTGTCGTATGTAGAACACGGACATGCGTGACTGGCTGGCCACCGGTGCGTATAAGCCGTGTGATAGAAATAACCGCTAATAGAGGTTGCATGCTAGTTTGAGTTAGCGGTTATTGAGGTTTTCTGTTATGGATACAATATAGTAGACATTGGACGGGGAGGACAATTCCTTAGCGTATGGGCTTCGATGCACTTTCCCTTTTGTAACCCGCGAGCTCTGCCGGAGACGCGGGTGAGATTACCCATGATTACTGACGGCCACTGGCGTTCTGCGGAACGTTATGCTCTTGCTGATTGGGCCTCTGGTGTCCCAAGGGGGGACTATGCCGATCCCATTTAGCCAGGGCCCATGCGTAGGAAGGATTGTTCTTAACTATATTTCACTTAGAACGGTTAGGCTACCTTATCCGTTAGGTATGAGTACTTTTGGTTTGGGTACTTGTATCTGACCGTGGCTTGGAACAATAACTTGTCGCGGATTAGTTCGTCACATCTTGTCCTTGTTTGGTTATAGGTGTGACTTACTACTTCGATGAGAAGGTATTGAACCTTGTTGGGGTCCGGATACCATATTGGATTCATAGCATGGAAAGATACGTCACCGTGAATTAGTTTACCATCTCTTGTACTTGTTTGGTTGGGGGGATGGTAAGCTAGTTCAATAGATGTGTATTAGACCATGGTATAATTCAATTGACTTATTTATTTGAGCAATATTTATTCAGTTTATATGGCATGATATTATGTGTCTTGTTACGTCCCTCTGAGGACCTGGTTATCTCGCCAGGTGTTTGCTCTTGTCTTTCGCAGGTGCTCTAGCTTTAGCCGTGATCATCTCCATTTCTTCGAGGATGATCGTGCTTGGATCGTCTTCGCTTCGTGCGCCAAAATCATTTCTTTTCTCATGTATTTTTCCTTTACTTGTTGATAGTGGATTTGTCTCCGCCCAACATATTGTATCAAGATAATTCATTATCATTATATGATATCTTTTATTCATTTATTTTGTGTGGATGAGATTAGTTATGGTTATACTGTATCTTACAGCTTACGTATATTTATTATACGGCTGGCATGTCTACGTTCCTAGTCCTATGTATTTTGGGACTGGGACATTATATGTTTTTGTGGTGGCCCATACAGGTCAAGATAAATTGTTTGGTTACTTTACCGTACCAAACAAGCCTGCGAATAGTATTAGAAGTATAGGATCTCATCCACATACTGGACCTCTTCCTCGATTTCATATTCGAACTACCGTTCGACTCATCGATTGCATCTTGCTTGATTCTTTCTATCATAATTCTCATCCTCCCTTCGTGCTTTTTAGAGGTTAGACATATGATCCCTACTAGATAGACATGTTTTTTTTATCCTAAAACACCATTAGTTTTATTCTTTTAAGTTGGGTAGAATGCCTTGTGACCTAGCAATCCCTTTGTCCTTGTGACCTATATTGTTGCCAATCGGCTCGACGATTATCTTCGATCGTCTGAACTATGATTCAACTTCTGAACATATAATAGAAGACGAAGATGAGATATTGTATGCTTCTGTTAACATGACTTCTCAAGGCACTGGGTGGGAAACGTCCAAGACGTAATGCATCCCGTAATTCCAGTCAGCAATACTTAGATAGGATCCATGCATCCAGTGAAGGTGTCTTTCAATATACTAGATCGAGAAATCGACATTTGAACTAAGGTGTCTTTAATCAAGAAGATCTCCCTATCATCCATGTGTGAGAGGACTCTATTTCGGAGTTTGATGCAGATAGTGAAAGTTCTGAACAAACTATCTCATCAACAGCTGCAAGAGAAGTGACGGGATATACCATTACGGAAGATCAAGATGCCTCTACATCAACCAGCCAAAAGCAACGAATTTTTGCATTAGAAGACAAAATGAAAACCATGGCAGAAATGGTTGCAAGCATACACACCATAATGGTGGCTCAACATGCAGTGCCCCCGATTGTAAACCCTGTTACAAATTCTGAGCTTATAGCATCTTCTGTACCTGTTAATCTGGGGGTACCAGCCCCTCAGGTTGCTTCTGTGCCAATTCAAGCTGATCCAAGTCAGTCTGGTGCTGGGGGTGGTAGTTACCACGCTGTTCCTCCTCCTAACACTTCTAACAAGCCTACCAATTCCCAAACATTAGGGGATGCTAATGAAGCTGTAAAACGCTTACGCACTCAGTTTGAGGAGCAGAAGGATGGCCTACAAAGACTAGGCATAAAGC
The DNA here is from genome assembly GCA_029216955.1 of Iris pallida. Lineage (NCBI taxonomy): Eukaryota > Viridiplantae > Streptophyta > Magnoliopsida > Asparagales > Iridaceae > Iris > Iris pallida. Next base: position 2,197,302 of record JANAVB010010997.1, read on the forward strand.
AACCATATCCTAAAGAGTGGAAAGAAGTTCCATTTCCTCATAAGTATTAGCTTCCAACCATTACGCTGTTTGATGGCAGCACTTTTCCAAGTCAGTACATCAACCATTTTGAGGTGATGACTGATCAATTACAGCCAAATGATGCTCTCCTTACCAGAGTGTTCATTGGTTGTTTAGCCGGTGCAGCATATGACTGGTATCGTAGCCTGCCAGATGGCTGTATCACTTCTTTTACTGGTTTCAAGCAAATGTTCTTGGAACGATTTTATGTGGGAGTCAATGACATGACGATGTCTGCCCTCATTGAAATTAAACAGAGGCACAATAAATCTACAGAGAGTTTTATTGAAAGATTCCGCCGAGAGGCACTCAAAATGCCTTTAGGTACTCCATCTGCTGTAACAATAGACACTTACAAATCAAACTTGTTGCCTATTATCAGTATGTGGACGGGATCTACACAATTCCAGGATTGGCCTTCTTTCATTGTTGATGCAAAGGCGGCAGAAGTTATTGCTGAAAATTCAAGCAGTTAGGAGTCCAGATGACTCATCCTAACCAAGATGAACATTCTACACCCGGGGGTAGCAATCGCCAGAATAACCGCAAGAATAAAGAAACACTGGCTATTAATCTCAAAGGCAAAGAGTCTTTGGCCGTCAATGTTACTCAGACGGCATCCACCCCATCAGCACCACTGCAAAAGTCAACTCGTCCAAAAGAAGAGTATTCTTTCGATGAAGATGATACTTTAAGCATCTTCGATTGCTTGATCAAAAGCAATAAGCTTCAGCTTCCAGAGGCAAAGCGACCAGAAGAAGTTGGTAAAACTGATCATCCCAAATATTGTGTTTATCACAGATTCATAGGGCATCCAAGCAGAGCATGTTATGTGCTCAAGGGCAAAATCCAGGAGTTGGTCAACTCTGGAGCAATTACTCTACAGCAGGATGAGAAAACGGTAACTGCTAATGTGGCTTCTCTCCAATTCGGTGATTTTCCACCATAACTCGTACAAGATGGTGTTGTCCCCATTCCAAGGACTACTCTAAAAATTGTGAATATCTTTTCTCCTAGAAATGAAGGTCTTGTTCCACTGTCAACTGACAGAGGAGAGATTATGTGGATTCATCCAGATCTGGTGGCAGAATTTGAAACGCCTTCCTCTTCTAAACAAAGAAGCATTCCAAGTCTAAATCTAAGAACTGCAACATGGTATCATTTGAACCAATAGCAGAAGAAGAAATTCTAATAGGCACTAGATCTGGGAAACCCTATCTTCGGGAGTATTCCGAAAATCAAGAGAACCCTGCTCCATCCCCGGATGCTCTTCCTCCATCATCTTCTCCTGCTGAAGATACACCATCTACATCCTTACCAGTGGTTGAACCATCTCCTCCTAAACCAACATCAACAGACAAGGGAAAGCAACATATTCTCTTTGATAAAGCATTGAAGAAGTCATCATCTCTTGGACTTAAAAAGTCTTATAATTTTGACGTATTGGCTCAATTGGCCAATACTCCAGCAAGATTGTCAATCTTTGAACTTTTACGTCTCTCAAAAGAAACTCGTGAGACATTAAGTGAAGCCTTGATGCAGGCTGACGCTTGTTTGACTCTTCTCAAGAAGCCCGAAAAGGAGACAGTCAGCTGTGCACATTGTCATAGTGTATTTGAATTAATGCCCAATATCACTTTTACACAAGATGACATGTTGTTAGAAGACAATCGTCATGATCGTCCTCTTTATTTCATGGGTTATGTAGACACCATGAAAGTCGACCGCATTCTGATCGATCCCGGGTCTGCACTTAGCATCATGCCGAAGTCCTTACTGGATGCTTTGAAAATCTCAGTACACAATCTTTCTACAACTATCACTACCATCCTGGGATTCAATCAAGGAAGAAGTGAACCTTTGGGGAAAATACGCCTAAAACTTCAAATTGGCAATCTTCGTACAAAGGTAACTTTCTATGTTATTGACAATCATGGCTCATACAATGCTTTGGTGGGAAGGTCATTCCTCCATGAACACAATATTGTACCATCTACGCTCCACCAATGTTTCAGATATGTGGATGGTAATGGAAAAGTCCAAAAAGAGGTTGCAGATCTGAATCCTTTCAAAGGAGTTGAAGCATACTGCAACAATTCTCGTATGTACAAAGAGAAATTCATGAAGGTGGTACTAGCAATGGACACAGATGAAGAATAGAAGAGTATACCTAATGATACTCTGGTGATTTCGGTCAAAGGACGTACCTCCTGTCCTCAGTCTTCCAAACCTCTAACTATCTATCTTCCTTCCCATGAGAAGCAACCTAAAGGTGATAGTCAAGAACAAAGAGAGCTCACCTCTTCTGAGCCGCTTGTAATTGATCTTCGTCACAAAAAGCTCCCTCCTCCTTCTCGTTCTTCTTCTCCCCCTCTTGTCATCAATCTGGCTAAGCCTGCTAAGGCTAAAGTCCCTGTTGTAAATAATGGTGTAAAAATCAATAAAGCATCTCCTTTGCAGTATACTAATGTCTTTTACTATACTCAGTGTTATCTGGATATGCTAGATAGCTTTAAACAACTTACAATAGAAGTCGTATCATCTCGACGAAACGTGGTCTCACTGGATTCAATACAAGAGTCGAACTTCTTAGTACCGTCTCGAAAGAAAGATGAAAAGCCTATATTCTTCAACAAAAGAGAAGAACCGAAAATCATGCTCTATAGTAATAATAGAGATGATACAGGAAGGCTACAATTACGACGCTATAGTCCACAATCCAAAGCCATCATCCGTAAAATGGGCTATGATTTCAGAACAGGTCTCAACAATGGTAAAGGAAGGCGAACCCCTCTTTGTATTGCTGTTCCAAAAGGAAAATCACAACAATACCACGGTAAAACAAAACGAGGACTAGGTCACACGTCACCACTTCCAACTCCAGAACCTTCTGAATCTGATGAAGAAGAACGTTCAAACTCTTCTGATTCTATATCATGGGATTCTGATACCAGTATCGGTCATGTTCATAGGGTGATAGTATCTTCTAACATGGTGTCTGTCGAATTCTCAGAAGATGACGAGAATGACATTGAAGAAGCTATTGAAATGGACCCTTGGGCACAAAGGATGGATAATCAGTGGGAACTTTGTTTTGAACAATGAGAACCACCTACTGAGGATCAACTGGTCCAAATCGATATTGGAGAGAAAGGGGCATCACGACCAATCTTCATTAGCAAAAATCTCTCAGAGGATGATATACAAGAATTAATTTACCTTATTCGTGAATACATCGACGTCTTCGCCTGGAGTTACGAAGATATGCCAGGATTAGATCATCAAATTGTAACTCACAAGCTTAACATTTTATCGAATGCCAAGCCGGTCAAACAACAACAACGGCGATTCAAGCCTGAAATGATGGATGCAATTGATGATAAAGTCAAAAATCTTATAGCTTACGGTTTTATCAGAGAAGAACAACATCCTGACTGGGTGGCCAATATCGTACCAGTCCTGAAGAACATCGAAAAGGTTCGAGTTTGCATAGACTTTCGGGATCTCAACGATGCTGTCCCTAAAGACGAATTCCCTCTCCCAATTACTGATGTTATGATCGACAATACATGTGGATTCAAGCAAATTTCTTTCATGGATGGGTTTTCTGCATATAATCAAATCTGGATGAATCCTGAAGATGGGAAACATACTTTATTTCGTACTCCTCGGGATGTGTACTGTTATACGGTCATGCCGTTTGGTCTTAAGAATGCAGGTGCAACTTACCAACGGGCTATGAGTACTATTTTTTGCGATCATCTGCAAAAGACTGTCGAATGCTATGTTGACGATATAGCTCAAGAGTCGTCTCAAAGAAGATCACATTCAAGATTTAAGAACTATCTTCAATCTAATGCGCCAGCATCAACTCAAAATGAAGCCCACCAAGTCTTTCTTCGGTGTTTCTAGTGGTAAGTTTCTTGGCTTCGTCATTTCCTCTAAGGGTATATACATTGATCCCGAGAAGAACAAAGCCATTCAAGAGATGCATCCTCCATGCAACCTAAAAGAGCTACAAGGATTCCAAGGTCGACTTACGTACATCAGGCGGTTCATTTCAAACTTATCTGGACGTTGCAGACCATTTACTCAATTTTAGAAGAAAGGTATATCTTTCGTTTGGATGGAAGAATGTCAACGAGCATTTGACGACATAAAGCGGTATTTAATGAGTCCACCGGTTCTTGTACCACCGATCTCAGGAATACCCTTCTTAATGTATGTCTGGGAAATGGACCATTCATTGGGAGCTTTGCTGGCTCAAAAGAACAAGGAAGGTCATAAACAAGCCATCTACTATCTTAGCCGAATGATGATTGAAGCTGAACATCATTATAGCCCAGTGGAGAAGGAATATTTAGCCTTAATGTTTGCTGTTCAGAAGACAAGACATTATATCATAGGCCAAACTATTCATGTCATATCCCGAGTCAATCCTCTTCGAGTCTTAATGAAGAAACCAAGTACACTTAATTCTAGGCTTGCCATATGGGCCATATTATTAGCACAATATGATATGGTTTATGTTCCTAAAAAGTCTGTGAAAGGCCAAGCACTTGCTGACTTTTTAGCAGCTCATCCTGTTCCTGAAACATCTAAACTCTATTATGAAATTCCGGACGAAACTTTGGAATCAAATATGATCTCAGAAGAATTTCCTACTTGGAGATTATTCTTTGATGGAGCTTCTAGAATTGGACCTGGAGGTACTCTTGTTGCGGGAGTGGGAATTGTTCTCGTTTCACTCGAGGGATTAACTATTCAAAGGGCTTATTCTTTAGACGAATCGTGCTCTAACAATGTTGCAGAATACAATGCCTTGCTCATTGGACTCCAATTGGCTAAACAACTGGATATTGAATATCTCGAAGTATATGGCGACTCTAAGCTGATTGTTAATCAAGTTAGAGGCATATATGAAGTCCGACATCAAGATTTGGCACCATACTATGAAGCAGCTGTCACGACCCGCACCCACTGTGAGGGTACGAGAACGTAACAACGCCCAGCCTACGCCACAGTATCGGCGGTAGAACGCTGTCCTAGGTCAATCATCTAATAATATAAAGGTACCTATACAGTATATACACTCCGAATGGAGGTGACATAGCAATATACAGTCTCAATCACATCTAAGGCAGAATGATAAGATGAAAAGATAGATCGATAAATACTGGAATGGAGGAATATACATAACAACCAGAGAGTCTAAGTGTCTAAGATAACATCTCAACAACATCCCGAATACAAGTCCCAACTACTGAATATGAAAGAGTATATACAATCTAGATCTCAGATGACAGAAATAGTAAACCTAGACTAAGGAGCCTCAATCTCTAAGCTAGTGGATCAGGCTGGAAATCTGGATCACACGAGCCATCTACAGCTGTCCCATAGAAGGTGTCTATGCAGGCCTCATCCTCATCCTCTGTAATATTTTCAACAGGTCCAGTCAGGACAGGAGCGAGCACAAAACATCTCACGCAGTTCATATCAAGTTAGAAAATATAAAGCATACAATAGAGTAAGGTACAGGAAACGCTGAAAGAAGAATGTGTATAAAAACAGCAGAGATTTGATAATGAGAAATATCTATATATAACAAGTAAGAACTGTAAGCAACATGTGATTTAGAGCACAATATGGTTATGTAAACGGGTTAGGTTATACAATAAAATGGGACTCCTTTGTATGTGGGTGTACAATGGACATATACAATTTCTTATACAATAGGATTAATCACATAACCATTTCTACTCTCCCTCCCCAATCAATACACAAGGATCCAATTCAGTTACGTTACCTTATACAATGGCTTGTTCAATGGCTTGTACAATGGCTCGATATGATAATGAGAGTACAATATGCACAATGAGTGTACAATGATAAGGGTATTCAATAAATACAATATGTAAGTGAAACGCACATCACAATATGTATTTAGTGAATACAAGGAGATAACATCTCAGAAGAAGATCCATATAGTACCAATCCGTGATAATGATCGTGTCAGCATCAAGTACAGTAATCTAGAGTAAGAATGTAAATCCAGACAAGTATGAAACGGTCAGAGAATGTACTCGCCTGTATCCTGAGTATCTGAAGAATATCTACTGTCCGAGGAGTGGTGTCTGTCTCCTATAGAACAGTACAAGTCACAACAAGTCTAAAATAAGGAAATAGACTGCTACAATGCATCTACATGAAGTTTGGGGTCAATTTAGGCTAAAGTCAACCTTTGGTCAACTCTAGTCAACCCTAGCAGTCAAACTAGGTCAATTCTAGTCTAATTTAGTCAAACTAGGTCAAACTAGGTCAAAGTCAACTCTTGGTCAACTGTCTAGGTCAAACTAGGTCTACTAGTCCAATCTAGGTCAACCCTAGTCTGACTAGGTCAACACCAAGCCAAGCCTATGCCAAACCATATATCAATATCATATATATATATATATATATATATATACATATTTACATACATTCATATATGTATACATACATATATATATTTACATAGGTTCATATATGCATACATACATATATATGTATCATATATACATAGAGAGGGCAACATATGAGGTGGTGTGTGTCTAAAGGAAACCCATGTGTGTGTATAGGAGACTGTGACATGTGTGAGAGGATTTCAGTTTTCAGTTTTGTGTGTGATATGGTGGTTTGTGTAATAGGTTTATGTGTGTGTGTGTGTGTGGACATTTTTAAGAGTGTGAGTGTATGTGTGTTCCCTGTGTGTAGTGTCAAAGTATAGACATGTGTGTGTGAGTGAATGAGGGAAATGTGTGGACTGTAAACAGGTTTTTGTGTGAATGAGAAATCAAAAATTTCAGAATGTAGATAGGCTTAACATATGGGTGTGTGTCATGAGGTGATTAGGAATTCAATCCAAAACCCAAGTGACAGGTTTTAGGGAGTGTGTGGACTGTGTGTGACAGTGTTGTGTGAGAGTGAACTGTTTTAGGATATGTGTGTGCCAATGTGTGAGTGATGATGTATGTGAGTGTGAAACAAATTACAGAAATGTGAGTTGCAATGCATATGTATATATGTGTGGTGATGAAATCAGAACTTAAGTTTCAGGAATTCCTGAAACAGTGGTAGGAAACAAGTATGTGTGCTAGTGTAACATGTAGAAAAGATTAAAATCAGTGAAGAAAGAATGTGAAACAATTCCAGTTCAGCCAACACTAAAACTAGTCCAAAACAAAACCCCCAAATCAGTTTTTAACAGTCCTACAACTTATTAAGTTCAGTTTTCAGTAAAAAGAGAAGGAACAACACAGAAATCTCAGGTATTTGATATCAAACAAACTCAGATTTTAAGGAAAATGATTTACACTGAATCTCAGGCAGCCCTGAACTCAGATGTTGAGCTCATAATAGCAGTGAAACCTGAAATCAGTTATTTAGAAACCATTTAAAAACAGTCCAACATCATTCCTCTTTTCAAGTCCAAAACACCACAACTCAACCCACAAATCGACACACTAGTAGATAATTAATAGGAGAACATGTTAGGGATTTAATTATGTGACTAATCAGCACTTAAACTAGTTAAAATGTATGGCAAAAACCATTTTCGAAATCTGGAAAAATACAGGTTTAAAACTGATTTCGGAAAAAAAAAGTAAATGATAATTGATGGACAAAAATCAAACTAATATGCAATTAAATGGTTGATAAAATACAAACAGCATGTGCACGTGTCATACCAAGTGCTTCGTGTCCACCACGACACGTCTCGACGTGTCCAACATAAATAGGCTCGAAACAGTGCACACACAGACACTGTACTGTGCACTGCGTCGTGCACTCGACACGACGCGAACTGGGCCACGTGCACGTGTCAGTGGGTGCACCTAGGGTAGACCTAAGTATGTGTCACCCTGATTCGTGTCAGTGCGTGTCGTGTCCAAAAATACAGGGCCGTATCAGTGGCTAATTTGCACTGTGCGCAGGACAGTGAAAAATCAGTACACGACTGATTGCTCACCAACCAATGCACGAAACCCAACAAAATTTGGGAAGCGTGGTGACAGAAGATGCCCCAAGGATCCCAAAAAGTTTCGTGTCAAAATAAGTCGTGTCGTGTCCTGTGGAACCCCCGAGTAGCAGGGGATCCGCCAGGCCGCGCGCGAACGTGTCCAAAATGTGTGCACGCGTGTCCAAAACGACATGACACGTGCACGAAACCATCCCAGTACACAAGAATCGTGTAAACGACACCAAGACACAAATTTCCATTCAAAAAGTTCTGCAAAATCAGAACGAAATGTCCATTTGAGACATTTCGTCGAACACTTAGGGCTGTCACTGATACGTGTCCGATACGGACACGTACAGGACATGAAAATTGGAAAACCCTATACCTACATAATCGGGACACCTAGGGCTAGATGAATATGCAATTTAAACCTAGTTTTAATGGGTAGAATAGAATGTACCTATGGGTGTTCTTCAACACAAAAAGCTCTTCAAAGAGGGAATCTCCACAAGCCACCAAATCAATCAAATCGATTCAAATCTGTGATTGGACTCCACCAACAGCAAGAGAACATTGATTAGGTCATAATGGAAGAAATTCCACTCAAAAAGGAATCCTATTGATTAAACTAGGAAGAAATTAATGAAGGCTTACCTATTTCCTTAAGAAAATGAAGAGCTAATAAAGAAAGAGGCACAAATCCCTATAGAGACATTATATAGGCAAGGGGGGTCTTGGCTGTTCATAAAAGTTAGGGTTAGGGTTTTTAGGTTTCATCCTATGGCTAGGATTGAATCAAGGAAAATAGATGGCCTAGAACAAGGGTTCTATCCTAGTTTCTTGCAAATCACTTAACCATAACTAAACTTGACTTAACCCCTTAACCAAACCATCTAATTCTCAAAGTGGCTCACTAAGTTAGTTATGACCCATCTAGGTTAGGTCCAATCTAGGTTAGGCTAACCATAACCACAAGGCAATAATTATATTAGTATTTAAATCACATCATTCAATTATATTATTAAAAAAATTCCTAATAATATATATTAAATTCAAATAATTCAAAAATGACAAAAATACCCTCTAGGCTAAAATGTACTAGTCAAACACCAAAATCATAAGTCATAACTTAAAATAGTTTTAAAACGATTAAAAATTACCAAAAATTATATTATCATTTAAATATCATAATTAAATAAATTAAAATACAAAATTTCAAAATTACCCTCATTTGGAAAAACTGGGTGTTATAATCCTACCCACCTTATAAAAATTTCGTCCTCGAAATTAAGATGGTAGCAGTCCTTCTAGGTCAAACATCCCACATCAAAGTTTCAAACATACCGTCAGATAATCATATGCGTCTGTCCAAAATCATGATACTCAGAATCTTCGTCATGCTAGTGAGCAAGGCTACGATAATCACAGAGTCCTCGACTAAGGCACATACCTCTAGAATCATGGTATTTAAAATTTTCGCATTGCCGCATGCTTGGCAGTAAAAACCTTAAATTCCCACATTCGAGAAATACGTCCTAAATCTGACTATATGTCTTCACTATGCCAGCTAACACGACTATCGAAGATTCTAGATCCCATAACTTGGTGACCTAGCCCATATGATTCATCTCAGAAGAAAATCAAACATAACACAAGAACAACAAGACAGAATTGATCAACCAACAAGGAACAGAGGGAATCGAATTTTAAGGCAGTAATTGCAGAATTTGAATCAAGAACGGAACCTACAACTAGATCTCCAACGGCCTGAGCATCCTCGGCTATCATGGCGAAAGCTCGCCCTGGCTGGCCTCCCCTGGCCTGCTGCTGATGCTGTACGAACCTCTCCTACTGAGTCTGCAATGGTGGTCCCCTATGCTGTCCTGCCGGAGCCCTAGCTCATGTGCTACCTGAGCCAATGGTGTCGGGTTCTTGGGACACTCTCTACACTGATGCTCCGCTGAACCGCAAAGCAAACACATACCCAGCCTCTTCCTGCAATCGTTCCACCAATGGCCTGGCTTCTTACAGAAGTTGCACATGGTGTTCTGCTGCTGCCTGGGTGCCTGCTGATACAGTACCTGTCTCTCTCCCTGATGCTGAACAGGCCTCTGCTGCTGCTGCTGCTGAAAGTGGACCATCGGCTGCTGATACTGCTGCTGAATTTGTATGTGAGGCCTCTTGGCCTGGCCTTCGCTGCTGCTGCCCCTAACTGGGTCTCGCCCCTTCTTGAGCCTAAGCTTAAGATCATCCTCCGCCAATAAGGCTCCCGTCAAAATCTCCTCAAAAGTGGCATCCCTGTTGCCCTTGGTCATGGACTTGACTTCCTTGACCAGACCCTTCCGGAACCTCTGGGCCTTCGCCGTCTCGCTCAAACCCTCTACAAATTTGCTGAGGCGGCCGAACTCCCCAGCGTACTTCTCCACTGAAAGGCTCCCCTGGACTAGGCTCTCGAACTGCGACTCCAAGGCTCTGAGCGCTGAATCTGGAAATAACTTCTTCTTGAAGAAGCCCTTGAACTTCTTCCAAGTCTGTCCAGCTACCCCCACCCTGGGGTCTGACTGATACCAGGTGCGAGCAAGATCTCACATCCGGCTAGCTGCTACCTCTATCTGGAGATCTGCCGGTATCCGGGCCAGGCGGAAGATCTCCTCTATATGCTCGATCCACTCGTCAGCATATATAATTCCTTCCGTCCCCAGGAAGTCTCTAGGGCTCATCTTCTGGAACTGCTCTATCCCAGGTGTCTTCGGCTACTGGACTGCTGGTCGAGCTGCGGCTGTCGTAATGGCCAACTCCATGCCCCTGTCCTGTCGGACCTGCTGCTGGTCCATAAACTGCTGGAAGTAGGCGAACATCTGTGCCGCGTCCACGTGTCCTGTAGGCGGCGGCTGCTAGAAAGACATCTCTGGGATGACTGGATCCTGCCTACGAACTGGTGAAGGCATACCCTCTGCTGCTGCTGCTGAAGTCCCAATATGAGCAGAGGTGGCAGAAGCTGTAGCCTCCCGACCCTGCTGAACTGGCTGAAAGGTAGCAGTCCCCTCTACAGTATCCCCATGAATGGTACGCTGTAACCGCGTCTCCACCATCCTGAAGACAGATCAAACAAGGGTATCAATTGCTGAGAAAGAAGCGATAAATCAAGGGAGGACAGTTTATTTCAAAAGAAAGTATTAAAGTAGCAAGAATTTTGATAACAAGAATCAGATTAAGAGCTTTTCCTAATGTGATTGAGTACCTCAAGAATGTCCTAATCCTACTGCAGGCTGTAGTGATACTCTAGTTCGAATACCACTACATAAACTCGACCTGCATGGGCCACCACTAAAAATGTGTCACGACCCGCACCCACTGTGAGGGTACGAGAACATAACAACGCCCAGCCTACGCCGCAGTATCGGCGGTAGAACGCTGTCCTAGGTCAATCATCTAACAATATAAAGGTACCTGTACAGTATATACACTCCGAATGGAGGTGACATAGCAATATACAGTCTCAATCACATCTAAGGTAGAATGATAAGATGACAAGATAGATAGATAAATACTGGAATGGATGAATATACATAACAACCAGAGAGTCTAAGTGTCTAAGATAACATCTCAACAACATCTCGAATACAAGTCCCAACTACGGAATATTAAAGAGTATATACAATCTAGATCTCAGATGACATAAATAGTAAACCTAGACTAAGGAGCCTCAATCTCTAAGCTAGTGGATCAGGCTGGAAATCTGGGTCACACGAGCCATCTACAGCTGTCCCATAGAAGGTGTCTATACAGGCCTCATCTTCATCCTCTGTAATATTTTCAACAGGTCCAGTCAGGACAGGAGCGAGCACAAAATATCTCACGCAGTTCATATCAAGTTAAGAAATATAAAGCATGCAATAGAGTAAGGTACATGAAACGCTGAAAGAAGAATGTATATGAAAATAGCAGAGATTTGATAATGGGAAATATCTATATATAGCAAGTAAGAACTGTAAGCAACATGTGATTTAGAGCACAATATGGTTATGTAAACGGGTTAGGTTATACAATAAAATAGGACTCCTTTGTACGTGGGTGTACAATGGACATATACAATTTTTTATACAATAGGATTGATCACATAACTATTTCTACTCTCCCTCCCCAATCAATACACAAGGATCCAATTCAGTTACGTTACCTTATACAATGACTTGTACAATGGCTTGTACAATGGCTCAATGTGATAATGAGAGTACAATATGCACAATGAGTGTACAATGATAAGGGTATTCAATAAATACAATATGTAAGTGAAACGCACATCATAATATGTATTTAGTGAATACAAGGAGATAACATCTCAGAAGAAGATCCATATAGTACCAATCCGTGATAATGATCGTGTCAGCATCAAGTACAGTAATCTAGAGCAAGAATGTAAATCCAGACAAGTATGAAACGGTCAGAGAATGTACTCACCTGTATCCTGAGTATCTGAAGAATATCTACTGTCCGAGGAGTGGTGTTTGTCTCCTATAGAACAGTACAAGTCACAACAAGTCTAAAATAAGGAAATAGACTGCTACAATGCATCTACAAGAAGTTTAGGGTCAATTTAGGCTAAAGTCAACCTTTAGTCAACTCTAGTCAACCCTAGCAGTCAAACTAGGTCAATTCTAGTCAAATTTAGGTCAAACTAGGTCAAAGTCAACTCTTGGTCAACTGTCTAGGTCAAACTAGGTCTACTAGTCCAAGCTAGGTCAACCCTAGTCTGACCAGGTCAACACCAAGCCAAGCCTATACCAAGCCTATGCCAAACCATATATCAATATCATATCTATATATATATACATATTTACATACATTCATATATGCATACATACATATATATTTATATAGGTTCATATATGTATACATACATATATATGTATCATATATACATAGAGAGGGCAACATATGAGGTGGTGTATGTCTAAAGGAAACCCATATGTGTGTATAGGAGACTGTGACATGTGTGAGAGGATTTCAGTTTTCAGTTTTGTGTGTGATATGGTGGTTTGTGTAATAGGTTTATGTGTGTGTGTGTGTGTAGACATTTTTAAGAGTGTGAGTGTATGTGTGTTCCCTGTGTGTAGTGTCAAAGTATAGGCATGTGTGTGTGAGTGAATGAGGGAAATGTGTGGACTGTAAACAGGTTTTTGTGTGAATGAGAAATCAGAAATTTCAGAATGTAGATAGGCTTAACATATGGGTGTGTGTCATGAGGTGATTAGGAATTCAATCCAAAACCCAAGTGACAGGTTTTAGGGAGTGTGTGGATTGTGTGTGACAGTGTTGTGTGAGAGTGAACTATTTTAGGATATGTGTGTGCCAATGTGTGAGTGATAATGTATGTGAGTGTGAAACAAATTTCAGAAATGTGAGTTGCAATGCATATGTATATATGTGTGGTGATGAAATCAGAACTTAAGTTTCAGGAATTCCTGAAACAGTGGTAGGAAACAAGTGTGTGTGCTAGTGTAACATGTAGGAAAGATTAAAATCAGTGAAGAAAGAATGTGAAACAATTCCAGTTTAGCCAACACTCAAACTAGTCCAAAACAAAACCCCCAAATCAGTTTTTAACAGTCCTACAACTTATTAAGTTCAGTTTTCAGTGAAAAGAGAAGGAACAACACAGAAATCTCAGGTATTTGATATCAAACAAACTCAGATTTTAAGGAAAATGATTTACACTGAATCTCAAGTAGCCCTGAACTCAGATTTTGAGTTCATAATAGCAGTGAAACCTGAAATCAGTTATTTAGAAACCATTTAAAAACTGTCCAACATCATTCCTCTTTTCAAGTCCAAAACACCACAACTCAACCCACAAATCGACACACTAGTAGATAATTAATAGGAGAACATGTTAGGGATTTAATTATGTGACTAATCAGCACTTAAACTAGTTAAAATGTATGTCAAAAACCATTTTCGAAATCTGGAAAAATACAGGTTTAAAACTGATTTCAGAAAAGAAAAAAAAGTAAATGATAATTGATGGACAAAAATCAAACTAATATGCAATTAAATGGTTGGTAAAATACAAACAGCATGTGCACGTGTCATACCAAGTGCCTCGTGTCCACCACGACACGTTTCGACGTGTCCAACACAAATAGGCTCGAAACAGTGCACACACAGACACAGCACTGTGCACTGCGTCGTGCACAGGTGCACGCGTGTCGTGCACTCGACACGATACGAACTGGGCCACGTGCACGTGTCAGTGGGTGCGCCTAGGGTAGACCTAGGTGTGTGTCACCCTGATTCGTGTCAGTGCATGTCGTGTCCAAAAATACAGGGTCGTATCAGTGGCTAATTTGTACTGTGCACAGGACAGTGAAAAATTAGTGCACGACTGATTTCTCTCCAACCAATGCACGAAACCCAACGAAATTTGGGGAGCATGGTGACAGAAGATGCCCCAAGGATCCCATAAAGTTTCATATCGAAATAAGCCATGTCGTGTCCTGTGGAACCCCCGAGTAGCAGAGGATCCGCCATGCCGCGCGCGAGCGTGTCCAAAACATGTGCACGCGTGTCCAAAATGACACGACACGTGCACGAAACCATCCCAGTACACAAGAATCGTATAAGCGACACCAAGACACAAATTTCCATTCAAAAAGTTCTGCAAAATCAGAACAAAATGTCCATTGATACATTTCGTCGAACACTTAGGGCTGTCACTGATACGTGTCCGATACGGACACGTACAGGACATGAAAATTGGAAAACCCTATACCTACAAAATCAGGACACCTAGGGCTAGATGAATATGCAATTTAAACCTAGTTTTAATGGGTGAAATAGAATGTACCTATGGGTGTTCTTCAACACAAAAAGCTCTTCAAAGAGGGAATCTCCACAAGCCACCAAATCAATCAAATCGATTCAAATCTGTGATTGGACTCCACCAACAGCAAGAGAACATTGATTAGGTCATAATGGAAGAAATTCTACTCAAAAAGGAGTCCTATTGATTAAACTATGAAGGAATTAATGAAGGTTTACCTATTTTCTTAAGAAAATAAAGAGCTAATAAAGAAAGAGGCACAAATCCCTATAGAGACATTATATAGGCAAGGGAGGGGGTCTTGGCTGGTCATAAAAGTTAGGGTTAGGGTTTTTAGGTTTCATTCTGTGGCTAGGATTGAATCAAGGGAAATAGATGGCCTAGAACAAGGGTTCTATCCTAGTTTCTTGCAAATCACTTAACCATAACTAAACTTGACTTAACCCCTTAACCAAACCATCTAATTCTCAAAGTGGCTCACTAAGTTAGTTATGACCCATCTAGGCTAGGTCCAATCTAGGTTAGGCTAACCATAACCACAAGGCAATAATTATATTAGTATTTAAATCACATCATTCAATTAAATTATTAAAAAAATTCGTAATAATATATTTTAAATTCAAATAATTCAAAAATGACAAAAATACCCTCTAGGCTAAAATGTACTAGTCAAACACGAAAATCATAAGTCATAACTTAAAATAGTTTTAAAATAATTAAAAATTACCAAAAATCATATTATCATTTAAATATCATAATTAAATAAATTAAAATACAAAATTTTAAAATTACCCTCATTTGGAAAAATTGGGTGTTACAGCAGCAACCAGGATAACTTCTTCATTTAAGGGGTTCTTTATCGAACATGTACGTCGGGCATGTAATACAGAAGCTGATGCCTTAGCTAACCTAGCTGCAGTGTTAGCAGTTTCAGTCAAAAGGCAACAGATGGTTGTTATCTCTAATAGAGAACTATTCTGTGTTAAAAACAACCACAACATTGAATTCAGTAACCTAACTGAAGTCAATGTCCTTAGCGAGGATTGGAGAGTACATTTCATTGATTTTGCAGTGCATGATATTTTGCCAGAAGATCCTAAAGAAGCTACAAGTATCCGTCGTCGATCACTTCGATTCTATTATAATCATACTGCTAAGACACTATATCGAAGAACTTTTGATGGATTACTCTTGAGGTGTCTCACTGGTGATGAAGCAAAACAGATATTACGTGAGGCTCATGATGGTGTTTGTCGAGCACATCAACCTGGTCCTAAACTACAGGATTGTATCCGACGTATGGGCTACTACTGGCCCTCTATGGTATTAGATGCTATTGATTATGCAAGAAAATGCCGTGCATGTTAAATTCATACAGATTTTATTCACCAACCGTCGAAATTTCTTCATCCAACTGTAGCCTCGTGGCCTTTTGAAGCTTGGGGCATGGATATAATTGGTCCCATCAATCCTCCTTCATCTAAAGGACATCGGTTCATCTTAGCTATAACCGATTATTTTTCCAAGTGGGCTGAAGCTATACCTTTGGCGGAAGTAAATATACAGATTTGGTGTCCCTCGCAGAATCATCCATGATAATGGGCCACAATTTATCATCTAGAAGTTTAATAGGTTCTGTGATGACAACAGAATCAATAATATCGCCTCTACAGCCTATAATCCTGCGGCTAACGGGTTGGTTGAAGCATTCAACAAGACCATTATTAAACTCCTTAAAAAGTTTGTATCTATTAACAAACGTAACTGGAGTGATAAACTCAGAGAATGTCTATGGGCATATCGCACTACCGTCCGTAACCCCACAGGTTGTACACTTTTTTCTCTGGTATATGGATGTAAAGCTGTGCTACCTTTGAAAATTTAAATTACATCATTGAGAATCGCCATTGCTAATGAGCTTACTACAGACAAGAATGATCGTCTTTGGCTTCAGAAATTGGAGGCGCTCGACGAGAAAAGGTTATTAGCTCAACAACATATCGAACTTTATCTGGCCCAGATTTCAAAAGCTTTCAATCGTAAAGTCAGAGTGCGAACATTTCAAGAAGGCGAGTTGGTTCTTACAGTCAGACGTCCTATGACTATGACACATATGAGCAAAGACAAGTTCGAGGCAAAATAGGAAGGACCATATGTGGTAAATAAAGTCTTCTCCAATAGAGCCTATCAATTAACAGATATAGATGGCAGAGTTGCTATGATGTCCATCAATGACAAATTTCTAAAAAAATATTATGTATAAAGACAAAATGTACTTTATTTTCAGAGACATGATGTAAATAAAAGTTTATTTTTTTTAAAAGCAGAATGGATTTACATAATATTACGGACATGGTGGAGGCCTTGATCCTTCATGATTAAATACAAAGTTTGCCAACCGTTCAAACATCTCGCTGTCTGAACATACCAGGAACTCACAAACAGCCATCCTTAATGCCTCTTCTTCGGCAGTTTTTCCAGGCTCCACTAACTTGGAGATCAAATCCTGTCCTGGTACAGGAGGAACAGTTGAGCCTTCGTCCCTTTCTTTTTGAGAAGGTACTGGAGGCTCAGCAAGGGAAGTCTTGGTTTTTTCATCAGTCTTCGGAGCAATCAAATCTTTGGAAGACATTTTTTCTTGCACAGGAAGAAAAGAGATTGACAATAATTACAAAAGTTTTGTTCTATTTATAGACAGAACAACTAAGTAATCAGCCTTAAGAACTGATGCGACTTTTGGAAAGGGGCACAACTGTTCGTTCATTTCTAACTGTTCATTCATAACCGACTCTTCATCTTCCCTTCTTCGAAACCGACGTGCTTGATTCATTCGCTTTCTTCTTCGAAAGTTTAAACGACCATTCATTCATTCAATATTTCTTCCTTGGAAATTGAAGTGAATGATCACCCATTCATTCATCATAGTGAGAGGTCATGTCTCTTACAAACTTGAATTCCAAATATTTACGTCAAAACAACTTGCCACATTCATAATCCTCTCTGGATTCTGTTATCTATGACAGCATAGCAAAATCTAATTATAAAAAAAGGGATAGAGAATAATGATACAATTATTTCTTTATTCCTTCTTTAAAAGCATAGATACATCTTGATGAAAATCTATTACATCTTGGATTTTCATTCTAATGAAGGTCTATTACATCTTTGGATCTTTCTATCGATAATGAAGGTCTATTACATCTTTGGATCTTTTTATTTGTTGGTGGCAATTCCTTGTCGTGTCGACCTGAAGTAACGAGCCAGACAATAGAATTAACTCTGGTCTTCTCTCTCAGAAAGACGAGAGGAGAACCCCAGAGTGTAGCAGTCCAAAGATGAGCTGCTGTCAATACAACTGGTGGAGAGAAGACAGCCCGCCAGGGGAACTAGGAACGAGATCACCCTTGTGATACAATTCCTAGTTCTGCGTCTTCACCATCCAACTCTCATGTGTATAGGCCCTTCCTACTATCTGAGGAAGACCCTTCTTAACATGAAGAGTCCTGAGCTGTCTGATTTGGGTGTCAGAACCACATGAGTTATCTGATGTGAGTGTCAGAAGAATGCTCTCTACAATATCCAAATCAAGCTCGCTAACCAAGTCCCTGCAAATATCAATGAAACAGAAAAAGTTAGCAGAATCTATCAGCAGCATGCGTCCATAAACAGGCGCACATCAGCATTGTGCCTACAAACAGGCGCACATCAGCATTGCGCCTACAAACAGGCACACATCAGCACTGCACCTACAAACAAGCGCATATCAGCACTATGCACTGATCAAACAAGTGCATGTCAGCAATATGTGTCCCTGATCAGAGCTAAATAATGGACCACAGTGTGCACCTATTCTCAGAAATAGTTAGCATATATCAACAATGTCTACACCATGCAGATCGATATTTGTCTCCAAAAGTGATGCGAAAGAAGAATATTCATCCATTGATTCTTCGTCGAGACTTACCAATTTTTGAAGGCACAGCATGCAGGCAAATAACATCAGGATGAAGTAGTGCAAGTGAAACCTTACGGGAAGATATTTGTTTTGAGAGAGTATGAATGATTCTTTCATTTCTGGATATCCTTTTTTAAAGAGAAGATGGGTGCGTCGTTCTAGGATCCTATTTTGGAAAGAACTAAAAAAAGGGGCACCTAAAACCGTGTAACGACTGCCATGTGTTCTTCAGAAGAAACAGTAAAACGAAGAATTAGCTAAAAGAATATGTCCATGAGCACCATTCGAAATCACAGCCACACAAAATCAGAAATTTTAGGTTTCATTGCATAAAGACGGGTGGACCCCTACGGTCAAGGACATAAAAATAAAAAGTTGTTCTGCCTAGAACATTATTTCTTGTCCTTGCCTTCATCAGTCTGACGAAGGGCGGCGTTCAATTCTTGCATGGTGTGGATCCCCGAGCGACACATCTGATTAAGAAATCCCTCCGAATTGCCGTGCTCCTCAGAGGATGATCCGCCACTCGAGCGATTGAAGACTGACGGGGTTAAATCGAAACAGTTCAAAAAGTTTACTGCCCTCAAAGATGGGTGGGTCAGCCTCCAACAAAAAAGTTGTAGGCGCAACATCATGTCCCGCTTCAGGAGATTTTATTGTGGTGTCAGCATTGGTCTCCATCTCTTTCTTCTTGGGGGCCATTGAAGAATAGAAGTGAAGACAAAAGTACAAAGATCAACTACTGCATATATATCAACAAATTTACTCTTCGTATTTCTCATGGGGAACTGAAAATAATCAATGAAACTCCAGAAGACGAAGAGAGGATTGAGTATTGTCGAGAAAGGTATTTAATCATTATGACTGAGCATTGTCCGGCGCAACTTGACTTAGTCAAAACTTTTTTAAATTCAAAGTATTCCAAAACTTTGCAATATTTTTAAGTTTTGAAAACTTTGAAAGGGGTCTTGTAGAGCCTAAAAATCAAGTTGTGCCCTGAACATACTAATCAGCGATCAAGTTGTGCCCCAAAGATCAGGTTGCGCCACTGATATGAAGCTCAGAGAACGGACTGCGCCACTGATCAGGTTGCGTCTAATATTAGACTTCACCCAGTCTAGTTGTGCCAAAACCTACGTGGCATCTGACACTTAATGGTCATCATTACCTGACAATACTGACGACTGACACAACAGTGAACGAGAAAAATCTCTTCGAATCCCGTGAATTGTGCCGCTCAAGGGAAGTTGGTGGACAGCTGTCCTGTACACTTCGTGAGTTGTGCCCAGGCGCAATCTAAACAAAATCCTTAGTTGCGCCTGGGCGCAACCTGAATAACTTTTGCTCAGAAGTTGCCACGTGTGTAGGCGCAGCCCAAATCAAGCACAGTTTGACTTGTTGACTGAAGCTCGTGCAACCTGATAAAGTTGAGACAACTTACATTCTAAAGCAGGACAATGTGGCGCACATGCCACTAATCTCTCAAGACGTGTCTACTATCCTGTACACGACCATGTACATCTCAATCATATAATGCCACGCGTCTAAATACAGTAAGTACACGATTGACAACTGAATGGAAGTTGGCGCAACAGGAGGTTAGCGCAACTTAATGTGGCACAATCCAGCTCTGCGCACCATCAGAATAACTGCTAAAACAGTTATTTCTAGAACTCTATAAATAGAGTTTCCAATCGTTATCAGACATACAGACAGAGATCAAGAACTCTTACAAAATTGATGTTGCGTTCTCTATAGGCTACAGTTTTCAAGTTCACATAGTCCAAGGAATAAAGTGATCGTCTTCTGATCAGATTCCTAAAGTTGTACTTCCCCAGAATTCATTGTACTTTGTACTCTTTTACAAGTTTGGAATAAACAAAATTTGTTTTTGTAAACAAACCTAACATTTAGATTTTGGCTCACATGAAACTTTTGTCCATGTACCATCCTACTATTGGTATATAAAGATGCAGGTTGGATGCTAAAATTTAAAACCCTATAAGTGGAGTATTAGAATTATCCACATCATATAAGTCATTTTGATAGGTTTTTTTAGTGGATTTTATTTTGTCGAACATGCATTTCATTCCCAGTGTTTGTGGTTTAATTAATGCAGGTTAAGGTTAGTGGTAACCCATTTATCGTAAAGCTAAACTTTATTATTTAGTAGATTTATTGACAATTTTTTAGGGGCATGGAGCCTCCTTACCAAGTAACTTTGACATATTCATTGCAAAAACTTAAGTTTTTTGCTTGCCAAGTAACGTTGTATGGATCCTCCTTACCTTGTGGAAAAAGACTAGTATAGTGATTCAAATTAACTTCAATATTAGCAACTTGAAATTCTGCATTCTGATATATCAGGTGTTAGTTTTGAACTCGACGAGTCATAGCTCAAGTCACAACAAAACTTGGAGAAAAGGTTTGGTTTCATATATTATGTTTATGAGTTCCTAATTTGAATCTCAGGTCTAACTTTTAGCGATTAAATGATAAAAGTATATATATCTATTACATCAATTAGGTATTTTCTAAATGTATTTATGTCATGTCCCGCACCCGTAGGAGCGATCGTCCTTACTAAGGCGTGATGCCGTACGAGCCTAGATTGCGCTCGTGCAAGGCAGTTTCATAACGACCGATTACAGCAGCTGCGACGGGGTCGTCGTAGAGAAGTCCCAAGCAGAAACATTGAAACATGCAGCGAAAATTTAGAAGCAACACACAAGTTATTCAAAAGTGCTCTTTATTGATATTGAATAATGAGATTACAATGGAGCGCAAGGCCATGTTTACAATTCTCTCAAGCTCACTTTTCTCTCAAGTTACAAGTCACTCTGCTCTCTCTCTCTCATCTCTCGATACAATGCTTGAGCCAACGGAAGCTTCGGAAGACAATGTCCATATATTATGTCCCACGTATAAGTATTGAATCCATGCGGCCGCACGCTTCGAATCGCCAAGGAACTCCGTGCCTCGACGTATCCAAGCGAGCTCCACGCCACGAGCTTCTACCTGTGCCTGCACATAAAAACTGTGTGGGTGTCAGTACTCAACTATACTGGTGGAGTGAGCTCCTCGCCTACCCATACATAACCGACACGTTCATTTACTTTGTGTAGCTTAATCCCTTTCGATTGTCTTTCTAGTCTTGCCTTAGGATCAATTTTAAGACTACGACGCCTAACCAAACCGATGTGCCATGACATGGTCGTGCTATAATGCCAATGTGTATTTCGATTGAGGCAGTGCCTCATCGCTTGTGTACTTGACCGAACTTCAATTCGGGACGACAGGGTCATGCCATGACATCTACTTGTCTATTCTAGTTTCTAATAACATCAAGGAGACAACTTGTGCAGGTCGTACCTCTAGACCTTGCTTAGACTTGTTCTTGCTTCAAGATTGAGAACGCGCCTCGCAACTTATCAAGACTTATCTATGCTACCGCCTTGCGGCCTTCCTGTTCGACTCATAAACCAACTTAGACAAGACTTGTAAAACATAGTATAAATTTCATGAACATCCCGATGCCAAGTATTGTGCCAAGCATGGTGCCTATGTTGCAGCCCAATCTTAGGCCCAGATATTGTGTTACCGACTGGACAAGCATTCAAGTTCTAGACTCAATCCAAAGGCACACACGCGGTTTGCCGCTATTCTGTCGACCTATCTATATGAGTGGTCACTAGCAATGTCAAGCTATCTTGGACTGGCTCGAGGATATCAGCCCGTCCCTCCGCGGGTAGCTAGCCCCAGAAGCGCTGAATCTCCCATACGGTTATCCAACATCCTACCTTGAGCCGTAATGTACTTTTCTCGGGCCGACATGATCCCGGCGCCCCGGCGATCATTCGAGAAGACTACACCTTATCGACAAGTTGTCCAATGACCATGCAAGACTCAACTCGATCTACCAAGTCCTTCTTTATTTATGACCATGCTTTCCAACTTTCTATCGAGACTCCCAAGTAGCGGGACCGATCTCGCGTGCTTGCTTATCGAGACTTAGCAAGACTCCCAAGTAGCGGGATCGATCTCGTGTGCTTCCTTATCAAGACTTAGCGAGACTCCCAAGTAGCAGGACCGATCTTGCGTGATTGCTTATCGAGACTTATCGAGACTTTGCGAGACTCCCAAGTAGCGGGACCGATCTCGCGTGCTTCCTTATCAAGACTTAGCGAGGCTCCCAAGTAGCGGGACCGATCTCGCGTGATTGCTTATCCAGACTTATCGAGACTTAGTGAGACTACCAAGTAGCAGGATCGATCTCGCGTGAACAAGGCTTATCGAGACTTAGCGAGACTCCCAAGTAGCGGGACCGATCTTGCGTGACAACCAGTCGCGTGGACTTCCATTGTCTGTGGCATACTCTTTACTAAATCCATCATGGCTCGTACCTTAGACAGGCCTGGTTCTCTAGGCGAGGCTATCGCTCAAGTCATATATTCTATACGACGAGCCTTGTTCTCAAGGGGCTACGCGACTTGACAACCGCATATAGAGCGGAACAGTGCTAGAAATAGCTTAGATCAACCGGCATATCTTTGCCTAACTTATTTATGTAACGACTTGACGAGCAAAGGCTACGCCAAGCTTCGCATCGAGGGAACGTGCCGTGCACGCGTTCGAATTGAACAACCAAGTTCTCGGGTGCCTAGACTTAAGCCAAAACCATGCAAGACGACTTAACCCACGGGATGTGCGAAGACTATGCCAAGCCTTGGACGACGGACCGTGCATGCTTTATCAAGCATTCACGCGGGCAACGCCTATGACTTAGGCTAATTCGAGCGTTGTGGCAACTTAACAACTTAGGCCAACTTTATTCTCCCAAGCCACGGGACGAAGGATCGAGTGTCATTTTAAAAGTACACTGAGCCGACTTCTAAGCAGACCGTGGGACCATTTTCCATGTTCTAATACATTTCGATCCGTCGAAATTATTTCCTTAGCTAAGTGGATGCGTCTCTTTTATTATCAAGCCTGACTTGTGCAAGTTGAAAACATGCGAGTTATTAAGTGAAGGCTAAGATGAGGCAAGTTCATCGAAACTATCCCACCTGAGCGATGAGTCACCTCGACTGAGTGAGCCTTCGAGCAGCCGTTGTAAGACTAAGCCCCAACGCCGTCGGCGTTTCGATTTCTCCGATTGACGTTGCGGGATGGGGTACTATATCATACACCACTCAGAATAAGTTTTGTCCTCAAAACTAACTGAGTACTTACACTTAGACCACTTGATCCAGGAACTCTCGTACATACTCCGCCTACGTGTTTCTTCGATTCCGAGCCACGCTCGTACTATTATCATTCTTTCCTTTAACACGATTTCAAATCCTCGACACTTTCCCGTTCCTCAAGTCTTACTTGAATTCAACGTATCACTTGGTTGAATCTTGCACGCATCTCAAGCGCCTCTAAAATATATGCATTCAGCCAAGCCGAATAATAGAGAATTCGTCATTCTCATTCGAGTTGCATCATGCACATACTCATGCATCCCTGAAATATATGCATGTCAGCCGAATCTCGTGAGGGGTATTTCCATATTCTTGATTCACTCTATCCATCCATACCAATCCTCAAGATCAATCTTTCAAAGACTAACTTCTTGAAACGGGGACGTCTCGCCTAACCTGCTAGGCTATTTCTCAAGGGTAAAGTCAATGTCAGGATTGGAATCATAGTTCTCCAACAATAATGCCAATACTGACCCCAATCCTAGGGTCAAACCAAGGTCGATAATACGGGATTTTCTACCCAAGCTCGCGTCACTCAGATTTCTAAACATCGAGCACGATCACCTAATTCGCATTAAGGCACTCGTTGTGCATATTTGAATCTATTTCAAATCACCAATTCTAACCAATTCATGTATTCGATCACGAGGTCATCTAGCTTGACAATATGTTGCGCCCCAATCTCACGCGAGATCGATTATTTATGGTGGTTCATGAATCACCATGCAATGCTCCCGCAAAATAATCATTCTCATCGGGGCGTAACTCTTGTTTGAGTCTAGACTAATTCATTCTCGATACGCAGATTGGACCTACTCAATCAATCCTCAAGTTCAGTCGTCCAGCACATCGAATCATTCTTGAGTCCACCTTCGCGTCAAACCATAAGTCGAAGCAATCAAATTGTCACGTCGTGCAAGTTCGATCACCCCCGCTGTATGAATCACCATACCAGCGCTCACGTAGAGTGATCGTCCTAATCGGCGTGACGTATGTGCGAGGCTGGAGTTGCGCTCGTATAAGACAAGAATGTCAACGTTGTGGTTATCGTCGAAGCAATCCAAACATTTCGTTTTCATCCAACCCAAGATCTCGGTTCGATAGTCTGACCGTCATTCGTTCAACTAGAAAATCTTTGAACCAAGTCTATCTTTTCCTCGACACATTTTAACATCCCGGGTATCGTATCCATCGGAACAATGACATCTTACACGATCATCATTCTTCGAATCGTAGTACCCTCGAGTTATCGTACATCGATCTTTGATACGCATCAATACCATCGATGATGTACGTAACCTGACGATCTTCCTTTACAATGAACTCTGAGTCGTGCAACTGATGCTATTGTCCGAATTGGATATACCACGATTCTATTCGATCAAATCCAAAATCACAAGTGCGATCCTCTAGTTTCCTCGATCAAGACATTCACTTTTATTCATCGTTCCGAATCATTTTCTAACTCGCGTTGCCCATTCACAAGTTGTCCGAATGACATCTCGTTCGGGACATTCGAAGTCACGACCAACTAAACGTGACACATGCTAAGGCTTTGCGCGATCGCATCGCCTCGCCGACACACTCGTTGTTACTCGTAATTCTTAATTTTCGCTCGATTGATTTCCAAGACAAACCATACACCACTCAGGATTCGAGCCATCCGATTTAATCCACAATCACGTTCGCACTATCTACTAAAACATCTTTCAGATTCGGTCGACAAATCTCTAGCATAATCGCTCACGCGTATCGACGCACTAAGCACTACAACAAATAAGGCCTACAATAGCAGTTTTTCTATAGCGTTCAAGTATCCCCGCTATGGAATGTTATCAACAATAGCGTTCTTTCTGCAGTATTATAAAAATATCTACCTATAACATTTCCTGAATGCTGTAAAATCTGTAACATTCATCTATTGCCTTGTTTGTATGTCCACTACAACAAAATAGGTCAATAACAACACTTTTTTACGACACTTTCTAACTTTCTAAATAAGTGTCATTAAATTTTTAGTGATGACACTTTGCTAAAACGTACCATCGTAATTAAGTAGTTATCATAATATACGACACTTTTTTTAAAAGTGTCATAAACATAAATTCAACAACACTTTTTAGGCTACTTTAAAATGTTGTAAACAGTTATATACCAAATATAACACTTCAAAAAATGTCGTAAATAATTATATAGAAAATACAAAATGTTTAAAGTGTTATCTAAAATTTTATTTTCCACAAAAATATTTCAGCTTACCACATGTGCCAAAAATATTGGCGCCCAATAGCAGTCGAAACCTAGCTTTTTCCCTCACACCGTCCTTCAAAAATTTTGAGGTCTCCCTCTCTTCTTTATTTCTTTTTTTTCTCTCCCATCTTTGGTTGCTCTTTCTCCCTCTTTCATGATCCAGATTAAGATACAAGTGAGCTCCCTCTCTTCCTTCCCTAGCCCCGTCGACCTCCGGTCATGCTCGCTCGCCCTCCGGTGAAGCAAGTCGTCAGCCACCTTCGTATACTGGCGCATCTCCTTGGAGCCGACTGCATCCGCACGGTCATTCGTGATCGCAAGGCCTCCGCCCTCGACATCCTACCTCTCCAACGAGTTCTTGTTGCGACTCGACTTCCCGACGCTATCGGTCGATCCGATCCGTTCGGACAGAGCCAACTACAGCACGCTAGGAACCAAATCTGTCAGGATCAAGCAGATCCTAACCAACCGCTGCTTCGCGAGCAATTTTTGAGCAACCCTATGTCATTCCAGAGAGTCCCCAAGGTTTCATCAAAATTTGGGATGGTTGGGACATTTTTGGTACCGCTGTCAATGCCGTTACTGAGGTCGTGGGGAGCTCTAATCCATGGCTTCTTTCTCCAGTGGTGAGCGTCGAGCCGATCGCCTCTTTCTCTGGCGATGGCGACCATTTTCGACCGAGGTAAGCTTTTCGATCCCTAGGCTTTGTCACCTCTTGATTACAGCTAATCGTCGACCGGAATTGCCACCATCTCTATCCTTCGGTGCATGCCAAGGATGACCGATCTACCTTTTACGACATTTTGTTCTGACCAAATCTTCTTTTCTGCCTACATAGTTGGTTTTACACTTACTGCGGGTGGCTGAAGGGCTTCTGCGTGGCCTTCCCGTGCTGTTATACCATCCACTGCCACATACCTAACAGGACCTTGTGCTACTGCATGTTTACCCCCCTAAGATCTGCAACTGTCTCTACTTCCACCTTAGTTGAGTTCAGTTCAATTCAGTTGGGTTGGGTTGGATTCTTGTTTTTTTATCAATTAACATATTTGTTTAGTGATATTGCTATGTGGACGAACACATTGTTGTTATTGGTAGAATCCATCAACTAGTAGTTGTTTGATTGTGGATATTTCTTGATTTTGAGGACAGAGACCAAGAAATGCTAATATGGGTGAGTGTTGGCTAGGGGCATTAAAGTATCTTATTATTATTGTGTTGTGGGTTTGTTTTGTTTGTGTTAAAAGTCTTTGAAACTGCACAGTATTGATGAAATTTTAATACAGTCCAATAGGTAAATACTGCAGTTTGTGAGATGACTAGAGTTGGATTTGCATAACATGCAAAATGGCATATGTATAAGCAACAATACAATTATCGGTTATACAACATGTACAACAAATACCAAAGATACTAAGTTGTTGTTGGGATGGTGGAGCTAAAGAACATTGGATTTGAAATATAAATTTGTTTTCAATATTTGGCAGACTCCCCAAAGGCTTCCATGTGTGACAGCCTCATCAGGTTGAGGACGGCTTCAAAGCTATTATAGTTCATAAAACATTATAAATTTACAAGGTTTTAATCTGGAGAGCTTTGGTACCATGTTGATTCTCGTCTTTCCTCAAGGATTCTAGTCTTTGTTCCTATGACACGTGGAAATTGAATCTTCCTTTTTTTGTTTACTATTCCTAATTAATTTGGCATATGGCTGTAGCCTAGAAAGATACTCCAACTAGGTGGAAGAAAGCATGGAATCCTTAGAAAATCTCTGAATCATTGAAACGATTAAAATATGTGAAACTTTGGAATGATTATTGAAATCAATTTCACTTTTCATATCGACTCACTTCACAATATTATTCCTCCAATTATCTGGTTGTAATTACATGTTTCATTCTATGGCCTATGTTGGCAAGTACTTCTTTCAGCTAACTCATACATATCTATAGGTTACACCGAATGGTGAACACTGTTGCTGGTATTTTGCTGGAAGCACTAGTGTCATGCATACAGGTATTAGTTTTGCCCAAGTTTTAATGATAAGCCAATAATACTCCCTAGTTGCATACTTCTTGCAAAATATATAACCTAATATAGATCTTTATGGCAGAGGTATAGAATTTTGGTATTTAACTCCTTGTACATACAATATATTGATCCCTACATTCCAAATCATTTTTAACCAATATGTCATGCCACGAATTCCATATGCACATTATTCTTATACCCTTCTCTTCTCTCGATACTGAGGTAGTTGGTAGTTGCTATGCGTTCAGATTCTGTTACTCGGTATGTAGTATGAAGAAATTCTTCAACAACTAATTTGATGAACACGTGTGTGGCTTCCTTTCAATCAAGAAATGTTTAAGCTCACATCAGTTTTATCATGTATTTGATTTTCAAGATAATGGCTTAGTGCCCATGCCCAAAGAGCAACATAAAGCTAATATTTAGAAAGGACTTGTTTGGTCTTTACCATACACAGATCATTAACTGGCATCCTATATAAAATACAGAACTATGATGCTAAATATAGCCAACAAGCAGAACTATAGAAGTATGATATATTAAAGAAAGCAAACAACTTTAAATAAAAAGCATCTTTGAATTAGATGTTCAAAACAAGCCAGGAGAAGAAATAAACAGGTACCTGCTAAAGATCCCACACCATTAGCCTTCTACCAAGACAGCAAGATGCTAGTATGGTCTCATTCTTCGGACTCCAGCCAACTTGGAAAATCTCCTCCTTTTTTATTGCATAATAGTATACAATATATAAGCATCTGTTCTATTATCTAATTTATACCCAGTAGTAGAAAAAAGCAACTTAAATCAACATATAACATATAGCATGTCCAGAATGCTTACTTGTGACTATCAAAAGTATGCATAGCACTATTTAAAATTCATCGCTCCTGCACTTTCAGCAGAATACTCATTGTCTAGTAGACGTGATTGATGTATCCTTTATTTGCCAAGGCAACTTATAAAAGTGGCTTAGGCGGCATCTAGGTGGTCTGCTTGGGTCTAATCTGCTTGATTATGTGAATCTAACCACCAGGGTAGAAGAGAACGAAGAAGAGGTCATAGGGAGGGCACGCCCCCTCTTTTTTTTCCCACTCCCATAGGCATTACATCCCACTCTTTACTTTGTTTCTACTAGCTATATTACTGTTTACTTTACTGTCAGCTATGTCTCACACAAGTTCTAACCACAAATACAAGATAATTGAATACCTGAATCTTTGAGGAATATGTATTCAATTTATATGAACTTAAATGCCTACAACAAAATCGAATAAGCAATCAGTTTGAATAAGCATGGTGGGAACCATGCCGATCCAGAGTCTGAGTAAGTATGTGAAAGGTTTTTCTAATTGCTTCGAACGGTAGTAGTTGAGGCATTCTCAGTGATTGTTGGGATATTAGCCATTCCATCCTGACATGAAAAGAAATAGAATAGGTGGTTTATATATTTTGGTTATTTGGGTTAGTGAATTGGATTTTTTTTGTTTTTGTTTTTGTTTTTGTTTTTGTTTTTGTTTGAAGATGGGGCTTTATGTATATAAATTTTCATAATAATGAAAAAATATTTGTGAAGATTGATGCTTTTTAAGGCAGGAATGACACCCTAACAAGTCCAAGTTAGTTTCATGGGCCAAGCAAGCACCTAAGAAACATAATATTTTAGTTCTCGATGGTATGTTTACAGTAATTGTACATAGTTCGTAATTGTACCCTTCTTGCATGTTTTATTCCATTATTCTATTCACTGAAAGCAAGAGATAGCATTTAATTCCTTATCCATGTTCCTAAACTTGTTGCAGTTTTTAAGTAAAGTTCCTTCTAACGGCGTCCTTTCTACGGTTTGGTGGTGCCCTCCTCTTTCGGATTAAAGAATGTCATCGGGAATGTGATCGAGGAATGGTATGGTACTCCATTCCTTGCATTATTTTGTGCCTTTTCTTCTTGTTATTATGATAAAAACCTCTTCTGATTGTAGTTTATTTCGTTTGCAAAATGTTGCAGTATATGCAGCTCTGGAACTTATCAGAGAACAAGACCGTGTCAATCGCAGCCCATGAAGGCCTAATTACATCTCTCGCTCAGGCCCAGACTGGCAGTGGATCGTTAATTGCCTCGACAAACCACGACAAATCCGTCAAAGTGTGGGCACGTATCCACACCCATTGGACAACATTAATCATAAGTGTGAGTAGTTACCATGTCGGCAAGTGATGGATGCTCTCTTTCTACCATCAGTTGGACAACATTAATCATAAGGTAACTATTTTTTTTTACTCCAGTTACCTACTAGAGGAAAAGTTAAATTTTTTTCTTCATTACAAACTGCATAAAATAACCACCTCTGTGTGTGAAAGTAGAGAAAAACCCCGTCAGACCCTAAGTTGGGTTATTTTGCATCTAAATTATCATTAGCAATTTTAATTTTGGATAAAATGTGATGAGCTGAGATAGCTTCTTTTTTTCAAAAAGAAAAAAAATACATATACAATGTGCCCATCTGGCTCAATTTATGGTTACAGTCGAGCTAATAGAATGAAGCCGAATTGAGTACTCATCTAGCTTCGTCACTCGAGTTTTTTTCGAGCCTATCACGCCAGATGATTGTTCATTTACAGTCCTTCTAAGGAGCTTTTATCGAGCCTGTCTCAAAACTAGCTGAGCAGTCAATAGCAATTATTACAATTTCGAGACGAGCCATGATCATAATTTTGTGAACCAAATAGATAGTACACTAATTAGATCTTGTGTCCCCAAACTCGAGCATTTTTCTGATATAGAGCCTATAGCAAATGCAGATTGTAATACTCACCAAAACTTAGGAACTGAACTTTGGTTTCTTTGAGAGTACCATGACATTGAAGTTAATTGAATCAGGTTTAGTCTGGATCATAGCCTTTATAACTCTTGCAGCATCCTGAACAGACGAAACAAGTTAGAGAAGGTATTACAAGTAAAATTGAAGAATATCATCTAAAGAGTATGGATGAGAAATAAAAATCATAAACTGAGCATGTGAACTGTTAATGAAACTGGAGAGTGACAAAAAGCATGAAAGACCTATTCCTAATAAGGACCTGTGTGATACTTTTCTTGTTACCCATAATAACTAAATATTGTGAATAATTCTTGATATGTTTCCAGTCATCTTGTGCTAATATCTGAATTAGCATCTGACTCATTAGTATGAATTTCAGGGAAACTAACAAATATGTGAGAATTGTACAATCATGGAGACAATATAGGAACCAGTAGAAGTTATGTTCATGGTTATTTATGTCTTATTTTTGCCTTTGATATTTTCTGGCACATATTACCACTGACGCTTGCCTTCGTTAGAAATGTGGTCAACAGAAACAAGTTAGAAGGTTATTTTTTATATCATAATGTGTTTTCTTTTCAATTTTGTGTAGGTTGGTGGATAAATTTTTGATGGCTGTAGATAGCTAGAAGGAAAGAGGTGATCGAGCAGTTTTTTGGCCTACATATATTTTGTAACTGGAATGGTTTATTTTGGACTACTAGGCGTGCAACTACTTTTTGTACATCTTGAATGTTTTAATGACAACTACTTTTTGTACATCTTGAATGTTTTAATGAAACATGTTCATATTTTGGCAAACCTTTTCTATGACTTGATTGATCGAAATGGAAGTTGCGATTTAAATTTTTGAATCAAAATTGTAATTTAGCATGAATTTCTATGGTTATTTGTATGTGATACACAGGATATTCAGATATGAAATTCTGTAGCAAATTTATAGCACTCAAAATGTCTAAATGTAATAGCGTTTCCAAAACTGTTGGCCGCTATCATGATAGCATATGATGAACGCTATAATAAATCAAACCATCTACAACATTCATGAATGCTATCATTCATCAACAGCATTCTTGAATGTTATAAACCAATCACAGCATTAATGAACGCTATAAACAATCAACAGCAGTCACGAACACCATAAACCATTTACAGCATTCAAGAACGCTATAAGGCATTCACAGCATTCACAAACGCTATAAACCATCCACAGCATACACGAACGTTATAATCCATCTACAGCATTCAAGAACGCTATAATGTTATAGCGTTCACATGCCTTGACATACTATAGCGTGGGCAATTATAGCGGACAGAATACGCTATGGAAGGCTTTCTATAGCATTTTGTGCATGCTATTGTAGGCCATATTTGTTGTAGTGAGTCGTTCGTACTATTCCTTAAAATCTAAACCAATCTTCCGTGCATGCCTAAGCGTTAGTCCAATAGTATTTCTATCGATATACACTCTAAGTGTATCTCCGTTCTTGACCGAACGATACTTAATATTGCTCGCGATTCGTTTGCAGCATAAAGTCTAGGTGCGCGACACGTGGCACAATTTAGCCAAAAGGCCGTATGCATGGCCATCCCGCACGGTCTATACTCCGAGTTTGCACGCTCAATTGCCAAGGTCAACGTAGGACTAGTTAGGCACGCACTCGACTTGCTAACTTTAGCACGTGTTTTCTATCAAGTCAAGTTTGACACCGTTCGGCACAAAGGCCATCGCCTACCGATGCGTTCAATTGAACACTTCACTACAATAAAAAAAACCCTTTTAATGACGGCTAAAAAGCGTCATTAATGACAAACCATGACGCTTTTTTTCCAAAGCAACCGTTATAAAAATGGGTGTTATAAATATTTTTTAAAAGCGTTATAAAAAAACCGTCATGAATAGTTTCTATAACAGCGTTATGAATATTTAATATATAGTGCACAATTCAGGACTTTTGTAAAATGTTATGAATAGATAATATATATAGGCCCAATGCAGCACATTTATAACACTTTATACTATTCAAATTAGCATATTCGTAACGCTCTATACTGCGCATTATATATTACATTCCAAGAACTTAACATTATATATCACCATCTTTATTACATTTCTCAAAATAGAGTACATATCAACATCTTCATTACATTCTCAAAATAGAATATCCAAATACATATATATATATTTACAACTACCAAAATTTTCCACATCAAAACTTGGCCACATAACCAATAATCATGAAAGATCAATGACAGCCGAAACACCAGTGAAATAATCCTGAGAAAAAGAGAAGACAACCAAATCAGTCCATATAATTGTTAGGCCTAAAAATCAAATCTAATCATGAAATATCAAGAGAAAGGAGTAAAACAAACTAGGTCATGATAGGGATAAGGTATTTGTCCCATATATCTGGAGCAAGCTTGACAGAATAATCCCTTAGAAAAGAGTTTTCATGAAAATGGGAACAATCATAACATTATATAGAAACCATAAAAAACTATTGCAGAGATTTTGCAAGAAAAAAAACCAATTCCAACGACGCCAATAGCCTTGAAGATGAAGGAAAATTAACTTTTAAATATACTAAAATGATAATAAACAGAAGATGAATGACGAGTCAATTAAAAGACAGGTAAGAGCAGGCTGAGAATTGAAACATACAATTTTTGTCGTTGTAACATGTACTTGGTTCTGGTAACTGACTCATTCCAAACTTTCCTGACCCAACACATCTAGCATCATCTACATTGTTGTCACCAGCAGTCGCTAGTCGATCACACCGTTGGCAGTAAAAATGAAATCCTGGTAACTTTATTTGCAGAAAATGAAACAAAAATATATGAAAAAGTTGGTACCAACGTTTCTTGTGTCTTGAGCCACAGTATTCCAGTAGCAAAAATCAGAAAACTTACATTCACCAATGCCAACGATTTTCTCACTGCATGATAAAACAATTTTGTATTGAGAGTTGTATGTTTTCATGTTTTTGAGGGTTCTGCTCCCTAAAAGTTACATCATTCCAACATATTAATCTTGCCTCACTTTGTTGGCAGGTGGTATAGAGAGTTGCATATTCTTGACAATTTTGCATTTGTTTTTCTACATTTTTTTTTCCTTCTTGGAGTGTTTGATTTGTGAGAAAATGGTGAAAAGGGAGAAAAATAAAAAATTTGCACTTCAGGGTGGGCGGTAATGATGGGGCAAATTCATATCAAAATGAATCTGTCATTACAAAATGTGTATTCTTTTTACCATAGCCTGTCTTGACTTGAGTAGCAATTTTGCTTTTCCTTCTATAGGTGATTATGTTGAATTTATATCTATATGAAAGTAGAGGGAGTATAGCAACTTCTTATGTATCCCACTTGTTCATAACTTGAGATATTTGTGTGGACTAATTGTGTGCCGATGCTAATTTGTTTTTTTCCCTTTCTTTCTTGGTACAAACTTTGTTTAATAGCAAATTAAGAGCACACTTTTTTTACACATTTTGTTTGCTGGAGTCGTGTAATAGAATTACATTCTATGAGAATTCATAACTATAAAGAAAATAAAATCCTCGTATAGTGCTTGGGGAACTAATTGTCATCGGAGAAGATTGCTAAGATCTCCCAGGCTGCCCCCTATGCGTATTGAGAAGATTGTGTGCCGATGCTAAAAAAAATAAAATCCTTGGCCACAGTATGATTATGTTTCAAGCATACAATTCATACATGTGCAAAAAAGGATGGTGAATGTACTATACAGCATCTTGTGACAGAGTAAGGATGCTTATAATTTTGGTGGTGTTTGAAATAAGCATCCTCCTGCCCCCGCACGCCGACACCACCGTCACCTTCGCCTTCCTCTGTGACGGCTGCCTCATCACCGGTACAGCACCATCCCGTGGTCGTCCACCCCGTACTCGTACAGCACCCCGTCGTCCCGGAGCTCTACGTCACTGTCGTCCCCTGCGAACAGCGCGATCCTCCCCACGGAGAAATCCTAGGACTTCTAGATCTTCTTCTTGAGCTCGAGGAGTGTGCCGAGCGGCTCCATCTCCACGCTGAAGTGCCTCCCTTTTGATGTCTCAACGATCACCTCCATTGCTAACTAAATTCTTTGAATTAAACATAGGAAAGAGAAAAAATTAACGGGGGGAGGCGAGGGGATGGGAAATTAGGGTTAGGTTTTGGGACAGACCGAAGGAGTCACCGAGGCCGAAGTCGTTGCGGATGATCCAACCCTTGATGGTACCGAGGATGATGATGTCGTTGCCAGAGGCCATGGAGGTGATGGTGCCGCGTCCCCTGGCAGCGTTGCGCTCGAGGGGGTCGACGGAGAAGAGGGCGTCGGAGGCCCCGCCGGAGTCCATGGCGGAGGGGATTGGATGGATGGATCGGTGGAGAAACCCTAAACCTAATCTTAGGCCTGGATGCTGGACCGAACCCTAATTCTGAGCATGGAAGCGGAGGAAGAGGAAGAGAAAAAAGAGGAGGAGGAGAGGGGACCTTTATTTTCGAATGCTTAATATTAATAAGTTTGCAAAATATTACAAGTTTACCACCGCTCTAAAATATTAACAACGCTTTGTTTTAAAAATGTTATAAAAAGTCCAGAATTAGCCCAAAACATCATAGAAAAAAGGTATTTCGAACTTTTATAACGCTTAGGTATCAGGCGTCATCAATACGTCTTATCGAGCGTTATTAATACGCTTTTTTGTTGTAGTGCTTGTACGAGCTTTTAAAAGTATTTAGACTTATTGTATGGACATGCCGTGGGACATTTGAGAGAGAGCGCACACTTCTTTTTCCATGAACGAGCTTTCAAAACTGAGAAATCGACAAGAAGTCCAAGGACATAAAGCCGTACTCTGATACCATTATGTTACGTCCCGCTCCCGTAGGAGCGATCGTCCTCGCTAAGGCGTGATGCCGTACAAGTCTAGATTGCGCTCGTGCAAGGCAGTTTCATAACGACCGATTACAGCGGCTGCGACGGGGTCGTCGCACAGAAGTCCCAAGAAGAAACATTGAAACATGTAGCGAAAATTTAGAAGCAATACACAAGTTATTCAAAAGTGGTCTTTATTGATATTGAACAATGAGATTACAATGGGGTGCAAGGCCATGTTTACAATTCTCTCAAGCTCACTTTTTTCTCAAGTTACAAGTCATTCTGCTCTCTCTCTCATCTCTCGATACAATGCTTGAGCCAGCGGAAGCTTCGGAAGGCAATGTCCATACATTATGTCCCGTATAAGTCTTGACTCCATGTGGTCGCACTTTTCGAATCGCCAAGGAACTCCGTGCCTCGACGCATCCAAGCGAGCTCCGTGCCACGAGCTTCTACATGTGCCTGCACATGAAAACTGTATGGGTGTCAGTACTCAACTGTACTTGTGGAGTGAGCTCCTCGCCCACCCATACATGACCGACACGTTCATTTACTTTGTGCAGCTTAATCCCTTTCGATTGTTTTTCTAGTCTTGCCTTAGGATCAATTTTAAGACTACGATGCCTGACCAAACCGATGTGCCATGACATGGTCGTGCTATAATGCCAACATGAATTTCGATCGAGGCAGTTGTCACGTCCCGCTTCCCATATTTGAAACGGTGACGCCATAACACATCTCCAGGCTACGCGCCGAAACCGCGATTGTCGCCTGTAATCCTCAGCAAGAATGGAAAATACAGGAAATTTGCATGGTATAAAAAATATAGTGTAGCTATATTACAGGAAACTTTTCCAACAATACTATTACAGACGATTACAAAAGTAATTTACAAGATTACTACGATAGCGTTGGTTATAACTGTAGGTAGTCCGGACAGTTTACTTCTCGTTGTAGTGCGGCGATACTTCGGCGGAGGCGTCTTCTTCTTCACCTAGTGAACAAAACTAGGTCGTTTAGAAACGACAAGCAAGTCCTCGGTCAAGGGCGATGAAATATAAATAAATAAAAATTAAAATATGCGGTTTTCTAAAAAAAAGACTTGTGCAACTGTATATATGTATGTATATAAGTATATATATATATATGTATATATATATACCCTTAATTTTACTAAAATGACACATGTAACCATCATCCTACTCCAGGGATTGTGAGATTTCCGAGCTTCCCTTGAGCTTTCTGTAAGATTTGCTTCCCTTGAGCAAACTGCCTACCAAGGTAGGTATGGGTTACTTTTGGAGTAAGATGAAATCTAATACAATGCAATTGAGAACAATAATCTGAATAATTCTCTAGATGCTTCCCGTGAATAATCCCGTTAACCTGGGATCAGGCTGTGAATTCCGAGCCTCCCTTGGGCTAAACCATCTATTTGATGTTACTGTCGAAATAGATGCATTGATTTCCGAGCCTCCCTTGGGCTAGTACTCTCTATTTGAAAATAGAAGTACGGATTTCCGAAATACTGATCAGCTTTTATTGTTATTATGTTACGGGATATCTAGGAATATTCAGTTGTTCTCCCCGCCCAATGCTTCCTATATATGAAACTTTCTAAAATTTTCCAAAAGTCAGAAATCTAACTATCTCTAGAATTTCTCAAAAATTTTGGCAGAGTCTCCTTTGTATTTAGGAGCCCCGCAAATTTACAGAAAACATATATAAATGATAAGAAAATATGGGCTCGCCGACCCCTTCGGTGGAGCAACTCTCAACACCGGAACCACGCAAATAAAAATTGGGCTCGCCGACCCCTTCGGTGGAGCAACTCTCAACACCGGACCATGCAGTTTATATAAAAAGTAAAGAAGGATAAATAATTAGACACCTTTTACCTTTTTGCAAGCGAGGGAATAAGCATATTTTACCTTTCTTTAGCAATCAGTCGGAAGGCGATTTTTGCAATTAGCAAGCAATACAATGATAGCCATAATTTTCCCTTGCAAGTTATACTAGGCAACATGTAGACTTAAAATAAAAACATGTACATATATATATTTATATACTAGGTAGATAGTATGTAGATACTATACATATATTTGCATATACTCATATATCATGTATATAGATAATAGGTATGTATATATACATTATGTAG
Source organism: Iris pallida (assembly GCA_029216955.1). Taxonomy (NCBI): domain Eukaryota; kingdom Viridiplantae; phylum Streptophyta; class Magnoliopsida; order Asparagales; family Iridaceae; genus Iris; species Iris pallida. Next base: position 2,235,527 of record JANAVB010010997.1, read on the forward strand.
ATAGTACATATATATATAATATGTATAGATGTATTTGTAGATGATATGTATGTATATATATATTATGTAGATAGTACATATGTATACAATATGCATAGATGTATTTGTAGATAGTTTATATACAATATGTATGTATATATATATTATATAGGTAGTACACATATATATACAATATGTAATATGTATGTATATATATATAGATAGCGTACACATAAAGGAATTAAGAACGTAGAAAAATAACAAGTCCTCATACTTTACCTTCCCGTGAACGGTTCTGTTGTTCAGTTCCAAAATTTTTATGACAACTTACCATTGGAGAGTCCCATATGTTCATTTGTGTTTGTTTGTTCATGGAGAGTCCAATAGTTCATGTCCATAAATCGTAAGTCCAAAGTCCATGTTCAAAATTGATTTCTCTACTTGTGTCTATTCGATTATTCACTTGTTCGAAATATCATACCATAAATATTTAATACTTTTGTTTATGTCAAATTAAATAATTACTAGGAATTAGGATTTGCAACAGTTTAATTTATCATGACTTGATTTAAGTATTATTAAATTTCAGAATTTAACTAAACAAAATTCTGAGATATTATCTTAACTTATATTCCATTCCTATGATATGAATTTTCAGATTTTTTTGAAGATTAAACCATATACTTCAATTTTCTGGTATTACCAAATTATTTATGAAACTACAATTTCAGAATTTTAGCATGACAATAAAAGAATAAATATAATTTTCATTTAACCTAGAGGGAAGAACTTGAGAAGAAGAAGGAGGTGAGGACTTGCTTCCAAGTATTGTTCTAACCTCCATTTAAAAATTCTTATGAGCTTAACATATAATTTCAGAAGTTAAAATGAATTCAAAATTAACATAGATGAAAAAAATTAAGAGAAGGAGGAAAAGAGGACTTGCCTTGAGGAAATTGATTTGGGATTGGAACTAGGTTTTTGAGCCTTCTCCTTCCTCTTCCAATTTCTCCTTCTTCCTCCAACAATCCTTCTTCTCCTTTTCCAATTTCCCTCTATTATTATTATTATTATTTTTTCTTGGGTTGAAGAAAGTAGTTAGGGCTTTGGTGATGGAGATGATGATGAGGATGAAGAGGATGATGGTGATGGTGGTGTTGGAGGAAGTGGTGATAGAGGGTGGCGGTGAAGGGGGAGGCCGGTCGGCCAGTTGGCCGGCGGTGAGGGGCCGGCCGGCCGGCGGGCGGCTGCGGCCAGATAGGGGCCGAGAGGGAGAGGGAGAGATGGAAAAATGAGAGGAGAATGAGAGGGATGGAGAGGAGAAGAGGAAGAGTGAAGGAGAGAGAGAGATGGAGAGATAGGGAGATGAGAGTGAGAGGGAGAGATTTATAGAGAGAGGGAGAGAGTTCGGGAGAGAGAGAGAGAGAGTCTGAGAGAGAGATCGAGAGAGAGAGAGATAATTCGAGAGAGAGAGAGTCTGAGAGAGAGAGATGAGAGTTAGGGGCTGCCCCCTTCTCTCTTTCTCTATATAATTATTATTTTTTTTTTCCTTTAGGGTTTTTTTTTCTCAAAATAAAAACTCAAAAAAATTAAGAAATGAAAACATTATTATTATTTTCATATCAAAAATTTAGAGCAAAACATTTAATTGGATGAAAATATAATTAAAATATTAATACATTAATTTTGAAAAGCAGTTATGACACTCTACCCACCTTACAAAAATTTCGTCCTCAAAATTTAAATTTAAGGATAAGTTTCTCAAAACAAATATAAAGAGAAGCAAAATGTTCTACCCACCTTACAGAATTAGAGTAGTAATTTATTAAACAGGTAAACAAAATATCTCGAAATATAGTTATCAAAACTTCACGGAAATAAGAACAATCCTAAAATAATAGAAATCACCAAGATTTTTGAAATTCCATAAAACCAAATAGAATTGGTCAGATACCATGTTGTTTCAAACCATAACCATGTATGATCCTTGAATTCAAAATCATATTTCTTATTCTCATTTTCTGACGTGATATAGTAATCTAGTGCCTCGCCATCGCGCGTATGGCTGCAATCAAGATACCGTTTCACTATCAGGATTCATGGCTGCAGCTTTTGCTACTACGCCAATGATATCCATAAAATGATTAGGGAATATGACTGTGAAGTAACCATACATGTCAGGGAAAAATCCAATCAATTCGAAATCAAATTCAAATAGAAATTTAATTCAAGTTGCAATATCATCAATATCACTTATACAAAATATTAAAACTCAGAAATGATCTCAAAGATTTTGTTATTAGGGAAATAGAAGTCTCATCTCAAATTTTCAAATTAATGGTTTCAAAATTCAAAATGAGAAATATGAAATCATAATCTAAATGTCAAACTCCTTGAAATCAAACACAGAATCATTATCTCGGGCGCAAAATCTTGTGAATTCATGTATTCGATGATGTTGTGCCTCGCCAACATAGGTGGCTGCACAACTTCTCTTTCCATGATAACAAAAGAACATTCGGCTCAAGGCACAACAAGTATTCATTCGCATAAATCCATCCACAATATCCAGGTCAAAGCATTACCTCATAGAATAGAATCAAATGAGTAAATGAGCATGTATATTAGAGAAGGGACAAGGAATGCTATGGAAAGATAGGATTGAATGAAAGGATTGAGGATATGATCTAAATTTTCAAATAATATTGGGGATAACGCAGAAAATAGTCGAATGGGGGAGATAGGTTAATAATAGAGAATTCAACAGATGAAAGAGAACGGGTAGAGACTCAAACAGTGATAAGTTTAAGAGGTTAAGGAATAAGAAACTAAATTCTTAACCAATTATTTACATAGTACTACGTACAACAATCATTATACAATCACTTAGACAAGCTATTGCTAGTACTAACTTATCCAATATTCATTAAGGAGATACATATATATATATATATATATATATATATATATATTCTTACCCCTCACTAAGTAATGGTTCAAAATATTTGAATTCCTGGTTTACTAGAGATACCCATACTCAGCCCAAGATCCTCAAGGAATTTCTAGGTCCTTAATAGCTCAAATAAGAGTGCTAGTCAAATCCTTAAATACATACTAATCTGGCCTAGAAGGTCATGTCTGCCCTTGTGCTACCCATAACCAAGTAAGGATACTTAATGGTTCATACTTGCTATAGGAATTTTATCTAGCTAAGCATACCAAGAATATAGTCTAACATACACCAATCAAATTGGTATTCTCTGTTCTAAGGTTCCTTAAGACATTCCTTAAAGTCTGTGCCTTAGCCCATAGGATTCCAAAAATCTTGACCTACCGTCATGTCTTATCCTGTATAGGTTTCCCTAGAAGATTGGTAGGTTCCTCATCCTTAAGCTGTCAGTTTTGTAAAACCTGCAACCTATTTTAGGTCCTTTAACCTTGGGATCCAATACGGAAATCAAAGTTCTCTGTCTAAGTCTAGAACCTACGTCTTATCTAAACCTATGGTTCATCGAAGATTTTCCATTCTCGCTGACCTACATGGGCCACCACTAAAAGACGTGTCACGTCCCGCTTCCCATATTTGAAACGGTGACGCCATAACACATCTCCAGGCTACGCGCCGAAACCGCGATTGTCGCCTGTAATCCTCAGCAAGAATGGAAAATACAGGAAATTTGCATGGTATAAAAAATATAGTGTAGCTATATTACAGGAAACTTTTCCAACAATACTATTACAGACGATTACAAAAGTAATTTACAAGATTACTACGATAGCGCTGGTTATAACTGTAGGTAGTCCGGACAGTTTACTTCTCGTTGTAGTGCGGCGATACTTCGGCGGAGGCGTCTTCTTCTTCACCTAGTGAACAAAACTAGGTCGTTTAGAAACGACAAGCAAGTCCTCGGTCAAGGGCGATGAAATATAAATAAATAAAAATTAAAATATGCGGTTTTCTAAAAAAAAGACTTGTGCAACTGCATATATGTATGTATATAAGTATATATATATATATGTATATATATATACCCTTAATTTTACTAAAATGACACATGTAACCATCATCCTACTCCAGGGATTGTGAGATTTTCGAGCTTCCCTTGAGCTTTCTGTAAGATTTGCTTCCCTTGAGCAAACTGCCTACCAAGGTAGGTATGGGTTACTTTTGGAGTAAGATGAAATCTAATACAATGCAATTGAGAACAATAATCTGAATAATTCTCTAGATGCTTCCCGTGAACAATCCCGTTAACCTGGGATCAGGCTGTGAATTCCGAGCCTCCCTTGGGCTAAACCATCTATTTGATGTTACTGTCGAAATAGATGCATTGATTTCCGAGCCTCCCTTGGGCTAGTACTCTCTATTTGAAAATAGAAGTACGGATTTCCGAAATACTGATCAGCTTTTATTGTTATTATGTTACGGGATATCTAGGAATATTCAGTTGTTCTCCCCGCCCAATGCTTCCTATATATGAAACTTTCTAAAATTTTCCAAAAGTCAGAAATCTAACTATCTCTAGAATTTCTCAAAAATTTTGGCAGAGTCTCCTTTGTATTTAGGAGCCCCGCAAATTTACAGAAAACATATATAAATGATAAAAAAATATGGGCTCGCCGACCCCTTCGGTGGAGCAACTCTCAACACCGGAACCACGCAAATAAAAATTGGGCTCGCCGACCCCTTCGGTGGAGCAACTCTCAACACCGGACCATGCAGTTTATATAAAAAGTAAAGAAGGATAAATAATTAGACACCTTTTACCTTTTTGCAAGCGAGAGAATAAGCATATTTTACCTTTCTTTAGCAATCAGTCGGAAGGCGATTTTTGCAATTAGCAAGCAATACAATGATAGCCATAATTTTCCCTTGCAAGTTATACTAGGCAACATGTAGACTTAAAATAAAAACATGTACATATATATATATTTATATACTAGGTAGATAGTATGTAGATACTATACATATATTTGCATATACTCATATATCATGTATATAGATAATAGGTATGTATATATACATTATGTAGATAGTACATATATATATAATATGTATAGATGTATTTGTAGATGATATGTATGTATATATATATTATGTAGATAGTACATATGTATACAATATGCATAGATGTATTTGTAGATAGTTTATATACAATATGTATGTATATATATATTATATAGGTAGTACACATATATATACAATATGTAATATGTATGTATATATATATAGATAGCGTACACATAAAGGAATTAAGAACGTAGAAAAATAACAAGTCCTCATACTTTACCTTCCCGTGAACGGTTCTGTTGTTCAGTTCCAAAATTTTTATGACAACTTACCATTGGAGAGTCCCATATGTTCATTTGTGTTTGTTTGTTCATGGAGAGTCCAATAGTTCATGTCCATAAATCGCAAGTCCAAAGTCCGTGTTCAAATTTGATTTCTCTACTTGTGTCTATTCGATTATTCACTTGTTCGAAATATCATACCATAAATATTTAATACTTTTGTTTATGTCAAATTAAATAATTACTAGGAATTAGGATTTGCAACAGTTTAATTTATCATGGCTTGATTTAAGTATTATTAAATTTCAGAATTTAACTAAACAAAATTCTGAGATATTATCTTAACTTATATTCCATTCCTATGATATGAATTTTCAGATTTTTTTGAAAATTAAACCATATACTTCAATTTTCTGGTATTACCAAATTATTTATGAAACTACAATTTCAGAATTTTAGCATGACAATAAAAGAATAAATATAATTTTCATTTAACCTAGAGGGAAAAACTTGAGAAGAAGAAGGAGGTGAGGACTTGCTTCCAAGTATTGTTCTAACCTCCATTTAAAAATTCTTATGAGCTTAACATATAATTTCAGAAGTTAAAATGAATTCAAAATTAACATAGATGAAAAAAATTAAGAGAAGGAGGAAAAGAGGACTTGCCTTGAGGAAATTGATTTGGGATTGGAACTAGGTTTTTGAGCCTTCTCCTTCCTCTTCCAATTTCTCCTTCTTCCTCCAACAATCCTTCTTCTCCTTTTCCAATTTCCCTCTATTATTATTATTATTATTTTTTCTTGGGTTGAAGAAAGTAGTTAGGGCTTTGGTGATGGAGATGATGATGAGGATGAAGAGGATGATGGTGATGGTGGTGTTGGAGGAAGTGGTGATAGAGGGTGGCGGTGAAGGGGGAGGCCGGTCGGCCGGTTGGCCGGCGGTGAGGGGCCGGCCGGCCGGCGGGCGGCTGCGGCCAGATAGGGGCCGAGAGGGAGAGGGAGAGATAGAAAAATGAGAGGAGAATGAGAGGGATGGAGAGGAGAAGAGGAAGAGTGAAGGAGAGAGAGAGATGGAGAGATAGGGAGATGAGAGTGAGAGGGAGAGATTTATAGAGAGAGGGAGAGAGTTCGGGAGAGAGAGAGAGAGTCTGAGAGAGAGATCGAGAGAGAGAGAGATAATTCGAGAGAGAGAGAGTCTGAGAGAGAGAGATGAGAGTTAGGGGCTGCCCCCTTCTCTCTTTCTCTATATAATTATTTTTTTCTTTTTCCTTTAGGGTTTTTTTTTTCTCAAAATAAAAACTCAAAAAAATTAAGAAATGAAAACATTATTATTATTATCATATCAAAAATTTAGAGCAAAACATTTAATTGGATGAAAATATAATTAAAATATTAATACATTAATTTTGAAAAGCAGTTATGACAGCAGTACCTCATCGCTTATGTACTTGACCGAACTTCAATTCGAGACGGCAGGGTCGTGCCATGACATCTACTTGTCTATTCTAGTTTCCAATGACGTCAAGGGGACAACTTGTGCAGGTCATGCCTCTAGACCTTGCTTAGACTTGTTCGTGCTTTAAGATTGAGGTCGCACCTCGCAACTTATCAAGACTTATCTATGCTACCGCCTTGCGGCCTTCCTGTTCGACTCATAAACCAACTTAGGCAAGACTTGTGAAACATAGTGTCAATTTCATGAACATCCCGACGCTAAGTATCGTGCCAAGTACTGTGCCTATGCTGCAGCCCAATCTTAGGCCCAGACATTGTGTTACCGACTGGATAAGCATTCAAGTTCTAGACTCAATCCAAAGGCACACACGCGGTTTGCCGCTATTCTGCCGATCCATCTATATGAGTGGTCACTAACAATGTCAAGCTATCTTGGACTGGCTCGGGGATATCGTCCCGTCCCTCCGCGGGTAGCTAGTCCCGAAAGCGTCGAATCTCCCATGCGGTTATCCAACATCCAACCTTGAGCCGCAATGTGCTTCTCCCGGGCCGACATGATTCCGGCGCCCCGGCGATCATTCGAGAAGACTACACCTTGTCGACAAGTTGTCCAATGACCATGCAAGACTCAACTCGATCTACCAAGTCCTTTCTTATTCATGACCATGCTTCCCAACTTTCTATCGAGACTCCCAAGTAGCGGGATCGATCTCGCGTGCTTGCTTATCGAGACTTAGCGAGACTCCCAAGTAGCGGGACCGATCTCGTATGCTTCCTTATCAAGACTTAGCGAGACTCCCAAGTAGCAGGACCGATCTCGTGTGATTGCTTATCCAGACTTATCGAGACTTAGCGAGACTCCCAAGTAGCGGGACCGATCTTGCGTACTTCCTTATCAAGACTTAGCGAGACTCCCAAGTAGCGGGACCGATCTTGCGTGATTGCTTATCCAGACTTATCGAGGCTTAGCGAGACTCCCAAGTAGCGGGACTGATCTCGCGTGAACGAGACTTATCGAGACTTAGCAAGACTCCCAAGTAGCGGAACCGATCTTGCGTGACAACCAGTCGCGTGGACTTCCTTTATCCGTGGCATACTCTTTACTAAATCTATCGTGGCTCGTGCCTTAGACATGCCTGGTTCTCTAGGCGACGCTATCGCTCAAGTCATATATTCCATACGACGAGCCTTGTTCTCAAGGGACTACGCGACTTGACAACCGCAGATAGAGCGGAACAGTGCTAGAAATAGCTTAGACCGACCGGCATATCTTTGCCTAACTTATTTGCGCAACGACTTGACGAGCAAAGGCTACGCCAAGCTTCGCATCGAGGGAACGTGCCGTACACGTTCGACTTGAACAACCAAGTTCTCGGGTGCCTAGACTTAAGCCAAAAGCCGTGCAAGACGACTTAACCCACGGGACGTGCGAAGGCTATACCAAGCCTTGGACGACGGGACCGTACATGCTTTATCGAGCATTCACGCGGGCAACGCCTTTGACTTAGGCCAATTCGAGCGTTGTGGCAACTTAACAACTTAGGCCAACTTTTTTCTCCCAAGCCACGGAACAAAGGATCAAGTGTCATTTTAAAAGCACGCTGAGCCGACTTCTAAGCAGACCGTGGGACCATTTTCCATGTTCTAATACATTCCGATCCGTCGAGATTATTTCCCTAGCTAAGTGGATGCGTCTCTTTTATTATCAAGCCTAACTTGTGCAAGTTAAAAACATGCGAGTTATTAAGTGAAGGCTAAGATGAGGCAAGTTCACCGAAACTATCCCACCTGAGCGAGGAGTCGTCTCGACTGAGCGAGCCTTTGAGCAGCCGTTGCAAGGCTAAGTCCCAACGCCGTCAGCGTTTCGATTTCTCCAATTGACTTTGCGGGACGGGACTGTCACTCCCCGTTCCCAGAATGCGTATTTTTATACATGTACAACTCATATATATTTATTTAGTATTTATCATGTATTATCCTGTATTTAAATCCCTTTAATTCCATGTTAATTAATTATCTGCATTTTATTTCCTGCATTTTATTTCCTGTAATTTTATTTCCTGCAATTTATTTTCTGTTTTTAACTTCTCTGCTTTAGTCTTGCTTTGTGGTTCGGGTTCATGGGGGATTTTTCTCGGGTTCATGGTGGTTCACATGAACCGAACCACCACAAACCCCACCTACCACCACCCTTCCTATTTACAGCCCCCATCTCCTTCTCTCTCCTCATAACTCTCCTTCTCCATTACTTCTTCTTCTTCCTCACCACTCTCTTCCACCAACCAACAGCAGGCAAGTACATCTTGCTTCTTGCTTGGAGAACCATGTTTATGGTTCATTATTCTTCCTCTCACGATCCTGAGAGAGTTTAGTACTTAGTATTTTTGATTTCGTTGGCTTGTTTCTTCCAGATCTAAGTGTTTGTGTTCTCGGTTGTTCATGGGTTTTGATCTCCCAACTTAGCATGAATTTTTAGTCACGCACACGTTCTTACGTGCCAGCGTGAGTTTTTAGTCACGCACACGTTCTTACGTGCCAGCGTGAGTTTTTAGTCACGCACACGTTCTTACGTGCCAGCGTGACTTTTTTTCACGCACACGTTCTTACGTGCCAGCGTGAGTTTTTAGTCACTCACACGTTCTTACGTGCCAGCGTGAGTTTTTAGTCACACACACGTTCTTACGTGCCAGCGTGAGTTTTTAGTCACGCTCACGTCTTTACGTGCGTGCATGAATTTTCAGTCACGCTCACGTCTCTACGTGCGTGCATGAATTTTCAGTCACGCTCACGTCCTTGCATGCGTGCGTGAATTTTTAGTCCCGCACACCTTTGCGTGCGTGAATTTTTAGTCCCGCACATTTCTGTGTGCGTGCGTGCGTGAATTTCTTATCCCGCTTTTCACACTCACTTTCCACGCTCACTTTTCACGCTCACGCTGTGCGTGCGTGAGTTACTTTTTACGCTCACATTATGAGTGCGTGAATTTCTCTTCACGCTCACGCTGTGCGTGCCAACGTGAACCACTTTTCACGCTCACGCTTTACACGCTCACTCCTACCTACTAGACTTGGCATGACTTGATGGCCTTAGCCTAGACTTGTTGGCATGACTTTTGGCCTTAGCCTAGACTTGTTGGCGTGACTTTTGGCTTTAGCAAAGACTTGTTGGCGTGACTTCCTGACCTGGGTGTTTTTATTTGTTCTATAACTTATTCATTTAATGGTGGCATGATAATTCTTCTATTATATCCTTACGCCTTTTGGCATGAACTTGATAAATCATGATATGTTAATATCATTAATACAGATTGTTATGTGGAATGCGCCTTGTGTCTTGATTGGTTTATGGATACCCAGTATGACTAGAACTTAACTCTGAGGAGTTATAGGCTCGACCCCATGTAATACTAATTGATTTTCATGCCTTGTCACTATTGATAATGATTGTGAAATTGACTAATAATTGATCATGCGTTCCTAGTTGAAACTAAGAGACTGGCTAGTCGTCTTATTGAATTGATTGAATGAGACACGTTCATGTAATGAACTATTGTAATCGATTAGCCGATCCCGAATATTGGTATACAGGCACATGCAGGCTTCAAAATTATTTATTTATTTATTTAGTTATTTATTTATCTTACAAAAACAGCATGTGTACTTTATGGTCAAGGCATGATGACTCCGTGGTTAGACTTGATTGTTGCATTACGCTATGTAAGACCTACAACCTAGCCGCACGGGTATCGTTGTAGAGTTGCGTATATCGTACCCCGTACAAAAGTACTCATTTGAATGACCATGATCCACGGCATAGGACTTCACTCAACGTAGAGACTATTAAGTTAAATAAAATAATGATTGCATGGAGAGAATGGATTCCCGAGTTCTTACATGGCAGCCCTCTTGGGACTAGTAGTGCCCGACAGGCCGGCTGGTTCCCATAGATACTGTAAATCTGTCACACGGGCAGGGAACGGTATCTGCTTATATTATTAAATTGTACATGCTATATTAACGGCGGGCGTCCCGCTGGGACTCGTCTAATTACATGATTGGCGCAATTGATTGACTGGATAGACTAGCCTTGCTCGCACATAGTAAGAACTGAGGAATCTCTATTTGCATAATTCCAGGATAACTTGGGACTCACAATAGCAAGCCGTAGTAGTTGATTGGTCGTTCAAGATGATTTGTTTGTGTATTGTACCTACTCTGTTGCCTAACTGAGATGATCAGAATGTCAGGACATGACGGGCCAACTTCTGTCCTTGTTTGATTGGGAGATTGGTTCGAAGTGTCGTGATGTTATGTGAATCCTAGTGGAGAGCAGAGATCTATTATTATATTCTCTTACTTACTGGTTTAATCCTTCATATCGTGCTCCCTTGTGGTACTTGCTATTAGAGGTCTAACCTCTCTGGTTTTGCATGGCCAGATTTAGAGCCAGTCCTCGAGGATCCAGATTACTTCTACCTCCAAGATGGTCAATACTAGAGGAATGATCGCAGGAGGACTCGAGTGGGTTCCTTACTCCACCGCTCGTTCTGTTATTTACTTCATACTTAGCCGTTTGGCACCGACATGTTAGTCGGATTGTCTTGCACTTACTTTTGCATAATTGTAACTAAAGTCAGACTGCAGCTGATAACAATTGTGTACATACTGACTATACCATCTGGCTATGTTTTGTAGATCCAGATCTCAAGAACATTTTGACTAAGCGTTTGGGACGCCTTACTGCTTTATCTTACATGTTCTCTATTTTTGCTTCTTGTTTGAATGATTGAGACAATAGATGTGAAGTGACCATAGTAAGACTTTCATGTAGTATGCACCCCCTCGTCTGGTTAGACAGCATTGATCGTATTATACGGTATTCATCTACCCGTAATACGTTGCTGGCTGAGTCATTCCCCCGCTCTCCAGTATTCTGGTTCTGGGGCGTGACAGGGGCACTACAATTTATCTAGTGTTTATCCTTATAAAGATGAATTACGCTTTAGGTTTCCATTTTTCTAATGAAGTGAGATTAGTTGAGAAGCATCATAACCAGCTATATTATGTATCTAAAGTTTTCCAATATGTATGTCATGATGTGCATTTACTTTAGGTGCACTAACCTAGGTCAAAATTAGAATGCAAAATCACTCTTGCAAAAACATTAATGGCATACATGGAGGATTTTATAGTTATTGGTTACTCTATAATATAAGCCAATTGAAGGGAAAAAAATACTCTCATGAGGTTGACTGCTAAGTGACCCCTTTCGCCACTAGAGGTTTCTACTATTGTTCCTCTCTAGATTTGTAAATTATAGTGAAGGATTCTTTTGGTACATCTAACTAGAACTGTGATGCCTTCAACCTATAGTAGGTTTAGTTGTGTATTGAGGATGAGACTGCTATTGTTGTTGTTTTTATTGCTTGATATTTGATCCATCTGCCACTCTATATTCATTATGTGTATTTATTAAAGATGACAATACCTCCAATATTTTGTCCTTGTACTCAACCACACATATTTAATCATAGACACAAGTCAACTGTATAGCTAGAGCATAATCCAAAATAATGGTGGTATATCTTTATAGTTGTGCATTATTTTGTTATAGATGATGACAACTACATTAACATTTTCCCTTGGATCATTCATTCATGGTATTTAACATGATATTTTACCTACATAACAATAAATATTGGCATGTCTCTGTTAGTGCATGATTGCATGGTACTGGAGGTGCTCTTAGGGGAGGAAGACATATTGAAGGTGAAGGTACTATTGCAGGTGCAAGCTCTCTCTTCTTGTTCGGTTTGCTTTCTTGCTATATATGAAAAATATTATTTATCATATATTTTGTTCATGAAGTTCTAGACACTGATGTTGGAGTACGGTTGGATAGGAATGGCTTTGTTACTACTTTAGCTTATTTGCAGAAATCTTCAAATGATCATGATACTTCTTTTCTGGTGGTTTATACAGTTAACAGGTCCTTGCTAATATATTGGCATGTCTTAATTTTATTTGCAGGTCCGTTAAAAGTATTCTGGATTTACTTAAATGATGGACGACGACTGTTGTGATGGAAAATATTTTGGGTTTATTTTGTGAATCTTTAATAGATGATTCAAAAACATGGTGCAGTGCTTAATGTTTTGGGTTCATAATTTTGTATGTAATGGTGGAGATGATGGGTTCATTTTGCAAGTGATGGTGTGGGTGATGTATTGTGTTTTGGATTTATTTTGTAAATGATGGTAAAGGATGCTTAATGTTAAGCTTTTCTGTTGTAACATTATAGTTATATATGGATTTTGTTGTCTTCTACTTAATGCAATATTTTTTTATTTTGTAAATGATGGTAAAGAATGCTTGATGTTGTTAAGCTTTTTTTATATGTGAACTTCGACTCCTGGAGATACGCCTGAGGACAAGCTCGACAACGGCCATGATCATATGAATTATGTTATATGTGTATTTAAATTGTATGTTTATAGCTAGAAAATGCAAACAATAATTTCATAAGTATTACTTTTGGGACGGTTATGTAATTGTCCTAGATATAAACGACATCATTTTGTGATGCTGGCAAATTTTTCTAGGACGGATGTTATTCGTCACAAACTCTTTTATTTTGGGACAGTTTAGTAAACCGTCATAAACAATAATATTTCAAACTCTTTTTGTACGGTTAGATTTTTCGACCCTAAAACTAAATTAGGATGGTATTTTCGTCCTAAACTTTTTGCCACGCCACCCTAATAGCACTGTTACATTCCGTCCTAAAATTCGTCCCAAATTACGATTTAGGACTGATTTGGGCCTTTTTAAGACGAATTTTTGGCGTCCAAGAAAGACATTTTTTTGTAGTGTACCAATAATTTTTAAGCAAATACAATTCATTAATTACTACAATCCATAATTACTACAACACACTATTTAATTGTCCCTCATATATTATATCATGAACCTAAAAATTGAGTCTTAAATGCATACAAATTTACAAAGTCAGACTAATTTTTGAACCTGGCACGGATTACCATTGAACATTGAAAGCTGCAGGATCCTAACTGACAAGCTTAATGTACTATTTGGGAAGAGAAAAAAAATGGAAGGAAGGAAAAAGTTGAGGAAAAAGTGATATAAAAATTATAAGTGATGGTGTTTGAAAAAGGGGAGAAAATGGGGTAGGGGAATTTGTAGGAAAACCGAAAAGGTATGTGGGTCGCACTAACAAAATTTTCTCCCAAAAGTGGAAGAAAATGAGAGAATTGTGAGGGAATTTAACCCACTACCCTCAAAAAAGGTAATATTAAATTATTATTGAGAATAACAAGAATTAAATAGTAATTATATCTCTATCCACAAACAAATAAAAATTTATTTTTAAACTTTTCCTTGCCCTACTTTTTGTCCATCCAAACAAAGGAATGAAAAATTAACTTTACTTTTATTTTACTCTCCTCCATTTTTCTTCTCTTACAAAAATTTCCAAACACAATGTAAATGTGATTACAACGAGAGAATAACAAAATTGGAGGGAGATGAATGGTTGGTAAATAATTAGTGAGAGACTCAATTTTTCGGTTCATGATAGAATATATGAGGGACTATTAAATCGTGGGTTGTAGTAGTTAATTGGTTGTATTTGCTTAAAAAGGAAATCCTGACCATGTTCAAATTAAATTAGTCATATTTTGTATATTCATGCAGGTAATTAATAGATGAAGCATAAATTGTTGGTGTTTTGTCTTAGAAAACTAGAAAGATAGTCCCACATTGCCTAGGCCAAATGGATTTTATCTCTATATAAAGCTTTGCTTGTGTTGAGAGAATCATATGAGGTGTAGAGAGGCACATGGGTGCCATATGGGGAGATTTTTCTAGTGGAAAGAAGGCTAATCCAGCAAAGACACTACTAAAATGTGCTATATTAGCGACGCATTTTAGCGACGTAATGAAATTACGTCGCTAGATATGTAATATAGCGACTCCTATCTACAGACATCGCAAAACGTCGCTGAATAGCAACGTCCAGCGATATTAGGTATATTACGTCGCTGAATAGCGACGTTCAGCGACATATTATTAAAATATGTCGCCATATATTAAAATATTTTGCCATATATTAAAAAATTTGTGACGTTTAGCGACGTCTACTATTGACGTCGCTAATTTTTTTTACTTAGGGCACGCTGCTTCCTTTTCCCCCTCACTCAAAAATTAGAAATTTCGATCTCAAATTCTCCTTTCCCCTCCGGCGACTCCCTCCCCCCCCCCCCCCCGGTGACTCCCTCCACCTCCGGCGACCCCTATCCCCCCCCCCCCCGTCGAGCTCCTCCTCCTCGAGCTCCTTCTCCCCCAATTCGAGCTACTCCTCCTCTTCCTCAGGTATAAACCCTAACCTAACTCCTCTCCCTCCTCCTCCTCCTCCTCCTCCTCCTCCCACGGACATACACACGCACACGGACACACACACACACACACACACACACACACACACACACACACACATACGGACACACGGACACACACACAGACACACACACGGACACACACACACGGACACCGGCGATGTTTGACAGCATGTTGAGTGTAGACATATAGGAAAAATCAACAACAATATTGAGTTAGGTTTACTTTTCTCATTTTGTTTGTCGAATTATCGGATTGGAAAAGAAAAATAATTACTTTTCTATGTTTGGGTGCCAAAAGATTGAGGAGTAAAGAAAAATAATTTTTAATAGAAAAAAATTAGGAAGGAAAGTAATTACAACCATTCAAATAAGGAATCATTTTTCCAAATTGAAGCACACTTTTCTTTTCAAATTCATTGACATTTTTAAATATAAAAAAAATCAATAAAAATTGTAATTTTTTAGAAGAAATAAAATGTCGAGGAATTGATTTTCTTCCTTTTCCATTACGCGAACCAAACGAGGCCCGGGAGAGAGTTTAAAAAGAAAGAAAAAATGTTACATCAATCTCAAAACAAAGCATATATATTTTGTTATGATTGTTATTTCCATAAAAGTCTGGTTTGATATTCAAATTCCAAAATGTGAATGACTTTTACTTTGATTTTGCGAACTAATCGTGACCAAATAATATGCAGCATGACTAGGCCACTTAAGATCCTAACCCAAAAAGAGAGGAGATTGATGCGGACCATAGTCTTTTTGTTTGCATATGGTTTCTAACTATGTATAGATTTCTAACAATGTATAGGTTTCTAAAACAGGTGACTGACTGGTGACTGACTGTGCATAAGTTTCTAAAACAGGTGACTGACTGACTGTGCATAGGGTTAGAAATGGGTCTTTAACTATGTATAGGTTTCTAAAACAGGTGACTGACTGTGCATAGGGTTAGAAATGGTTAACTTGATGAGTAAAATGGTGTGGAAGTACATGGGTATTCGACCAATGGAAACTGATATCAGTTGGTATCAGTTGATAGGTAAAGGAGGGAATTTTAGAATCAAGTATCTGTCAACCTTTCCTATCATGGTATCAAATATCTGATATAAAGAGGATATGATATCAAGTCGAGTAGAGGAATTGGCTTGGAGCATAGGCTAATAGGTCATGTACACTACTCATGTACAGTACCCTGTAGGCAGTGAGCTCAGGTAGGCAGAGCCATGCCCCGCCTGAGTTGCACCCCTACACATGGTTACCATGTCTCTCTACTGTAATATACAGTAGGAAGTTAGGACACTATAAATATCAGTGTTTCTTCCATGTCTATGTCTAGTGAAGGATAATTGCCTAGACTTAGTCAACTTTACCCAGTTTAACTAGTTTGTCCAAGATATTGACTTAGTCAACTCAACTTCACCCAGTTTGACTAGTTACTGAGCTGAACATGTGTGTCCATCTTTGCAGCATTATTTCCAAATTGATATGAATTACTACTTGTGGAATCGTTCATGGATGTACAATCGTCGTCCTGATGATATATGTGGTGTGCGGGATGAATACATAGCAGAAGTAGAGCAGTTCCTGCAGTTTGCTAAGGCATTCCCTCAGTACATGGACGGCACCAAAATTAAGTGTCCATGTGTCAAATGTCATAACATAAAATATTATCCAGAAGTGGAAGTGACATATCATTTGTACTCGAGGGGTTTCACGCCTAATTAATATCAGTGGACCGCACACGGAGAACTTGTGTCTTTAGCATCAGAGCCGAAGCCTTATGTTGAGCCGTATATGCATGCGGGGCCTAATTTTGTTTCAGATAATCATGCATACGACGACGGATGCGTGAACATGGTTTTCGACGCTGCGGGGCCTAGTTTTATTCATGATGCAGCTGAGGAGGCACCGAATGTCGATGCTGCAGAGTTCATGGAGTTGTTAGAGAATGCAAGGACTCCATTGTATCCTGGTTGTGAGGATCATTCACCGTTGGAGGTGGTTACAAGATTGTTGAGCATTAAGTCAGATTTTAACATGTCGCAAGAATGCTACAACCGAGTGTTGGAGTTGATTATAGAGATCTTGCCGGCGGGTGCTATGTCACCTAAAGACTTCTATCGGTCTAAGAGGATGGTGAGATCGCTCTGAATGGGATACGAGAAAATCAATTCTTGTCGCAATGGGTGCATGCTGTGTGCAGATTTTGTGGTGCTGATCACTATAAGACAACTAGTACAGAAAGGTCTACCGGTGCAAGAAGACCGACCGATTTAATGTACTACTTGCCTTTAACGCCGCGGTTGTAAAGATTATTTGTGGTGAAAGAGACGGCCGAAAATATGAGTTGGCACATGCGAGAACGGATTGAAGGAGTGTTGGATCACCCATCCGATGGAGAAGCGTGGAAACACTTTGATCGAGTGTATCCTGATTTTGCTTCAGATCCGCGTAATGTCAGGTTGGGGCTATCTTCTGACGGTTTTACTCCTTTTGGTCTTTCGGGATCCCAGTATTCGTGCTGGCCTGTGATTGTCACTCCATATAACCTACCGCCTTGGATGTGCATGAAGACTCAGTACATGTTTCTAACCGTTATAATTTCTGGTCCGAACAATCCCAAAAGGAACATTGATGTGTACTTACAGCCTTTCATAGATGAGTTAAATCAGTTATGGGAAGTCGGAGCTAACACGTACGATGTTTCCAGGAAGCAAAATTTTCAGATGAAGGCAACCCTTATGTGGACCATCAACGACTTTTCGGCCTATGGAATGTTATCTGGATGGAGCACTCATGGTCGTCTCTTATGTCTGTATTGCATGGACCGTAGTAAGGCTTTCCGCTTGAAACACGGAGAAAAACCGTGCTTCTTTGATTGTCATCGGCAATTTCTGCTAAAAGATCATCCATTCAGAAGGAACAGGAATGCATTCCGTGCCGGCATTGTAGAGAAGGGTGATCCACCGCCAAGGTGGTACGGAGCCACGATATGGGAGGAGGTTAGAGATTTTTCAAGTGCTATCGAAGATCCTACAACTGGGTACAAGTGCGATGGATTTGGTAGAGATCATAATTGGACAAAGATGAGCATATTCTGGGATCTGCCATACTTGAGTACCAATCTGATCAGACATAATCTTGATGTCATGCATATTGAGAAGAATGTGTTTGATAACATAATTAATACTGTGATGGACGTAAAAGAAAAAATGAAAGACAATCTCAAGGCCAGGTTGGACTTAGAAGAAATATGCAAACGCCCTGCGTTGCATTTGATAGAGCAGAATGGAAAACAGTTCCTGCCGAAGTCAATTTTCTCGCTGGACAAGGAGGATAAAGTGAGACTTTGTCGGTGGATCCAGGGCCTAAAATTTCCAGACGGATATGTGTCAAATCTGAGAAGATGTGTCGATCCGAAGGAAAATAAATTGACGGGTATGAAGAGCCATGGCTGTCACGTATTCATGAAGAGGTTAGTTCCGATTGTATTTCGAAAATTCTTACCGCAGGAAGTTTGGAATCCATTGACGGAGCTTAGCATATTCTTCAGGGATCTTTGTTCTACGAAATTGCTCGTTGATCGTCTAGAAACGGTAATACTGTGTAAGCTAGAGAGGGTGTTTCCTCCTGAATTCTTCGACTCTATGGAGCATTTGCCGATTCATCTATCCTATGAGGTACGTGTTGGTGGATCCATCGAATATCGATGGATGTACCCGTTCGAGCGACATTTAAATCACCTAAAAAGAAAGGTGAAAAATAAGGCACGGGTCAAGGGTT
This sequence comes from Iris pallida, assembly GCA_029216955.1. Classification (NCBI taxonomy): domain Eukaryota; kingdom Viridiplantae; phylum Streptophyta; class Magnoliopsida; order Asparagales; family Iridaceae; genus Iris; species Iris pallida. Next base: position 2,254,454 of record JANAVB010010997.1, read on the forward strand.
CTATTTGTGAAGCCTATGTTCTCGAGGAGATTACAAACTTTTGTTCGATGTATTTCAAGCCTCATGTTGCAACTAATAGAACGAGAGCTTCCTGAAACGACGACGGAGATCATGAATGTAATGATACAATACTGAAGGTATTCAATGCTCCAGGAAAGCCATCGGGTAAAATGAAGAAGAGATATCTGAACGATGATGAGCTAAGGGCTGCTCAGGTGTATGTATTACTGAACTGCGATGAGGAGGAAGTAGAGAAACTGGAGGGGTAAGTAATTAATACGTCTACATTATTTTAATAGTGTTGATTATTATACTATTACATTAATTGAACGATGTTATTTTCAGCATATTTAATGATGATGTGAGGTCAGGAGGCCACACATAACAGCAGAAGAAATAGAACAAAAAATGAGGCATTATTTTCCATCATGGTTGAGTGCATATGTAAGACTTGAGAACTCTATAATTACCTTTCTGTATATGCACTTGATTGAGAATGAGCTTAATTTCTTTTTTTTGGTATTTAGGTCGATCGTCCATACGCAAGACTTGAGAATGAGTCTATTAGAATGCTAGCCAAGGGACCAATTTATGCTGTAAAAATATGGCCAAGCTACTGTGTTAATGGATTTAGGTTCAAGTCAACAACTTGCCCGATCAGAGACAACTTTGTGGATCTCGACTCTACCAAAAACAGTTGTTTGTGTATCAGATCTTCAAACTACAAAGATGTTGATGCGGGCAACGATTTCTATGACGTGCTACGGGAGATCGTGGAGCTAACATATAGTTATGGAATAGAGCCTGCTAAGATTATGTTATTCAGGTGTGATTGGTTCGATCCGATTGAAGGTCAAGGTTGGAAAGTAGACAAGCACGGTCTTGTGGATATAAACTATCGGCGTCGATATCAAGCCTATGAACCATTTGTCCTATCAAGTCAGGCTCAACTCGTGTACTTCACAAGTTATCCTAAACGGGGAACAACAAGGTCGGACGATATGCAGGTATGCAAGACCAAAGCTAGAAATACCTTTGAGGTTGACGATATAGCTTATCAAATTTGTACGAAAGTTCCTCATTACACATCTAATTGTAAAGAAGAAGTAGAATTATCTGAAGAGGAAGATGCAGATGAAAGTGAAGATGTAGAGGAGGAAGAAGAAGAAGAAGAAGAAGAAGAAGAGCTAAACGAACTAGATGAATTTTCAGAAGAGGATTAAATTTGTACGTTTGTTTTATCATCATATTTGACACTTTAGTGACACTTTTATCATATAAATCTGTGACACTTTTATCTATGACTATGATATTTTTCAAAAATCTGTGATGTCTATCATATAAATATGTATTTTTGTTTTATTGTCATATGTTATTATCAGGTATTACTAGACCATCTGGACGACGCGGAGGATTTTATATTAGGCAGTCCCGTCTGCCTCGGGCTGGGGATGGAGATTCCGTACCCTCATCCTCATCTCCGAGTACGCCATTGTACCGTTCTGTTCCCGGTCCATTACCGGGACAGGGCAGTTCTAGCAGGTTGGCGACTCCTCCCTCGTCGTCCAGCGTTCCTGATCCTACATCCAGCATTCCTGATCCCGCGTCCATCATTCCTGATCCCGCGTCCAGCATTCCTCCTGCCGACGGCTCCATGGGGGGAGCCGACGCCGAGCATATGGAGGAGGGCGATCAGACTGATCCTGCCCAGGCAGGAGGTGAGAACGACCCTCCATGCGCTCCCCCGGGCGAGACGTGTATGGAGATTTGGACGGACGGGCCTACGAAGTAAGTTAATTAGTTAATATATACTTCTCAAATGATTATATGTACATATATATTCATAAAAATTATTATATAGATATCGGCCTCTTGAAGTACAGAGACAGCTGGGGGTATTTCTGAGGCAGAACTATGGTGGGCCTTGGATTAACTACTCAGATGCTCCCGCAGATAGGAAGGCCTTTTGGTTCGCCCACTTCAAGGTAGAAAAATTTGTTTATTTTTAAATTTTAATAATCATTTGTGTATATTATACAACTTTTCTATTTTACTTCTTGTAGAGGACCTATTTCTATCCACCACACTAGGCGGCAAAGATCGAGGGCCAATTTTCTGCCGTCGTAGACAAGCTCATCCGTGATGCGATCCACGACCAGAAGTCTCGTGATCGCTCCGGAAAGCCGATCCACGGTTGGATCATGCCAGAGCAGTGGACTGCGATAAAGGCTAGATTCGACGAGGCCAGGTACCAGGAGCGGTCTGACAAGGCCAAGGTGGCGCGGTCGAGCGCCGGTAAGTGGTGTGGTGGCTCCATTCCAATGACGAAGCATTTTCGTCGTCTGGTACGTTTTCTATGACGGACATCATTTTATATATAGTTGGATAGAATGTTTAATACTAATAATAGATAATATATTTTAACAGGTAAAAAAGGGTGAGGACCCCAACATGTTGACTGTCTTCCTGGTCACCTATCGGAGGGCTGGGGAGTTCATTGACGAGAGGGCGACGCAGGCATATGTACATTCTATTCTTTATATTAATTTACTATAATTTAGAAAACAGGAAAATAGATATCAATATAGACTTTAGCAAATACTTATACGTTAGCAAACATTGTTCTAGGCCGAGTTTGTTCGGCTACAAGAGGAGGCGGCTGCTGCTGCTAGTACGCCAGCAGAGGAAGGGGCTGGTACTTCCTCCCAGCCACCTACAGCTCCATCGCCGGACGAGCTCTGGATGACCGTCGTTGGCGGTCTTCAGAAGGGTACGTACTACGGTACGGGATCCTACGACGCCTATTTGGCTTTAGAGTCATCCCGGGCCCCCTCTGTCAGTGCGCAGTCTCCAGCTTCACAGGCGTCATCACGAGCGCAGGATGTGTGCAGACAGCTCCACGAGCTGCATCGCAAGTTGGCAGCAGCAGATTTCTGAAGCAGCTGGGACAGAGTGACGATTCGACGATCCGATGATCTCTGGACGATTTGATGCGGTCGAGCACAGTATACAAGAGTTGATGAGTCTGCAGCAGGCTATAGATGCCAGCTTGCACACGCTCATCGAGTCTACGCAGCGCACAGAGCGTAGACAGGTCGAGCTGGAGGATCGTAGAGGACCGTGGCTGCCTCACTCACCCAGCTGCATACTTCTCTTGAGGAGAGTACTCAGAGGATGGTGAGTACCCTTGCTGCGCATGGTGACCGACAGCGAGAGCTGGAGCAGATACGTCCTCCCGGTCCATCGACGGTGCCGACTCCAGACGTTGCACTGCCCCTACGGTGCAGCTCACACAGGAGCAGTATGAGTACATGTTATCCCAGATGCGCGGCAGGGGTCCTCAGTGATCCAGTAGATTTTTTTATCATCTTTGTATGTATTGGCCCTAGGGGTCCATTGACCGTTCTGTACACTGATTTTCATTCTTATTTGCCCTCCGTTGTGGACATGTATGTTTGTTGGATATTTACTTTGTGATATTTACTTTGTTGGTATTTTTATTGTGATATTTACTTTGTGACATTTACTTTGTGATATCTGCGACGGGGATGACAAATATACCTACGTTGGGTTAAAAGCGATGATCTGATATACAAAGAAGGTACTGTCCAAATTTTAAAAAAAATATAATGTGTATTTTTGTGATAATGTGTGTCTGTATTTACAGTGTATATGAAATACAGTGTTCGGAACCATCGATAGTTTCGATTACTGTTGTATGTTTTATCTTGGACAGAAACAGCAACTGTTTAGGGTGTACTTCTGAGAGCTTCATGTTTACATCCTTCACTCTCTCGGAACGTCGTACAGGATCCCGAGAAGGTGAAGGATGTGAAGAGGAAGCTCTGAGAAGTGCACCCTGAACTGTTGCTCTTTTTATCCAGGATAAAACATAGAACAGTAAGCGAAACTGTCGATGGTTCGAACACTGCACTTCACACACATTGTAAACACAGACACACAGTATATACACATTATATTTTTTTAAATATTTTTTATTATTCTGCGACGTATAGCGACGGATGGCGACGGATAGCGACGTATAGGTACGTCGCTAAATAGAGGCGTTGCATCGCTAACCGTCGCAATCCGTCGCTTCACTGTAGAATACTGACGTCGCTAATATGTCGCTGTACGTCGCTAATATGCTGACGTGGCAGGCATGCCATGTCATCACATAAATATATCTGGACGTCGCTAATACGTCATACTACGTCGCTAATTTTGCGACGTCAATTTTTGTCGCCCTATGTCGCTAAATTTGCGACGACACAGCGACATTTTGGTGACGTCGCAAACAGCGACGTAGGGTGACGAATGTGTCATCTGCGACTAGGTTTTTCGCGACCTTCATTTTTCGTCGCTAAAAACGTCGCTAAAGTTAACGTATATGCCTTAATTAGCGACGTATCTAGACGTTGCTAATTTGGCTTATTTTTGTAGTGAGAAGCATTAATACTTTTTGTCATGCTAATGGATTTTTCTAGTGGCGCTTTGTTGGCTGCACTTTGCACTTAGCGCGCCTTGTGCGCTCGTCTTCTGCGCGAGTCGCGCGGGCTCATGATATGGCTGATTGGAAGATTTGAGCAATTATGGAAAGATTAAGTCAATTAATCAGATCCATCTTTTGTGGCATTTGAATTTAATTCATTCAAATCTTTCTATTATTCGCTCTTATCTTTTTGCAATCAGTTACGACCAGGATTAGGGTTAGAGTTTCGTCCATTCTCTATATATACTCTCTTCGTGCCTTCATTAAGGTTACGCTGAAATTAAGTAACAAAGAGAGCTGCGTCGCCGCTGTCGTTGGAGTCCATTGAATTTCTTCTAGTTCATGAAAGGAGGTGATATCGAGCGTTCCAGAAGTTCTTTCAAACTTGCTGGCTCCTGGGAGCAGATCGCAATAGGACGAATCTTGATTTGAGCAACGGTGATCTTCATCACCCCAGCAAAGTTGCCTTCATCAACTCCGATTCTCACAAAGAGACCGTGACTTCAACTCCCGTTCTCATTAGAGACCGAGTCATCAACCTCGTATCTCACAAAGAGAACGAGTATTTATCTCCGTGTCTCACTAAGAGATCAAAATTTCCATCTAACGATTTGTTTCAGGGAACAACAAAATTACATCACAGTTTTCAGTATAGGTATTAGCCACATCATACAATCTTAGCCACTAATTTATATTTCGTATGGCTAAGATTTTTTTTTTATCCGTCAAAGTGTATGATTCACTTCATCTCATCCCTCTATATATATATATATATATATATATGAAGCTTCAAAACGGCTCAAAAGTGAGCCGTTTAAGCAATATGTATATTATCACTTATTAATTAAAAAAAAAATCTAAATCAATGTTAAAAAAACTCAAAAAAGTTAATTTTGTTTAATATAACACAACATGAGGAATCAAACTCAAGGAACTAAGAAGAATATCTCTCATCTTATCCACATGAATAAGAAGAGATGTTTGGTTATAATTAGATAATATTATTATTCTACGTACAACGCTACTGTATTTACTAGTATATGTATAAAGACCTAAAAGGCATATAAGTATCCAAATCTTCTAGGTGGAGATTGGAATCTTCCTGAGAGTGTTAGTCCAATCCAAATGTTATACATAAACAAGTACATAGATATGCCTAAGAACCACAATTTTGTACAGAATGGTCAGTATCACAAAAAGGAGATGTAGAAGAGAGGATCCAAATTGCAGTAAGTATGATAATTGGATGAGTTAATAATTAAAACACTTATTACCAACCCTCAAAAGGAAAAGAGATTAATTACTCATATTAATTATTAGTGTCATGAAGGGATGGACTGAAGTGGTTTATGACCACCAAATTTATCATTCCATCAGTAGGTACCAACAAGGCAACAATGCTTACATTCATGATGGAGGCCTGCAGACATAATTGTTACTTTGCAAGCACTTCTCCTCTTGTGCTTTTCTTGTCCTTTTTCCCTTTTATGTTGCCGACAACTCTTGGCTAGGGAGGATGATTGCTGCAGTGACTTGCACATGTTACTTATAAGAAATATTCAACATAAATCACATGTTGTTTGGTTGTTATTTGTTCACTTGTTGCTGTTGTTGTTGTTGAAATGTTTATGGTGTGCAGTCAAGGAACAATCATCTTTGGTAGTACATACTCAAGGCCCCGCAATTATTTGAAGAAAAAGCAACAATAGCATGCATGGGGCTTTATGTCTTCTTTTGGCAGAGTGTGAAAGAGTAGATGTTGCATCTAGCCCTCCCATGTAATTTCATGTATGTCAGTATGTGAAACTTGACCAAAGAAATGTTCATCACTATTCCATCCTTGGCCCTTACATGAAATTATTTTCAGCATTAGTTTACTCTTTTAATGTTTTATTAGGATAAGAAAATGAGTAATGCATTTTTGGCAATGCACTAGCAAATAAATAATTAAGTCTACGAGACAAGTAGACCAATGAGGGTTTTTTTTTTTTCCTCTTTACGAGAATCCACAAGATAATTAGTATTATTCTTGAAATTAATATTCTAGATTTCAAGTAAGGTATATAATCGTACAACTCGTCAAATAAAACAACTTATGGAGTGCATTCAGAGGGTTAGTCAATCTGGCTTTAAGAAACAGATGTGGTAATGATTCGAAAATCATAATCTTGATGGATTAATGATGGTTTCAAAACACATTGATTTCAGTGTGTGTGATTTTGTTTGTGATTATAAAACTGCATTTACACTATATTTCTATATTTAATATTTATTGCTTTCATCGAATTTTATCTTAAATTATATATATCGAATTGTAATTAAAATTATTGATAATGTCATCACGAAAATTGGGTGCAAAGTATTGAAATATATTGTTAGATTGATATCCTAATTCGCGATTGATTATGTTTATTCAAAACTTATTATCCGAAAAAAATTCTTTCTGATTCAATTGGAGTGTTTAGATTCACAATCTATAATCTTATTTAGCTTTGTAACATAAAATAATTATAATAAATGTATATAAATAAAAGTATGGTGAAGTCGTTAAGCACAATGAACAAACACCTTTGATGATGTAATTTTGCATCCTTTTATTTTCATATTTCCATCGACTCTTAAAAAAATCAGCCTATAAACTTTTTTGTTATTTGTTTGTTGACACCGTCATCTTGTTCAACAAAGGTTATCATTTTTTAAAAAATAAAGAAAATAAACCAAACCATATCAACATTCGAGAGAAAAAAAATCTCATGATCTTTCCGTCATCCCACGTCGTCGGTGCATTCCTTACTGACAGTGATGGATTTATCAATGGTACTAGCTACTAATTGTATGCTAGATGTGCATTAGCTTATCGTGGATTGGAAGATTGCGGTTGTGTGGAAGTAGCGCAAGGTCGGAGAGGAAAATTTGGATCAAAAACATAGTTAGGGTACCTTGATATATAAGGCCCTTGATCCGGAGATGCCATACTAGGAGTTTCACCTTGGGCAAAGAAAAAGAGGGGCATGAAAAACTTAAGAAACGGAATCAAGTGGATATAAATTTGGTATTTCAAAGCCATATAAAAAATGAACAAAAAAAAGTTTCATGTAATTCAAAACCTTCATCTATAGTTATTATTGAATCCAAATGAAATATGGATGGTTGTGTAATCTTATTCCGAAATCCTTATTGAATAACAATAGATTTCAAAATTGTTATTCTAAATATCCCGAACGACTAAAACATTATTGATTTTCATTAAAACAAGACACATACAAGCAACCTCTTATTTTTTAGGTGTCTAATTAAGTTGTCTCCCTTTGAAGACACTTAATCCTCCTTAGTCAACACAATAATTGAAATATATTGGTCACACGTACTCAGAGAATCTTCCTTTTAAACAAGTAATGACCTGGTACCGTATGATCCAGATCCATACTTAATTTTCTATAGAATAATTAGGCTCGTATTATTGACATGAAGATTTCTTCTGATCCTCAAATTGACCCAATTATATGAGGTGTGGACACTAGACACAACAGATCATTAAACCTAATCATGTCATTACATTTTGGGACAATTTTGTGTAGGAGCTCAGTATTGACAGCCCGTTATATTCTTCTCATTGAATATCCAAATTATTTATTTATTTATTTATTTGCACACTCAAGTGGTTCTCCCTGCTTCCAGGAACAGAGGCAAGACAATATTAACCTACTTACAAATAATTGCCATTATTCTAATCATGCAAGTAATCTTCTCACATGGCAGGAAAGCTTCATATAATGAAGCACAAAACTCATACAGTTGTCAATATTTGAAATTCTTACAAGAGAACATTTCCAAAACTTGCGCCCAGCTCAAAGTCCATGCTTTGGCAGAGCTACCCATGTTATGTAAAAAAAAAATTTTGAAAAGTGAATGAAAAATGGACTTGAAAAATTAAATAAAAAACATTTTAATTAATTTTTGTAAATTTTTAATAGGTGTCTGTTGGAAAGATTGTGTCTTTTCTAAACATTGTGTCTGTTCGAAGGGTGTATCTCTTCCAAACAATACGTATGTTTATATTTTGTCTCTTTATCCCTTATAAAAGGATAGTTCTATAAGTGTTTGAAAAAAAACGAATAACTCATTCATCCATCAAACATTAAGTCTAAGAGAGACAATCACTACTAACATTGCTTCATCCACTTCCTGCAGTGTGAAGTGCTTCTACCGAAGGAGGAGAACCGTTGTGTCCTGGAATACTAATCGCTATTAAACCGTACGCACCAGTACAGGACGAATATTGTCTTAAGGACATTGAACCAAGTTCAAGTCTCGGTCCGATTAGATCGTTATTTTATATTTTAACTTCATAGTCTAAAATACAAACTTGGGAATTTATTCTTACAATTTTTATATTAGGTTAATTTTTCTGAAGTATTAACTTTCGGAACATTTATATATACATCAAATTTAAATTTAAATTTTAGAATTTTTTTTTTTATTATATAGTATGCCGTGTACGAAATGCTCCCTTATAATCAAATCTTAAACTGTGTCAACTTCCATTCTGAAAACAAATTTCTCCATCAAACTTTAACATATATATACCCTCCTTAATAAATTTAAAAAATATTTTAGCAAATATCGTCACTCAAAATATAAAAACTAACATATACCTCAACTATTAAGAAATAAAATAAAAAATACTTTTGTTTTTTGGACCAAACAATCAAAATTTGGGTTAAAATAGTTGAGGTATATATATATATTTTTAACTGCTTTGTACTAAAATTAAAATATTTTTTATTTTTTTTTAAATAGTGGTGGTGAATATTAGGTTTTATATTTGAAATTTTTTTTTTTGGTAAAATATCTCAAAATTTAAATGTAGCCATTTAACTTTGTCCATAAGAAAAAATATTATAATTTCGCATCGTTGATTAAAAAAATTCCGCTCTACTGAAGATTAGAGTGATGCAATGTTTACAATGATTGGTGCACACATAATTAATTTAATAATAGAATTACCTAACAATTTCAATAGTCGATGGTAAGTTTAGACTCCACTGATAGTTTTATACAATTTTTTTTTGGCTGTCACATCTAAACCAGTAACAAGTCCAAATCCAGTCAGAGCCCACACTGTATCTTTCTTCCTGGATCTCACTCACTTTTCTTTCCCGCTTAAATATACGTGTAAAATTATGAATGTACTGTAGAAAACATCAGTTTTTTAAAAATCGAACCGAAACAGCTGCTTCAGTCGATCGATAAATCAGTACTTGAGTCAATGTTATTTTAAAAAATCATTATAAATAATTTTTTTAATAATTAGAAATCAGAAGAAAATTAATTTGGACCCCTTAAATTAGGGGTGAGCATTATTCGATTTTAGACCGAAAATCTATTCCAACCGAATCGTATAATATATTCGGTTCGATTTTAAAAAAATTCGGTTCGATTTAGATTCTAAGAGTACTAAGAAAAATTATTATTTGATTTCGATTTTGAATTTCGGTTTCGATCCAAAATCGAAAATCGAATAAGACTTGTATAATTTATGTAAATAATATAGATTTTATGCCTAATTTGTGATTACAGATTTGTATATTTTGAAAGCAATAATTCTATGTATATGTTTTGAAACTCAACATTGATAATTCAACAACTAGTTCAACTTTGTGCAAAATTTTGAAATATAAAAAATGTGTGTATAAAAATACTATTTAATATAATTTAAGCATGATTCCTTCTTTTGGCCCAATCCATTAAATAATAAAAAATATTTCAACCAAACAAATCGAATAAATTGAATTGTTATTTTGTTCAGATCGATTTTGATTTTGGCTAATTCGTTTTGGTTTCGATTTTAAATTTATAAAATTTAAATTTATTCGATTTTGATTATTTTGATTCACTTTAAATCGAATTAAACGAACCCTGCTTTAAATTAATTTAATGATTGAATCACTAGTTGAACTAATTTGTATTGTCTAGGTGGGTCCGGATTTTAAAACACTGGGAAATACGGTCACATCTCCGTAATGAAAGTGAAAGCAGTATAGACCTAGTCAACTTTTGTTTCCCAAAATTTCGATTCCCTGTACTTTGTTCTACGTGAAAAATACAATAATAAAAAAATTACACTCTAAAAAAATCTATGCCGTCCAAAAGTAATATCGCTCCTCGATCTGACGGTCCGTGATCGTCCACTCCGATCCCTAACTTTAATGAGTCACTCTTTTTCTCCTAAAATTTTCTCACTTTCTCACTCTTCGATCGCGGACAGATCGGACGCGAATTTACATCCGCTGCCAATGCCGGACCTGCTCCGCCTCCTCCTCCTCTCGGAGACTGTGGGGACCACCGTGTCCGCCGCCGCCACCTCTTCCTTCGGTTCGAACACCAGCGGCGCCACCGAGCTCTTCCCGCAGCGCTCCGAGCTTTTCCTGAGCGCCGCGCTGGCCTTGACCGCCAGCCTGGCGAGCTCGTCGGCCTGGAGCGGCGACCTGAGCTTCGACGTCGGGAGGACGAAGTAGATCTGGCCCGGCCGGAGCCACTCGTCGGCGCCGACGGCGGAGACGCAGCGGTCGAACTCCATCTCGTCGGCGTCGCACACGAACCACCGGTCCGACTTCTCCTCCGCCAGCGCCGAACTCGCCCGGACCGGCCGGTCGAACTCCTTCAGACCCCCGTCGGCGAGTATCAGCTTCGCCGTCGACGACCGGCGCACGGCGGAAGCGTCACAAGAGGTGCACAGACCCATTTCTTAGGTTTTATTCGAATAAAATTTGTTTTTCTTTTCCTTTTATTTCGGAGTTTATTTATTTTCTGGCTTGCTCGAGATTCGTGGGGTTTAATATAGGCGGGAATGGTGGGGACCCGGTGCAGTCTGGAAGTGGGGGAGGGACAGCCTGTTATTGGTACGGGTACAGATTTCGAGGAAATTAGGGGAGAGAGGCTTTTTATTGTCGTGGTGTGATTTGGGATTAACGCATGCGGTGGACTGGTACTAGATCGTAGGGCGTGTGGGGTTGAACCGTGAGCGTTGAGTTTATTCACATTTCACACTATAGATCGAAACTAAACAAATTCGAACCGAACTCTATTTTTTTTTTTGTTTTTCCTTTAAATTCAGTACGTCCTGGTTCAGATAAATCGTGTGTTCTTCGAATACGATTTTTAGCCGATCGTAATATTTTTTTTGATTTTTCGTGCGAATTTTATTCGCATTGGCTTTGTCATCATCGTCCCACATGCACGTCGTGCGCTCCAATCTTCCACGAGACGGCCATGACGTCTTTCGTCCCCGACGTCTTCACGATACCTACGACAGCCGACGCCGTCCAGCCACCCGTTCTATCAGCACAACGTCCTTACGACGTTTTTTCGATGCCTTACAACGCCGCACTACGGGCCGTGTGGTCGGCCGTCGTTTATACCCGTGTGGTCAAATGGTGTCGGTTCTCGACAGTCCGTGTGACATCCGATCCGTTGAGTTATCATGAACGGACGTCTCATTCATCGAATTAGCCAGAATCGAATAAGTTTATTCAATTTTAATATTTTTATTATTAAATATGTCTGACCTAAATTTAAAAATCGTAATTCAATTATATTTAAAATATTAATTTTTATACACACATTTGTTATATTTTAAAATTGCGTTTATAGTTGGACTAATTGTTAAATTATCAATCTTAATTTCCAAAACATATACATAGAATTGTTGTTTTCAAAATATAAAATTTTTTATTCGAAAAATATGCATAAAATTATGACTATTTACATAATTGCATAAATCATATTCGGCTTTTGATTTTGCGCCGAAATGAAAACCAGAACCGAATAAGAAATTTTATTATTTTCAAAACCAAAACTGAATAGAATATTCGGTTTGGTTAGGTTCGATTTTCGGTCTAAAATCGAATAATGCTCACCTCTACTAGATGGGTTTTGGATGCGAGTCCATTTTTTTGTTCACCAGTGTATTTTCAATATTATACTTTAGGGACGACTTTGTTAGGTTTTATGCAGGGCCGGCCCAAGGGAGGGGCAAACAGGGCCTAGGCCCGGGCCCCAAGGCCCAAGGGGCCCAATTATTTTATTTTATTTTATTTTTTGTATTGATTTTAACTATAATTTTTTCTACTGAGGCCCAAGGGACCAGCAATTTTCACCTCATTGCCTAGCCTAAGCATCTAAAGTCAAAAGAAGAAAAAAAAAACAAATAGGACAGAGAACATACAAATGAAAAAGGTAGGGAGTTGAAAACGTCCGCTGCTGCGAATCTCTTTACACGAAATCATATCCCCGAGAAAGAAAAAATGTCACCATCAACATTGAATGGCTAAAAATGATGAGCAAATATGCACAAGCCACAGTATGCATGAATATACAATTGAAGAAGAGTCGATCAAAATTGAAACAAAGGATGTAATTGCTCTATCAATATATATTGCCATATATATAATATGTCATTTGTCATTGATGAAATATTGCATATAGTGGTTACTAGAGTTTGTTGAGTCTTTAATTTCTAATTTCTTGGTATCTCTTGGTATGTACGTGGAATCTTAATTATCACCATTGTAGATTTTGTATTTTACTAGGTTTCAAGAACTAGTAGTTATCCGTAATGAACAACTTCATATACTTCATTTGCTTAAACTTGCCAAAAATAGCATCTTTATCTTCTATAATTTAAAGTCAACTTTATGGACTTCATTAATTTTTAGATAAATTTAGCCTATTTTTCCTGATTGAGATATTGTGCTAATATTATGATAGGGTTGGGTATGATGCATGGTGTGTATTGCATTGTGAATATCTATGTTCGCTTGCTTGAATGAGACATCAATTTTTAGTCAAGATCATAAACAAACAAACAGATACTTTGTATTGTTTTGTGGGTTCAAATGGATGATTGTGCTACAAATTATACTTATTCTAAAATCTAAATCGATGATGCTATATGAAAAACTTGAAGATTGAGAAGATGTAGTCTATATGTTACTCTACAAGAAATTTTTTGTATTAATTTGTTTCATAATCTAGTCTAGTAGAGGTGCATAAAAGTCCACATGAAGTGCCTATGTCTAGATCCAAAACAACACGATTCTACATGTATATTTTAAAGGAATCAATCTAAGAAATTGCACATAATATTTATGTTCATAATAATGAAATACTGAATATTCCAAAAAAATTGAAACTTTATTTTTAATGTTTTTTTAACAAGGGGCATAATTTTGAATTTCGTCCCGGGTATTCAAATGCTCCGGACCGGCCTTGGTTTTAGGGGTTTGGAAATAGATTTTGAAATTTTTTATCTATGTTAAGTATGGAATTGAAAATTGAGAGAAAATACGTGGGATTTTAAATTTTCACATATGTAGGAAAGTAAAATGAAAGCTTTCCTTTGAAATTATCTTTACAACATGGAAATATTGGTTGGGAGAAATAACTATAATTTTTTTTGGTCGATAATTTCCTCAATTACATCAACTGAATTTAAGGTAATAATAACATAACAAAATTAATGAAAGTGTATTTATGAAGAATTAAAGAAATTAAGATTTCAATTCCTGTCTGAACCAAACATGGAATGGGAAAAATAAATTTTTCATACTACATATTTTCAACCTAACCAAACATGGAAAGAGAAATGTTGAATTATTTTTCCATGAAAAATGAACGAAAAGTTGACTCTTAGGAATACAAAAACCTTCATCCAAACGCCTCGTTTAAGAATTAATACGTCTCAAATTAGTAAGGTGGATTTTGAACAGATTCTGAGCTCACAGGGGTCTAAGAAATTCCGAAATGGACTCGCATCATTAGGTGAAAAATAATAAATTATGCAAGTAAAATAAGAGTAAATATAAAGAAGAAATTGTTGCTACGTACCCAGCTACGGTAAGACCTTCTAATTTGTAAGTCTAACATGATAATCACTATACCATTACTTTTTTGAGTTAAATGTGGTAAATAGTACATGTTTGTTCTATTCTACATATGTCTATAATAATCTTTGGGTCATAGACCGTCGTACAGCCTGTCCTGAGTCAGGGCCGTCTCTCCAATTTAGTGCTCAAAATTAGTATAAATGTTCACCAAACTACTTCCAAAATAATTTTAAGTTGTAAATGACAGGTGACTATTTTTGAATAGAATGTTGAACAACTATAATAGTTTTGGTGGACGAACAAAAATAAATTTTTTGTATTTTACTTCGAATCCAAATCGAAGTCAGCACACAAAGCATAACACTATAACACTAGAGACACGCATATTGCGTTTAACAGAACACCAAAATCTGCTCTACAAGACTCGACAAATCCACCAGGACTTCATTTTGTAAGTTCAACGAAAGGGGCCGGTGCCTACATAATTGAAATAAATATGTATTGATCAATGGTTTAGATATGAGTTGTCGTTCAAATGTTTGCATCACGAAGAACATTAGAGAGTTCTTTAAAAACGAGTTCTCGACCATTTGGCTAAGCCTAGTTTTCGTTGTTGTATACAGTTGTTACTGTGTAATGCAAAAAATCAATTTCCACATTTGTTTGACCGTTTCTCCTTATATGAAGATTTGAAACGTTGGAAAATTTATTCCTTTTTATACCTATGTCTCCAACGGACACATAGCCTTAATTACCTTCATTATTCTCATAAATCCTTGGGTTATGGCTACCTCTATTTATATACTCTTCATTTCTTTGTTGAAAAAATAGGAAAAAGAAAAGTAGTACCATCTAGGAACTCTCCTCCTTTCTCCATCTCATAGAAAATCTTTATTCTCCGATCCTCAAATATTTTATTCCAATCGCTCCTACTCTACTCTGGGCAAAAGCTAAGTTCGGGTCATTCTTCCGGAGTTGTGTGCAACAATGGAAAGCCGGTAGTAAGGGAGTTTTACTACTAGGAGTATTCGAGAGAAAGTCTGCACATAGACCTCGAATAATTTTTTTTTTTGAAATCATCCTCGAATAATAATAATAATAATAATAATAATAATAATATTTATAATAATAAATTAGTAAGCAAGGCAATACTAAGCAATGAAAGGCCTTGGCAGAATATCTCCCACTGGAGGGAAGTAAGAAAGACAATCAAGATAATACTTCTTGAGTATTTGAGAAATTTTAGGGGATGAACTGCCAATCATATTATAGTTTTTACATGAAAATAGACACCAAAAAAATTCTGCTGCGTATAAAACTTGATCCCTGGAAAGATATTAAACTAGATGACCATAGGAAGTAGGTCTATCTTGATCCTTATGCAGTAAACTAAGAGCTGGATGCCTTTTCTTTGCATATTTTATGTAGAAAGTTATCTCGTCTTTATTTTCCTTTTGGGAAGTTTTTCTGAAGTCCAACTTGGTTTTTCGTCTTTATTTGTGCGATGTTTGGTATGATGTAGAATATAATTATCACGTATTGTACTAGCAGAATAGGTTTATACACATACCAAGTACACCTTGTGCAAATAACATTGGCATTAAAAAAAAAGAAAAAAAAAAGGCACAATGCTACCAAGGATATGCTACCGTAGAAGAATACTAAAAGTTTTGATCCTATTTTTTTGACCTTTTTGGATGCAACTATTTCTTTATTAATATTTTTTAATATTAACATGCCCAGTATGTGTCTGTGTATGAAGCTCAATCATCGTTCTACAACATTGGGTTGTTGATAAGATTTGAAGGCAGCTTGCAATGTTGTTGGCATCTTGCATTACAGAAAACATTAAGATGATCTTTAGTTTTTAACTAGCCTGACTTCCGCAAAAATAGTAGTAGTACATGCTATCTGTCACCAGTAGTCTATTCGATGAAGAAAAATTATATTATCCATTTTATGCCCTAGTTGCTGCTGAAATATTCCTCACGTCTCACATGCACAATAAAAAAAAAATCGTAAGTAGGTTTTATATATCCATAGAAATTCTGACATTAGTAATTTATCTGGAGTTTTCAGCTTCATTGTCAAGTGTGATGTTTAGGAACATACCTTGACAACCCTCAAAAATGAATGCCTAGATAGGAGAGTGGAAATACATGAATAGATGGAAAAGAACTGAGCTAAGTTGTGAGGAAAGGATGATTATTTTATGGTTTATATGATACATAAGAATATATTGTTCCCCTCTTAATCCATTTTGGTGTTCATGGAGTTGGTTTCTTACAAATTCCTTATTTGTAACCCCAATAGCCGAATATCTCACTTGAGAAAACTTGCTTCTATTCAGATTTCTCCATCTAGCATTATGTATGAGATGCTAATTTCTTTTATTTAAATTAAATTAGCTTTTAACTTTGTAAACATGTAACTTGAGATATCATACCATTTTGCATTAGTGGCCTATTAAAGTATTACTAAATGGATAAATTATTAGCCCATTGATTCCTAATTGTTGGGTTGAGGAGATGTGCCGCATAGTGCAATTTTTCATAGGAGTCCAAACTCTTGTCGTGGTTATAGTTCCAAATATAGCCTTCATCATCTTCTTCCTCGATCAAGCCAACTCCATCACCATAAATTCATACCTACCATCATTTCGAATCCTCCGTTCTGCTAATACTAAAATGAACATCAATGAGGCTATGTATATTTATTTCTCCTGCACAATTGGCCAAGAATAGAACTTCATATTCTATTTCTACAATGGTTTCTTGTTTACCATGAATCAGATTAATTTCAATAGCTAGTTGTACTTGTTGCCAATACTAGACCAATGTTTTCTTTGTCATTATATGTCTTCTACATATTCAGTGTATCAATTTACAACTTGTGATTGTTTCTTGTCCAGACAGCCGTTTGTAACAGCTCAAATCACATGGCTATTTGGAGTAATTGTTATTTAAGCTAACCGTTGTGATATTCTTTCTAAGCTACTAACCATATTTAGTGGTATTTTAATTTGGCTTTTATGCACCTATTTTAATATGGAACATTCTAGTTAAGAGGTGTTTATATATTTAGCTAAAAAGGAATTTTATACTACAATTTTAATATCCTCACTTTGTGCATAGAGGAATTCACTATGTAGAAAATATTGGACGCTATTCGGCAAGTGGAAGTATCAACTACTTTTAAGCACATGCACTTCTTTACTGAGTTGACATAAAAAAAAAAAAAAAAAAAAAAAAAAGAAGAAGAAGAAGAGAGAAATAAGGTTGTCTCGTTATCTTTTTCATATTGCTCCATATTTTTCATTGTTTCAGTTACATTTTTTGTTAATATGCAAACTAACCTCTATTTTCTAGAAGAAGACAAAATATTTCAAATGTTTAGGAAATGAGAGACATGTTAACAGTGACGGTAATAGAAATTTAATTTTGTACTATATTTTTTTTCATGATCTTTGTAATGCTAACTCTCTAAGTCAGAAGCATTATAGATTGTGATTCGTTAGATAAGACTCAAACTTGCTAAGGGTGAAGGTAAGATATATAAAATTCTTTCCCTCTATCAGTATGAATTTGATGATTGTAAGTCTCTTTTCCAAATTATTGGATACTAATAGATATTTAGTGAGAATGATAAAACTCGTTAAATGATGTACTAAATGACATTTCTTCTGAAGTACTATTACTAAGCAAAAATCAAGAAGTACAGAATTACTTCAATCACATGGAAAGGTAATTTTTCACATTTATAATTAACATATTATGTTCATTTTGATTACTAAGTTTAGTTGGACAAATATATGAAGTTTATGAGCCATCATTCTTAGTTGGACAACTATATTATCACGATTTAGAATCTACCCAGTCAGAAAGAAATCACAATATTATTCTGTCACAATATTTAGACAAACTTTATTTTGCTTATAATTCGTGACGCTATAATTCTTTGATTCATTCAAACAATTTTGTCATGAAAAAATAGTTAGTGAAATTGTAAATTCCTTTAAATCTAAAGTTTTAAAAGTTAATATCAGTTTGGGTACAAGCCGAAAGGGTCCTTCTGTCAACCGAGCGTAAATAGCTCTAAGCGACACGGTATTTAATCGTCCCACTGTGGACCTCCGCTAGCTGGGAACCGGCCCCTACAGCTACCCAAGTTGATCAAAACTTGATAAACTAAAGATTTGATAAGGTCAATTAGCAAAATCACTTAAACTATTATTCTAGTACTTTAGACTGTCATTTTTTTTGTAAACATGGCTTGTAAAGATAAATCTTTATAGCCAAGGCTGAAAGTTACTGTATCTTACTTTAAAGTATGATAGAGACAGATGAGTTTTCGCTCACTGTCCTAATGTTTATATCAATAATTAGTGAAATCACATACTTGTTAAATAATTGTGATGTCACCAAATCTAATTTAGGAAATAATTAAATCAGTCAAACCAGTTCCATATTTTTTTAAGGATATTCTAGACTATAAAATTGTATCATATTAGATACTATTGTGTCATAGAATATTATTTTAATACAAATTGAGTAACTGACTCATATGACATATAATCCATTTATGGATTTTGTTTTTTCTTCTCTATGAGGAGTTGTTATCTCTTTAGTTTATGTAAGAATCATAGCTAAAGAGTATTATATACTCAGAAATGTTAGCTTCAGTTAAATCTTGTACTGAAGTTGTATGGCTCAGACATTTTATTCTTTACTTTATCAACATATTTCTATGCCTGTCATTTATTTTAAAATTATGCTAAAAGATGATCCTTTGAAGTCTAAGATGAACAGGTACCTGCAGCTGCATTTTAAGACATTAAAAGAGCTTAAAAAGCAAAAATATAGTTCTTGACTATAAAGTCATAAAGAACTTTACAGATCTCTTGACGAAGAGTCTGTTTACTCTTGACGAAGAGTTTATCTAGAAAATTAATCCTAGAATCATCGAGGGGGATGGGGTTAAGCCCAAAAGTAAGTCACCAGCAGTGGCAACCCAACCGAGTCTGACTGGAGATCCCAAGAAGCCGGTTCAATGGGTAGAAACAAGCTGGACTTAGGTGACTTTATGGAACACTGACCCGAGATTAAAATCTCGTTAAAATAATGTCCAAGTGGCTGTACATGTGTACAATGATTCTCCATCCCTATGGTGACAGTGTTCTGGTGTGATTTGGTTAGGATGAGTTTTAAACTCTTAATAGGTCCAAGCATGATTATGTAAGGTTGACTCCAATCACCAACCCATTGAGGACTTACCTATATGAGAGGTCGTGAAGGTCGCGACTATAGGACAGGGCGGTCCTAGACAACTCTCGTGAAAATGAAAAAGTGCGCATGGCCAATCAAACGCGCCACCCGATAGACCCAAGAACCTCTAGCGTACTATGTGTGTTATTTTCTGAATCTGGTTCAAGAAGTCTGATTCAAGGTATAGTCCATCAAACACTTCTTCAGACAAAGACAATAATCACTACGTGAGATTCAAGGCTGTAGTCCATCTCATCTATGCATAGTATTCACTTGCCCAAAAATTATATACTTTGATTCTTTTGAATATTCTTATCTTTATTTCAAAATTTGATTTTTTTTTTTTTTTTTTTTTTTTTTGGGGGGGGGGGGATTGTTGTATACAGTTGTTACTGTGTAATGCAAAAAATCAATTTCCACATTTGTTTGACCGTTTCTCCTTATATGAAGATTTGAAACGTTGGAAAATTTATTCCAATTTATACCTATGTCTCCAACGGACACATAGCCTTAATTACCTTCATTATTCTCATAAATCCTTGGGTTATGGCTACCTCTATTTATATACTCTTCATTTCTTTGTTGAAAAAATAGGAAAAAGAAAAGTAGTACCATCTAGGAACTCTCCTCCTTTCTCCATCTCATAGAAAATCTTTATTCTCCGATCCTCAAATATTTTATTCCAATCGCTCCTACTCTACTCTGGGCAAAAGCTAAGTTCGGGTCATTCTCCCGGAGTTGTGTGCAACAATGGGAAGCCGGTAGTAAGGGGGTTTTACCACTAGGAGGATTCGAGAGGAAGTCTGCACATAGACCTCGAATATTCTCTTAGGGCAATGCTTCGTGCATGACTTCTCCGTAGACCGGTAACTCTAATCTTTTGTTATTTATTTTACAGGAATCAAGGTAAAATTTTCTAACATTCGTTTCGCAAGTAAGGGCTATCCCAATCGGCTGCTCAACATATCTTTACAATCGCAAAATAATGCCAAAAAATTATCACTTAGCCCTCCGGAAAGGATCCACCAGTGGCTGGAATAAGTGTGTTTCGATCCTGCCAAGCAGATGTTGATCAATCCTTTTTTCTATTAGATGGCACTAAAAGAGTGTGACACCAAACAAATATGTCCAAATTCTATAACAAATTTCATTAGAGAGGCGAGTCAGTACGAGGCTTCTACTAATACAGACTCTTATCAGTATGGAAGAACTAAGATGTACAATTGTACCAGCTTACCACTTTAGAGTTGTGAAAAAAAAAAAAATGGTTAAATATTTATATTATTTTTAATATATTCTTGTAAATGAATGCTTATTTTTGACTGGAGCACAAAAAAGGCACATGCTACTATCCACTCGATAGCAACCGGATTAATTGCAAAACCAACAACGACAATGCAAAATACAAAGCAAAGGGAGCATGTCCAAGGACCGACAACCACTAAAGGGACCAACAGTAACATATAACACCCTTCACAGTTATCAGGTACAATAAGAGTAACTCGTCAATAGTTATTATAATCCATAAGTATGTTACGTATATGTACAAGCCAAAAAGTGAATATAAAGTACAAAACAAAATTTAACATACACAATCCCTACGTACCCTGGTCCGTAGGGCAATTATTATTCCATATATGCAATGCAATTTTGACACGCTCATCTTTCCAAGCATTTTTCATGTTCTTTTGAACTTGCTGACTATTTTGAGAGAATTCCTGTAAGTCAACAGAGTTTCATCATATATTTGTGTTTTATTCACGAATGGTTGACATGTCACTAGAATCCTCCAATTTTGTGGTTATGCAAAATGTCACAAGCTTTGTTGGTAAATTTTTTTTTTTATGCAAAACTGATTCTTAAGCGTCGCAATGACAAATTATTATTATTTTTTGTACGCAACTTGGAATGCCTATAGTTGAAGAGTTTCTTTAGATTTGTAAGGTTACGCTCATTATAGGGATTGAAGTTGTACCTCACTCCACGATAGGGGAAATGAAGCCTAACATCATGGTATATCCAATGCCTACTAGGTAGTACTTTTCTACACACAATATAAGATAATTGTTTTCTTAGATTATATATATATATATATATATATATATATATATATATATATATATATATATATATATATATATATTTATATATATATATATATATATATCTTCAAATATATATATATATATATATATATATATATATATATATATATATATAAAAGGAAGGGTACATTTGAATCCTTAATACTACTAACATGTAATGATCTTTAGGGCAAGAGGCAGGCCGGGAAAAGACATCCTTTACATTACTCATGTCATTTGCACAACCTTTCCACCGATCTATAACATATGTAAACGTCTTATTCAGGGTAGCAACAGCTAAAGTATTTTTTGTTAATTATTTTCTATAAACGTTGCTACCAAGGATGATGGGATGGTAGTTTAGACATAAGGTATATCAATCAACCCAATATAGTTCTACAATTTGAATATGTCGGAAGTGAATTCACAAGAAATAAAATGGTAAACATATCATTAAAATACAATTTAGTACCAAAAATTTAAGAAAACCATTAAGAAGTTTCTTTCATCTAGATGGGCATATTAACATATGGTTGCTTATGAACATGGTAATGCTACATATAAAACCAAGTACTTTTCAAAAATACGTATAGATTGTTTTTCCTGAACAAATAAATTAAATCCTACATATTCTATTCTTAGAGTTATGCCACAACATATAATGGAAAAGTGCAAGCTCCTCTTTTACACAAATATATTATCATGAAGGAACACATGGCTACTCAACATATTAACAAGCTTATAGAGTGGGCCAATAATCATTCTAAGATACTGGACATTGTTTCTGGATTCAGCCATAATCCGCCATTTTCCTCTTATTATAGATGGTTCCTTTGCAATGCTTTTTTTCCTTACAGAAATTTCTATCCAGAGGGATAAAATGTATCAAAATTGTAGCAGACGGAAAATTTTCTAAAAATTTCATACAGAGGGATACATCGCCATCTAGAATGTCGCGAATGCTGATATGGCCAATTGGTCGTGACTGGGGAAGCTGACAGGGCAGCCTGCGCCATCAGTGATGGCAGGCGCTTTGCTGATGCGGCAACCCGCAACATCACTGATGGCATGCGCTAGGTGATTGGCCGTGCTGTGCTGGATTGGAACTTCGGGTGGAAATCTTGTAGACCGTGCAGTTGAGTCCGAAAACTGTGCCGCATTGGAGATCTAGCAGTGCTGGAGTCCGAAGACCGTGCATTGGAGACCGTCCAGCATCTCACTCCCCTTATAAAAACTCAAGTCGGGAGAGTCTTTTCCTATCTCTTGGACATCTCTCAAAGACATTCTCTTCTCCACCTCTTCTCCTGCAGCCAACAAATAGCAACATGGGAAACGTATCTCTTTTTCCTCTACAACTACTCATTCTCTAATCATGTTTTTAATCATCATATTTTAACTATTGATTTAATCCTCATTTTGTTACTCTTCGTTTTTTATTAAACATTTTCGACATCATAATTTTTCTTAGATGGCTAACCAAAATGACGGACGTATTCCTGGTGGACCAACGACTAATAAAATAATCCAGGAACGAAAAAAATTACATATCCACTCAGATATTTAACGAACAGGTAATATTAAGTATTTATTGAACATATATTTTTTTAAATTGTAAGCATGCTACTAAAATATTATTTTACATAAATATAGTTGTAACATAATTTCCATATTTTATTTGTAGTTATATAATAATACTCTTACTTTACGAACTCGAGAGCATGGCAGTTGGCGGATCAAAGAAAATAAAAGACATGAGAGTTAAATAGCACATAAAAGGCTTTGTTGCGCTCATTTGGGTTCCACTATTTAGATGATATTCGAATGGTAACTCATGATGTGCACCTAATCTTAAGTCTTTCTGAGCGTTGGTGGCATGAACGCAAAACTTTGCAACTCCATGTTGGCGAGATGACTATCACATTATGGGATGTTGACAATATACAAGGGTTACCTATTACCGAGGACCCTATATATTTTTATCCATAGTTAACAGCATGTGATCTGATCCGACGATATCTCGGTATTATGCATCCATCTGATATTGGAAGTAACAGTTTTGTAAAGTTAACATGGTTGTGTGGCAACTTTATGGACCTAGATTGCACTGACGGCAAGGTTACTGTAGATGACTTGCGGGTATGTATTTTATGTAAAGTTAATTTATGACATAATTTATTTTAATGTTTATGCTTATAAAAATATAATATTTACAGGTCATTCATTGCACTAGAGCATATTTGCTCTATTTATGTGGTCGAGTTCTATTTTTAGATGCATCTGAAAATGTGGTTAATGTGTGACTTCTGCAATTTATAGATAATTTGAAGGAACCAACTCATCATGCATGGGGGGCTGCCACTTTAGCACATCTGTACGGATGTTTGACGAACTATGTGGGTTCGAAATTTAATTCAAATATTTGTGGCTGTATGACACTGCTTCAGGTAAGCATAAAATTCTTACACGTAGATTAGTTAGATTACTACTCTTTATTTTTATTTTCTCCAATACCATCTTTTTTATTGACTGGTCTTTCCACTTGCTTTACGATGCCTATATTGGTAGACCTGTCACTAGTATTGTTAGTGATATTGAAGTCTTTCCACTTTCCTTACGATGGACCACAAATGTAGTGGATTCAACAACACTGTCAATAAAAGGTTGTATCACTTTATCGTTCTCAATTAGATATACGCAACATCATTAGGTAATTAATTAATTATTTGTTTATTTTATTTAAATTTTGAGCGATATCATGAATTTGAGCCACTATCATGAAATAGGTTGCATGGATTCCTTCCACATCTGGAGAGGATGATCCATAATTGAAGAGATTGTCGTGTTCCTTTAGGTTGCAGAGAAAATATATTATATACGACCGGTACACCATGTATCATCTGGCTGACCGTGTTCTTCGTCAATTTGGGATGAGACAAATTATTCCAGATAATCCACCGTGTATGAGTTATGATACATCCAATGCAATAAATAGAATCCATGGTGTAATTGCTGATTGGAATAGACGATATGAGATTTATAGTGTGAGAAACATGTCACCCCTAATAGCATCTCTAGATGAATGTAAGTTCTAACTTACTATTTCACTACCAAAATACATGGATTTACCGACGGCCATATCCGTCGGTAGTCCGTCGCCAAAAATAAATACCGACGGATTACCGACGGATAATTTGGTAAAACAGCCGTCGGGAATAACCTCGTCGCTAAAACATATCCGTCGCTACTCCGTCGCTCAGCGACGACTTAGCGACGGAATACCGTCGGCTTATTTAAATATATATAGCGACGGATTACCGACTAGCTTTCGTCGAAACATGTATCAGGATATAGCCAGTCCGCCGTAAGTTAGTCGCCAATCCGTCGCTAACTGCAAAATTTATTGGTATCAAACAGAACCAGGTCGACGGATATTCTGTCGCTAAACCGTCGCTCAATGTAAAATTCTCCAGTTAGCGACGATTTTTACGTCGCCAATCCGTCGCTAACCTCAGTTTCTCCAGTTAGCGACGGGCTATCCGTCGCTGAGGGGTCGCCTGTCCGTCGCTAAATTCTAATTTTTGAAAAAAAAAATACTGCAAACAGACTCTTTCCTGTTTATACAACACATCCAACACAATATCAAACATGCCAAATATCCATATACAACACCATATATCCATATCCAACACGAATATCCAACGTAGCCAATATCGAACACCATATATCCATATGCAAAATATCCATATCCGACACCAATATCCAACGTATCCAATATCCAACAAAATATTACCAACACAATACATCCAATATCCAACATTAAATTATCCAAACATAAAAAAAATATCCGATCATACAATGTATCCAAATGTCTACAAAACCAACAACATAAACAAAATCAAACCCCGTCCGTCGGATCGTCTCGTGCTCGTGCCGCCGCATCTGCTTTGCGTATGTACTCCTCCACCGTGTGTGCCGGCACTTGGGACAAGACATGGTCTGAAAGCGCGCGTAGCTGCTGTGGCGACAACATGTCAAGGAACGTCAAGATGGTGTTATCCGATACGATGCGGGCGTCCGCAGAGCGGTTTAAACGAAAGCCGTCCGGGGGAAGAAGGACCAGGTCGATCCGAAGCACCGGCAGCAGCAGTAGACGGACCGGGAGCAGACGGACCGGGAGCAGACGGATAGCGCCCCAACACTATCGCCCGCAAATCTGACACCGCGGAGGTCAGAGTCGCAAGCTGCGCCCTCACATCGTCAACCGGGGGCGCTGGAGGAGGCGGAGGCGGTGGATATCTCGGGGACGGTTGCAACGAGGGCGCCATGGAACCTAAGCCGTAGACGCGCCCTTTCCTAACGCCGCCGACGGATTCTACGAACACGTCGTCGTAGCGAGCGGCCATAGAAGAGTGCGTCTGGGTGGGCGTCGTTTCGCCGACATTCTCGGAAGGGGGCTCGATCTCAAGCCGACTAAGTGCCTCACGATACGCAGCCTATCCAATGAATGTGTTTGTACTATAAGTTTTCCTAAGTTATAATATAAATCCTATGTTTCCCTAAGTTATAGTCTGAATCCTAAGTTTATCTAATTAACTTAACAATAATTATATTTCTAACATAAATCTCATAAACGTAAGTACTTACATCAGTCTCCTCGGCCCTCGCGTCGACGAAGCTCCCGTCCTTCCGCCTCTTGTGCGTATGCACGAATACATCGTGAGTGGTGACCGTCTCCGCCTCTTTCCCCTGCTTCACCGCCTGTCGGACCTGCATACGTAGAATTTAATTAACTTCGTATATTAACAGTACGAAATTAAATAATAGAATGAATTTGAATTTGCGCTATCTCACCAAATCTGCACGCG
The DNA here is from genome assembly GCA_029216955.1 of Iris pallida. NCBI lineage: Eukaryota > Viridiplantae > Streptophyta > Magnoliopsida > Asparagales > Iridaceae > Iris > Iris pallida. The sequence goes on from JANAVB010010997.1 coordinate 2,281,046, forward strand.
TCGATGCGTGGGGCCTTGATCCGCGCCCTGTCGATTAGCCTTAGCTTTCTCCGATTTCAGCTTGAACTGCGGAGTATCCATCTTCTCCAACATCTGCTCATAGTACTCCGCCCGGATCCAGTCCTTTCTCGTATGCGCCGTACGAAGGTCGTACACCGCATCCCGTATCTTCTTCCCGGCGGCGGCTTTGTAGGTCCTGCGGATCGCCTCCTCGCGATGGGGGGGCCACCAGAACGTCCTCTGACTTACAAATTCAAATATCACGTAATAAAAAATTTAATGATTTAAAGAATAATTAATAATTCACCGACGGATTTATACCCTCATCTCGTCGAGCCAGACGTACTTCATGTCCTGAGGCACCTCAAAAAATTGATGTAGGGGCCATGGTAGTTATCCCGGATAATGCGCCCTAGAATCCGGGCAGCATCCCACGGGAAAAACCTATAAAGAAGCAACGACTGGATTATTAACTTGAATAAATGAAACAAATTTAATAAATTAACTTAAATTTACTTACGATTCACCAGCGGGCCATAGCTCTCGTCGGAACTCGCCCACCAGCCTCTCTGGTGGCGTCGGGGGATCCGCGGGTCCGCGAATGTACTCCCCGGTATCAGGATGAAACTGAATCTCGGGGTACTCCGAGGCCCACCCTGCAGTAACTGCTGGGCCCCCTGCTGCATCCGCTGGTACATCCGGTGGCGGAACGGATCCGCTAGCGGATGGAGTCACAGGCCTCGACGACGATGTCGGTGGCACCGAGGAAGAATGACGGCGGGAAGAGCCTGTGATCGGGCTCTCCAAGTCGGGCTCGGAGGTCACATCCGGGGAATGCGGCTGGCGACTACGACCGCTACCACCACGCCCACGCCCACGCCCACGACCACCACCACCACCGCCGCCGCCGCCGCCACCGCCACGACCACGGCCAGCACCACCAGTACGGGTGCTCGCAACCATGCCCTGTAAATAGAACACATAAACAAAATACCGACAACATAGATTTATAAATGAATATAAACCTAAACATATCCATACCAGCAGCAGGGCGATGAGTGCCACCCAGACGAGTAGGCCTAGGAGTGCCATCTGCAAAAAGAAACTCATACAATAATACGCAAATATCCCAAACTGAAATAAATATTACAATCAGAAGTGAAGTACGAATAAAAGCTAGATACACAAAATCTGATAAAATCATGCACCAATACAACAAAGTACAATTCTTGTAACTTTTGATGAAAGGGCATCTTGTGTTCCACTAGATATTGGGTGCTTCAAGATACAACTGAAATATAGCGATATTTAATCATCGTCATCGTCCTCTTCCTCGGCCTCGGCCTCGGCCTCATCATCATCATCATCCTCATCGTCGAATTCATCTGTAACCATATACTACTCTACACTAGGATCTAGTAACCATTACTACTCTACACACTAGCTACGTAGTCATACTCTAAAATAAGGTAAACTAATTATGCCTATATATAGATATATATATAGGCATAATTTTAAGATGCTTAATTAGTTTACCTTATATATATAAGGTAAACTAATTAAGCATCTTAAAATTATGCCTATATATATATATATATATATATATATATATATATATATATATATATATATATATATATATATATATATATATATATGTCTGTGTGTGTGTGTATCCGTGTGTCTGTGTCCGTGTGTGTCCGTGTGTGTGTGTGTGTCTGTGTGTGTGTGTGTGTCTGTGTGTCCGTGTGTCCGTGTGTGTGTGTCCGTGTGTGTGTGTGTGTCCGGCCAGCCCCCTCCACACATACCCCCCCCCCCCCCCCCCGCACCCCGCGGCCAGCCCCCGCCCCCATCGTACCCCCCTAACGCTGCCCGCCCCCTCGATCCCACCGCCCCCTCCACACCCCCCGCCCCCCGCGCACGGCCAGCCCCCCTCCGCAACCCCCCGCACCCCGCGGCCAGCCCCCGCGCGCCCCCATCCCTCCAACGCTTCCCGCCCCTCCCACAGCCCCCTCCACACCTTCCGCCACCCGCCGCCACCGCCGCCCCCCGCAGTCGACGCCGCTCCCCCGCAAGCCCCGACGCCCCCGGCCCGCTGCACCCACGACCACCGCGCGCTGCGCGCGATGAGAGAGAGAGCGAGAAAGAGAAGAGAGAGAGGAGAGAGAGAGAGAGAGGGAGAGGGAGGGAGAGGGGATTACCTTTGGGAGGAGAGAGAGGAGAGGGGGTCGCCGATCACCGCCACGGAAGAGAGAGTAGAGGGGGTCGCCGATCGATCACCACGGGAGAGAGAGAGAGAGGAGAGAGTGAAATTTGGGGGGAATGAAAAAGTTCCCTCCGTCGTTTCAATTTAAGTCTGGAACGTAAATTTAGCGACGGAAGTAGCGACGGATTATTCCGTCGCTAATGCGTCAGTAAATCTCGTGCGAGTAGCGACGGATTATTCCGTCGCTAAGTCGTCAGTAAATCTCGCGCCAATATTTTAGGCTTTTGCCGCCAAAATATGCGACGTTCTAGCGACGGATATAAAACCGTCGCTACATGGCCGACTACCTATCGACGGCATAGCGACGGATATGGACATAAAAAAATAAAAAAAATTGTCCACTGCTTTCCATCGGTATTCCGTCACAAATCCGTCGGGGATCCGACGGTGATAGCGACGAAAAATTTCCGTCGCTAAATGGCCGTCGCTAAAGTACTGTAATTTGGTAGTGTTTATTTGGATTAATTAAAGTATAAATAGTGTGCTAATAGTTCATCCATTTTTTACAGACATTGGTGACTTTGCTTATAGACAATGGTGGGAATGCCCTTGTTGCAAGCGAATCTAATAAGTTTTGAAATATTTTTTCTTTCGCAACTTGTTTCGTGTCTTTTTTAAAATGTTGTATGCAAACAAAAAATGAGACAATTCTGAAAAAATATCACGTATAGCATGTATTAATCCCTTTTACTTATCAGAAATGAATGAAATTCTACTCCAATCATTAAAATAACTATCAAAGGATGTTCTATAAGAGTTTAAAAACCAAGACCAAGAGTAAGTATTCTCATATTCAGCAACAACATAAGCAATAAAATATAATTGATAATTAGGATCGGGAGCACAAGTAACAAATATGATACATTGATGTTTATAGAAAAAAAATGTAACATCAGTACTAATAACCGGTAAACACCCCTAAAAAGCCATCAATGCATGCCTTGCAACAAATAGAAAATCTTTGGAATCTATTACTTTCGGAAGTTTTAAAAAAATATCTACTACCTGGATTCGCTTTCATTTTTCTATGACTATGCTCCTCAAGGCCAGCATAACCCACATTGTAACTACCATTATTTCATCTAATGACATCTCTCTAGCTCTTCAAGCTTTGGAATTAGTAATATGTACACGGTGTTCTCTATATATATCCTTAACAATTTGTAGTGCACTATAAGATTGGTTATCTCTAATTATGTCAATTACACGGGTCTTAACCCATGCAACGGCGGCTAGTCGATGATGTCCGGTTGTAAGTCCAACTAAACAAGAATGATGACTTTCTAATTTAGTAACCTTAACTATTTCACCAGATCCAATGAGTTTGGCAGATACTCTCCAATTACAATTCGGTTGGTTACAATTATATATAATTCCACGAGCATTATTTATAATATTAGTTGAACAACTAAAGTTATATTAAATTGCTACATTACTTATAAAATTTCTAAATCTAGAATGGCTAGCTAGAAAATTCTTTTCCAATAAATAATGCAGAAGTGATAGCATTATCAATATCATCATCTAACTCGTAATCTATATTTTCAATTATATCATTACTATTTTTGTCGTCGTCGTCATCATCATCATGATCATGGTTATATTCATCCGATGAATGATTTTCCTGGAAAAAAGGAACAATTATTTGGGAAGAACTAGGACCCGAGTTACTATGCTGGTAATCAGAAAGATATTCAGTATTTATATTATCAAATATTGGTGATACTTGTATAACAAATATATTTATTTGTCGTGATTGTAAATTAATCTCAACAATAAAATTATATACTTTTTCACCATCTATAAAAAAAAATCTAGAATTTAAAACAGATTTTAAAATAAATCCATAATGAATAGAACAACGTTCAATAATACGATTACGTAAATTTTCAAAAGTAATATTATGATAATTTGCAAAAATTTGGGTTTCTCCTCCTTCGTAATCTAACCCGTTTAATTTAACTCCGTGAGAGCATATTATTCTTAAACTACGATCCATAAAAAAACTGGAGTAGAAAAACTATTACTAGAGTGCTGAAGGGGAGAAGCAACTGCTTGACTGCTTGAAGGGGAGAAGTTACTGCTTGAGTGCTGGAGGTTGCAGGAGTTCTTGGAGAGAAAATTTTGTTAGAGTTCTGTAGACTTACATATGAGAGAGTTTGAGGGAGGATAAAGGAGTGAGAGAGCGCTGCGTGGGTCGATTTGATTTTATAAGGGAGTCTGAAGTGAACGTTGCGTACATTGGATCTGTGCCTGGCAGCATCAATACAGCCCGCCATCATCGATAGCTCGGGCGGGAGGCTACGTCAGCGCTGTCGCCGTCTTTGATGGCGCGGGCTGCCCTGTCAGTTTTCCCAGTCACGACCAATTGGCTATGTCAGCATTCGCGTCATTCCAGATAGCGATATGTCCCTCTGTATGAAAATTTTAGAAAAAATTTTGTATGCTGCAATTTTGATAAATTTTATCCCTTTTGATGAAAATTTATGTTTCCCTTATCATTGTTTTTATTCTCCACTAGGTTTATGATTAATTAACATAATTATACTACCAACAAACACATTAATAATCAGATCATTGGAGCTGAAAAAATATTCCTAGAAGCAAAAATTAGCGAAGAAAAAAAAATGAACAAACCCTATATTCTATAACCAAAATTGTTAACAAGTAGCATAGACACCCTTTATTTTAAAATCAGGAGGTTAAATTAGATTGTCTAGAAGCAAACTAATATACGGCAGCCTACTATTGCTTCATATTAGTATAAAAAATTACTTCATGCAGTGAATATATTCATGTTTAGTGTACATATACAAATCTGGAAATTGCTGAGAAACCCAATTTCGGGGTGGGCTTTTATGAAATGCCCACCCGCTGGATAAGTTTTATGAAATACCCAGAATTAAGTATTTTCACGTTAAATATTCCAAGATTCCCTTTTAGATGCCACCCGCTAGAAACTGCTATTTTTATAATACCGAAACTACCCCTCCGCGCGAATTGGTCATCTATATGCATTTGAATTCAAAAAACTCAGATCTGGATTGCGATTTTCGTCTTCTTCTTCTTCTTCACGGGAAATCTGAATTCCATTGCTCTCATATTCAGCAGAGATCGCAAAGATCGTTCGTAGTTCGGTGTATTTTTCTTCAGTCGAACTCAGATCATCGCTCGTCATCATCATCACCATCATCATCATCTTCATCGTGGAGACATTTGAACTCAGATCTTCAATTGTGGAGAGAAGATCTTTCTTCTTCTTTTCCATAAGAATTATCATCGCTTTGAAAGAAGAACGAAACTCTTTATTCCTGAAAAAAACTAAATTACACGTTTTAACACTGGAAATAACCATTCTCCGTCTTAATTAGGACGGAGAATGGCATTCTCCGTCTTAATTAGGACGGAGAATGCCATTCTCCGTTTTATTTAAGACGGAGAATGCCATTCTCCGTCCTAATTAACACGGAGAATGACATTCTCCGTTTCCGTCTTAATTAGGACCGAGAATGTCATTCTCCGTCTTAATTAGGACGGAGAATGGCATTCTCCGTTTTATTTAAGACGGAGAATGGCATTCTCCGTCCTAATTAAGACGGAGAATGGCATTCTCCGTGTTTCTAACACGGAGAATGGTCATTCTCCTGCGTTTTAACACTAGAATGACCATTCTTCGTGATAAATTACACGGAGAATGGCATTCTCCGTCCTAATTAAGACGGAGAATGGTCATTCTCCGTTTAATTTAGCACGGAGAATGGCCATTCTCCGTCTTAATTAGGACGGAGAATGCCATTCTCCGTTTTATTTAACACGGAGAATGACATTCTCCGTTTCATTTAACACGGAGAATTGCATTCTCCGTGTTTCTAACACGGAGAATGGTCATTCTCCTGCGTTTTAACACTGGAATGACCATTCTCCGTGTAAATTAAGACGGAGAATGTCATTCTCCGTCCTAATTAAGACGGAGAATGATCATTCTCCGTGTAAATTAAGACGGAGAATGCCATTCTCCTGCATTTTATGGTTAGCTGAAACTTTGGAGGGCCATAACTTTTGACTGGGAGGTCGAAACGAGGTTCCGTTTGTCGCAAAATGAGCGTATCGTCGAGGAGACTGAAAGTAACAGCTTCATCGTTAGACGGCCTTCCGAAATTTTAGATTCGCAAAAAAATGA